>JAZKJV010003403.1:0-592751 GCA_037367405.1 Ottelia alismoides
ACTTGTGAGCCCTGGGCGAACCATTCTTACAATAAATGTTATTGTAATATTTAAGTTTATCAATAAAAGTTATTGATGTTTCACTCCCTTTCTGAAATTATATGAATGAATGCACTATAAGGTCCCTCTGTACAATTAGGGTTATGTACCATGGCCAGCTTGATGATCATATAGCTGTTGTTTCATTAAATGAATCATAGAGGCTGGTGTTTGGATGAATATCTAAGGAGTTAGATGGAGGACTCATCAAACACCGTCAAATGATAGTCAAGTGGAGATCTCCAGCCTGAGTAGGAGATGGCTATCCTTTCTCACATAGGCTGATATCTGACCGACCTCTTGATGCAGGTCCTCTGCATGGGAATAGTGATTCGGAGGTATCAGATTAGTTAGGTCAATGGGTCGACCTAACGAGATCGAGATAACTTAAGTCCTATGTTGAATGCTGTCACAGCATAGGCACGCATCCTCTGACCGGAGACAGATATATTGCTATATATCTGAGTATGTACATTTGGCAGACCAATAGGTTGACGACCTAACCAAGGTCTATACACCGGCGACCTGGTGTGCATATAAGGGTATATGAGCAATATGATCTCTCAAAGGGATCATACAGGTTCACTTGTGAACCGGAAGACATGAGCTCACTCATGAGGTATTGGGACCGATCAAATTCCATGCATGGTCGTCGTGCTTTGGAAGCATGACATGAATTTGAAGGTATGATATATGCTTTGGGAAAGCACATGATCGATACCAAATCCCAATGACCAAGATTGAGAAACTTAATGATTAAACCCTGAAGAAGACAGTGTAAAAATGATCTTGATCTTCGGGTTGATCATGGGTCTTCCAGTATGCAGGATGTACAGGTATTGGGAATACCTGAAGGGTGATGTGATCATAAACGATTGTATATCCATGACGCTTCCATTCCGAGGGAGTGATGAAACAGGTCTGGATTTTAGTGACTCCTTTCAGTAGAGAAGCAATCCGATCTTAGTCCAAGTGTTGGACATTGGTCTGAATGGGATTCAGATTCAATGAGAAGATTGGATTTGCGGTCTTGATTTAATCAAGCATCTGTGGGAGGTTCGTTCGATCTAGATTTGAGATAATATCTCAACATCCAAGTCACTATACATGGAATAATACAATCGCCCTGTCCTTATCTCCAAGTATCTGCGGAGAAAGCACATTATTCTTGAAAGGGTTCAAGAGTAATTCTTTTGATGAAATATCCAAGCAAGGACTTGATGATTAAATGTGATTTAATTATCAAGCTTAAATATGAATATGATTCATATTATGAAAAATGATTATCTAAGATAATTAAATTGGATTTAATTATCAAGGATTAAGAGAATGTGGATAACACTATCCATGATATATGTGTGTTATAAATATGATTTATAATATACATATATAAGAGAGAGAATTTATGTAAATAGCATTTGTTAATTAATAATGTGGATTGGATTCACATTTGTTAATTAATTGGAAATGCAATTTACTAACTAGTTTGGGTTGTGAATATGATTCACACAACATTCAATGGCAAGATTGAAATATTCACAAATTAATTTGGAATTAATTTGGTGAATATTTATTGTGATTAATTAAGGAATAATGTGATAAATAAAATAGAGAAAACCACCTCCATGGGTGGCGTCACCCATGAATTGTTCATGGGTGACGCCCCCCCCCCCCTTTTTAGGAGGTTGGTTAACTCCACTTCATTTATCATGTTATCTCTTGATTAATTAATTTTAAATTGTTGTTGTTGAACAACAATCCTAGCCATTGATTTATCATGGACCAAGCATAGCCCTTGGATCCATGTGTCCCATGGATTGAGATCCATTGGATCCTAAACTAGTATAAAAGGAGGGCTAGGGTAGCCTTTCCAAGGTACATCATCTAGAGTTGTAGAAGACTACTACTCTCTCTCTCTCTCTAATTTTCGTGTGGTCTCTCTCTTAATATCCAAGTGGCCGTCCACTTTGCATATTGAAGAGGAGAGCATCTTGCTTCACCTTCGATGCTTGGATCTTCGTCAAGGATTGCGGGAAGGACGCGACTCATCATCGTGCCCGCAAGCGCATTCTCCGTGGGTGGGACTTAAGATAGGAGGATCTCTACTTTGGGATCTCGCGATCACAACCACGCTTCAAGAGGTATTCCTTATACTTTGTGGTTTGATGAAACGATCCGAGAAGTGTTCTCGTGATCATGTGGTTTCATCGTTATGTTAAAAAAATTTTAATTTCCGCTGCATCTAGCATCTAGTACGACTAGTTGCTCCGATCGTATACGATACGATCAACACGCTTCCGTGATGCGCTTAAGGATTCACAATATCCTTCAGCTACTCGTATCTCTAAGCTCCTCTAGAGCTGCTTATTATGACTTCCTTTGATCTCTTATACTCTATGGATACAATAATATCTCAGTGACAACCCATAGTGACTTATGCCTGATTCCTACGGATAAATGGCATGGCTTGCCATAAATAGATGAAAGGGAGACGTAACCAAAGGAGTCTTGAAGGAAGTCGGATATGCCTACAAGACCGAGTCCAAAAGCTGTGACCAATCCTTTCGGTCTTGGCGGACTACCTTCTGCAGTATCTCTTGATCTCCTATTCGATACTTCAGCAAAACCATTGGTCTGAGGATGATATGGAGTGGCTACTTGATGGTCCATGTTGAACACATTAGCAAGATCCTTTACCTTGTCGTTGATAAAGTGAGACCCCCGTCAGATAACAAAACTCTAGGCTCCTTGAATTGTGAAATGATATTCTCCTCAAAAGTCTACAAACGATCCTAGCATATGTAGCTCGGGCGGGGAATGGCCTCAACCCAATGACTCACATAGTCAACAGGCAACAGAAGGTACTCGAATCTATGACTCTTAGGGAATAGACCCACGAAATCAATGCCTCATGTATCAGAGACCTCATGAAAGTGAATGAGCTGCATCGGGATCATATTACGTTGTCCACAAGTGCCCATCCTCTGACAGTAAGTACACCTCTTCACGAACTCATCGGAATCATTGAAGAGGGTAGTCCACCATAGGATGGATTGGATCACTTTATGTGTCGTTCTCCTCCCAGAATGATGTCCTCCTGCCTCAAGCTTGTGGCAATAAGTGACGACGCTGTGGTGCTCCTCCTGAGGAATGCATCGACGCCAGATGCTATCCCCTCCTTCATGATAAAGGATGGGATCCTCCCAATGGTATGACTTGGCCTTTGCAATGAAAGTCTCAAGTCGTTGTTTGGGCAAACCTTATGGAACTTTCTTGGCAACAAGATAGTTTACAATGTCAACGTACCATGGGAGAGAGGCGATAGCAAGGATCACCTCATCTGGGAAGGTCTCGGTAATAGGTTCAATCTGCTCAGATCCCTCAAGATGTTCCAAATGGGAGAGATGATCCACCACCACATTCTTGACTCCAGGTTTATCCTTAATCTCAATATCAAACTCTTGGAGTAGAAGGATACATCTAGTCAATCTTGCTTTGGCATCCTTCTTTGCCATGAGGTACCTGATGGCGGTGTGATCGGTATAGATAGTCACTTTGGATCCAATAATATATGATCTGAACTTGTCCAAGGCAAATACTACGTCTAGCATCTCTATCTCTTTGACTGTGTAGTTTCGTTGAGTGGCATCCAATGTATGGCTAGCGTAGTGAATGCAAAATGGTGATCCATCCCTCCTCTGTCCTAGCACGGCCCCTACAACAAAATCAGAGGCATCCATCATGATCACGAATGAGAAAGACTAATCATGTTGTTAAAGACAAGATTCTCAACAACTAGATTCTTGAGAGTCTCAAATGACGCAAGACACTTATCATCTACAATGAACTCGGTGTCTTTCATCAGCAGATCAGTCAACAGTCAGGAAATCCTACTGAAGTCGTGAATAAAACATCGTTAGAAACCTACATGCCCCAGAAAAGACTGCAACTGCAACAACTTGGACGGTCGATTGAGTTTCCTGGTGATATCCACCTTGTCCAGATCAAGCTCCATGCCCTTGTTGGAGATGATATGACCAAGCACCGTCCCTTGAGTCACCATGAAGTGACTCTTCTCCCAAGACAAGAGGAGATGGACCTCTATGCAGCGCTGAAGCACTCTGTCTAGACACTCAAGATAAGCGTCAAACCTGTCGCCGTAGATCGAGAAGTCATCCATGAAGACCTTCAAGCAGTCACCCACGATGTCCAAGAATATGGACAACATGCACCATTGGAATGTCATTGGGGCATTACATAGACCAAAGGGCATCCATCTGAAAGCATAAGTCCCAAACGGATAGGTGAATGTTGTTTTGTCCTGGTCCTCAGGTGCAATGGCCACCTGATTATATCTGGAGTACTCGTCAAGGAAGAAGTAATAAGTCTTCCTAGCTAGACTCTCTATAATCTGATCACTAAAGGCAACGGAAAATTATCCTTCTTGGCGGTCTGATTCAATCGTATGTAGTCCACACAAACCCTCCAAGAAGTGGGTACCCGGGTAGCTATCTCCTCTCCCAGACTCACTCACAAATGTAGTGATTCCTATCTTCTTGAGAACCACATGCAATGGACTAACCCACTTGGAGTCGGAGATGGGGTAGATAAATCGGTGCTCCACCATTTTGATATTTCCTTCATGACCACTTCTCGAAGATTTGGGTTTAGCCGTCGCTGGAACTCACGCAATGACCTAGCTTCCTCTTCGAGATAAATATGATGGGAGCACAGGGTTAGACTTATCCTATGGAGATCAGCTACACTCCATCCTATCACCTTACGGTTCCTTTCAAGAACCTCCATCAAATAAGATTCTTGCTCTCCAGTCAAATCTGCTAAGATAATGACTAGGTACATACCTGGCTCACCTGAAAGGAATATATACTTCAGTGAATGCGACAAAGGCTACAGTTCTGGGAAACTGGGGGCCGACAAATGTGGCTTCTGGAATGTTTACATGAAGGCAACTAGATCTGAATGTGAGAACTCTTGCTAATCATGAATATCTTATGAAGACAGCCTTGCCGGTGTATCTGTGATCTATGCTGGCTCAATCTCGACCCTAAGTGTTGGCTCTGTGGAAATTAGACACGACAAATAATCATCAAAATCATCCCAGTCTAAGTCTAAGTCTTAGAGATCTGAATCAGAATAACAAGAAACAAACTCTACCTCGCTATCTTGAATGCAGTCGTCAGCCTCAAAAGTATCCTCGGTCAAGAGTGTGCTCTTCGAACTCTCCACTGTTGGAAGCTGTGAAACTGTGGAATCTGAAGGTGAGAGAAGGGCTCATGAAATGGGGTCAGACTAAGCAGCTTTATCATTAATGATTACAATGTCACACTCTTGGTGGACATCAAGCTCTGCCTCTATCGTCTGCTCTGCATCGCTGAACTGATCCGAGCAAGCTGAATCTCGTGCTCTAGTCGCGTCGATTGTCTCTATTTGTATACTCGCGCCCTCAACGTGAAAGTACACCTTCCCATTGTCATGATTAGACACTGCCTTGCCAAGAATGGACGTCCTAGAATGATGGGGGCATCAGTCATAGACTCGGGGATTTCCATGTTTAATACAACAAACTCCTTGGAGAATTTCAGGCCCTGAATTATGATGACCATGTCCTTAAACAACCCCTTCGGCCTCTTGACATATCTATTAGCAAACTGAAGGACTGTCATGTTCTATCGAAGAGGGCCAAACTCGAATTGGTCGAGTAAGGCTACCGAAAGGAAGTTGATGAAAGATACGTTGTCTAATTGAGTATGATCAAATCTCTGCTCATGAATGTTGCATCTGACATAGGGAGCTCATGTATCTGGCCTCTTGGCTGACAGACAGTTCTGTATTGTGAAGCAGGTGGGACGGGTCAGCACATTGATCTCTGCATGATGGTTCCTTCTCTTCCTACAAATGGTGGTCTTCTCTCTCAAGTTCTTTTGAAAGAGAGGGATGTGCTTAAGTGCCTCCTGTAGAGTCAGTTGAATGTGAAATCTATCTATCATCTACTGGCTGAACTCTAACTATTGGGTCTTTGTATATTTTTTTATTCTCCTTCGCCAATCAGAGTGATTGAGTGAAGGGGATGGCTGGTACCTCCTTAGATAGAGGGCTAAGAAGAGGTTCCTGCTACTAAGAGGGAATGGAATCCATACAAGTATCATCATACATCACATATGGACTCGAAGTAGATAAAGAAACCTTTCCTTTATTAATATTTTGGTCTTTTTCATATTGTCCTGATAAACAAAAACTGAAGAAAACACAACTGGAGTGAAAATGCCGGCCTCAGTATCACCCACAACATCAATCTTTGTGACATCAGCACTGCGCTCTGGCTCAGCATCATCTGGACTGGTGGCTTCAGTACCACCTGCTGCAACTGGAGAAGCGACGATCTCAGTACCATCGACTGGATCAATGTCCTTGGCGGCGTCAGCACCACCATCATCAACATCATCATTTGTGGCATCAGCACCGCTATCCTCCTCGTTTGGCGCTCCTGGCTCATCATGGTGTCATCACTCAGACGAGGCACCACCTGTTGGCATCCTACCTCTCCTAAGTGATACAAAATCAGCATCAAATATTGATGACGCGAAAACCACACGATTAAGAGAGGATAAATAATATGCCAAAGTGTCGTCGTTCTCAACCGCGTGATTCGGTCAACGGAAAAATAATGTTTTTTAAACCACTTCAGAAGATATAAATCAATGAAAACAAATGTAAGCGGTCTTTCGCCATTCTTTTTACCTGGTATAGCGAACAGGGTCGAACACAAGGAGCACGATTTAAAAACTATGTAGTCAAATTTCCAAGCTAATTTTTTAGTGGTTTTTGAATTATATATTTTTTTTTGATTTTTAAAAGAAGCACAATATGAATAAAAGAAACACAAACACACTCTTTTTTGTATTTTTCAGAATAATCAAAAAAAAGAAAATGTTTTTGTGATTTTCTAAAAATGAGACAATGCAAAATAAGGAAATTATTCACAGTTAGGAGTCTTTTTCAATTAAAAGTTCTTTAAAAGTTCAAAACTCCAAGAGATTATTTTTAAATGAAAGTAGAAAGCGATATCTACAATTAGAGACTGCAATCACTATTTTTGGATTTTTCTACAATTTTCTGCAATTTTTTAAGATTTTTCGTATTTTGTAATTTTTTTTGGAGTTTTATAAAAGGAAATTGCACAAAATATGGTCAGAAAATAAAACAAGTCAAAACACAGCTACAGGAATTTTTGTGGAATTTTTAGGCACTTTTGCGAATTTTTATGAATTTTTCAAAATGTAGGAAAGGAAAAAGACACAAAAGCACTATTTTTGATTTTTTTTAAAAATATCAAAAATTCACGAAAAGCTATGAAAATTTTATGAGATGATATAGCACATAGCAGTAGCATATAAGAATTTTCTCAAAATTTATTGAGCATGAAAAACATTTATTTTATCAAAAAGGGCATGCAAAGTTAAAGTTTGCAGTACAGGGGCTTAATCGCAAATATTTAAAGTTTCACAATGAAATATAACAGAATTAAAGTGAAGGATAAAGATTGCAAATTACCCAATAAAAAGCATGCTTGACATGTGACTTGCTAAATGAGATAGGCTCTTCTGCAATTTGGACAACTTTAAAGAACTGAGATGCAATTTTCCACTTTTTTAATTGAGCCCCCTCTAGGGTTCTTCTTGAGCCCTTCGTTTCTTTTTTCACAAGCGTGGATGTACAGCAGCCGCCGCCACCGCCCTTCACGGGATCTGGAGGATGAGGCCACGCGCGGGGGCGCGGGGCGCCGCCACGGGTCCACGCAGTGCTGGGCAAGGAGGGCGGCGGGAGGCAGCACGGCGAGGGGCAGCGTCCGCGTGGAGGAGGCGGTCGCGCCGATGGTGGAGTGGCGCACGCTCGGCCGTGCGGCTGTGGGATGGCGGAGACGCGCAGCCAGGGAGAACGGAGGAGGGTGGCCTGGGCGTTGAGGTGGTTGCTCGGGGAACGAGCGCGAGGATGAGGGGCGCCGCGGGTGTGGACGCGCGGTAGCGCCGCACGGAGGAGGCACACGGAGGTCCGCGTCTGGGCGGAGATGATGCAGTACCGCGGCCTCGCGCGGCTGAGCGCGCGCGGAGGCGCGGCGGTGCGCTGAGCGCGAAGGGGCGGCGCCTGGTGGGGGCCCTCGCTGGAGGTTGGTGGGACGAGCGCGGGGGAGTTGGCGAGGCGGGCGCGGGACGCGCGGGCGTGGGCCTGCGGAGGTGCGTGGCGGTGCCTGGAGGTCGTGCGGGGTGCGGGAACGCAGATCTGGAGAAGGGAGGGCGGCACCACCGGAGGAGCGGCCAGTGCGGGTGAAGGCGGTGGAGCGCGCGGGCGCTTGTTGCAGGAGATGGGGGACGGCCGAGGATTGGTGACGCCCAGGCTGCAGCAAAATTTTTTATTTTTTTATTTTATTTTTTTTGTTTTTATTGTATGTAACCTGCAGGAAATGGTTAAAAAATATTTTTTGTTTGTTTTTTTTGTTAAACAGTAAATGTAAATACAAGATAAAAGAATTTTGTTTTTATAATTTTTATTTTTTTTTATGTTTTTCTGCAAAACAAGATGATAGATAAAGAAGAAAGATGAGCGATTTTTTTATTATTATTTATCCCTGCAAAACAAAGGTTAGATAAAAAAGAAAGATAAAATTTTATTCTTTTTTTTACTTCTTCCTGCAAAAACGAAGGTAAGATGAACAGGAAAAATGGTTTTATCTAATTTTTTTATTTTTATTTATGCACAATAATAGGAGGTGTGTATGGGGATCCGGCGGAAATGTGAGGGATGGATCCGCGGACTCCGACCACCGTGCGTGGTCGGAGGTGAAAGATTGCGCGAGGTAGAAAAAGAAATGCGAGGATCACGAGATGAGATGGTAACTCGATGTCGGAAGCGAAAAATATGTGGTGGAAATTTTTTGAGATTTTTAATCTAAAAATTACTCCATACTCCTACGCTAAGATCTAAGCCTACAATTTACCTAGGAAAAACGACAAGTAAAAGTGGATCTCACCTCGGGGATCGGACAAGCCATGATGGCCTCGACGAAGCGCACGTCGCTGTCATCGACTGGATCGGAGGCTAGGACCCTCTTCAACAAGAAATATCTCGGAAACCGGGCTCCTCTCCGCCAAAGATCGATCAAGTGTGAATGAGGGAGGAGGAGCCCATTAAAAAGAGAAAAAAATCAAAAATGGAAGATATTCACAAATGAGGAAAGTGTTTATTGGTTAATTAAATAAAATAATTGAATAAATAAAATAAATAATTAATTAAAAACGAATTTCGTAATTAATTAAAATAAATAAATTAAATAATTTCCAAAAATCAATTAGCCACCTTAATGGTGGCTATTTAAGGCACAAAATCAAATCTTTACATAAAAGGTAAGTTATCAAATCAAATGAATTCAAATAAATCAATAAATTAAATAATTACATATGATTTTCGTAATTAAATAAATTAAATTAAATAATGTGAGACAATTAATTTTTTTGGTAATTTTTATTTAGGGAAATTAATTGTATACATATATTATATACATATAATATAATGTACATAGGTGCAAATAAGGAAATAATTTTTATAAAGGATTTTTTTAATTTTTATTTTTTTATTATTTTTTTTAATAATTTTTTTAATGAAAACAATATTTACAATGTATAAAAATAAATATAAATAAATATGTTCATCAAATATATAGGAAAACTGCACAAAACACCCCAGAAAACCGACTTTTTAACCGTAACTCCAAAAATAATGAAACCACAGCCATTTGAAAGATAATTTAATTTATAGTATGATGGAAGTGAGTTTGGTTCAATTTGAGCTTGTGTGGAGCCGGAATTGATGTTTCAATTATCACTTTGTGGCTTTTTCTGGGTGTAATTATTTGCAATATATATAATATTTTATTTTACAAATATTTTTATTATTTACAACACAATTTTATTTACAACTTTTATTTACGAAAATAATTAGTTTGAGGTCACATTATGTACAGATAAAATAATGTAAGTTTTGTATAAATATACATGAAAAATATTTACAAGATATTTTTGATTTTTCTGACAAATCCCCCTACTTTATTCCTGGTCGATCAGGTCAAGTCTTGACCTTCTCTCGGGGTTTGGGTCAGTCTGTATTTATTGCATAACTACATCCTTTATTTTTCTTTTCTGTTTCTTTTCTTCTTTATTCTTTTATTTATGTACAAAAAGTGTTAAAAATGCAATTTTAACAAATGCATGCAAAATGGTAAAATTATGAAATTAATGGGTATTTACATGTGTTTGACTAAGAAAATGAAGCTAAAATAAAAGAATAAAGGCGATGAATCGTGGATTCATCAAATATGTATGAAGAAATATCACCCAACGACTCACAAGGAATGGTAGTCTTTGTGAACTGTACATGCTCAGATTTTCTCTTGAAATTGTTCAGGTTGGGCTCTATATGAGTGGATACGGTAGCCTTTCCCTTTATTATCTCCCTCATATCTTACCTGAACTCATCCATCTCCCTCCTAAAGGATTCCTGCTGGTCTGAAAGTAGGCGGGATAGATCATCGAGGGCTGAGTTCTCATAGGCTGGCCCATGAGAACTAGACAGGTTGCCTCACTGGAAATGAGGTTGTTGAAACTGGTTAGGGGGAGGCTGAGTGAACCGATGCTGTTAAGGCTACTGCCTCCACTTCTATCTCTGTTGGTAGGGACGAGGACCCTACTAGTAATACTGTGACTGGTGGGAGTACTAGGGTTGCTGCTACTGCTGGCTGGTCTGCCCGCCCTAAGTTGGAGACTGCTACTGGGATGAGGTCCCTCCGGTAGACCACCTGAATCCAGGATGATCTTGACGGATCTCGGGCTGCTGCCAGTCATAGCAAATTCCGTTGATTTCCATCAAAGGCCCCTTCTCATAAGGGGGTAGGGGAAAAACTGCTAGTGGCTGATCCGACTGGTACACCACCATCTAAGTGTCCTGAGATGGTGGTGGTTAAGAGTATGGGTGTTGCAACTGTTGGATCAGCTCCACCTGGATGTGGTGAACCTAGCGATACTGGGCATAGTGCTAGGACAAGTTTCTGCTACTCGGATCATCCTGTGGCCTAAGATGGGGTTGCGACGTTGTCTGTGCCTCCTAGAGACAAATGATCTGGGTCTTCAAGTCACTCAAAGTTTATGCCAACTAGTTGATCTACGTCATTCCTTGGGAGTGCTTCTTCTCAATAATCTCTATATGGTCTAACTTCTCACTAATGATGCCCATGTCAGCTGATGAATACTCTTCCTATGCAACATCTGATAAAGAAGTAGATGGAGCCGCATCAACTCGTGTTATCCGTTGATAAGACACGGCCTGTAGTAGGGGCTTCCCCTGAGTGTAGACCCTGGTCTGGGATATCACGGTGTAGTTTTGGACCATCTCCTCATAGATGGCCCAGACCTGGTCCTCATCCTTGACGATGTCGGAGCCCCAACCCCTGCAGCTCTGGTGTCAACCCAGAAAAGAAGCTATGGACAAGATTGGTCTTGGATATCCTATGGTGTGGATACCGATCGATGATCTCACGGAATCGATCCCACGCCTCATGGAACTGTTCGTTGGGGATCATAATGAAGTTGTTGATCAGAGTCTTTGCTGCATTCGTCCGGTCGAGTGGATAGTACTTATTCAAGTACTCAGTCCAGAGCTTCTCCCAAGTGGCCATGTATCTTCCTAAATGCTTCAGCCAATAGGCTGCTCTGTCGACGAGGGAGAATGAAAACACCATCATCTTGATGGTATCCTCGTCCACAAATATGTTGTCGACTATGTTGCAGATCATCTCGAACTCTTGTAAATGCATATGCAGCTCCCCAGTGGCAAGCCCATGGAACTTGGGCAAGATCTGAATGGTCTGGGGGCTGTGCTAGAAGTCGCCCAGAATCTCCGGCAACATGATCCAGTAGTGTGTGAGGGTTGCACCAAGTTTATGCAACTGTCTCATCATCCTCGCAGGTCAGGCTGGCTCCTGCAGTTCTTCTGGTTGTCTTCCTGCTCCTCCTCCAACTGCTGGGATATCTCCACCAGCTGGTCTCTATTGCTGAGGCTCTCCTCTATCAGCTCGCATATGTGATAATTCTCGGTGCACCTCCACCATCAATGCTCCTTGATCCCGAATCTATTACTGCATCATCTCAAGGGAGGTTAACAATGTGTTGTTGATAGCACCCGAATCTAGAACATATGTGGAACTATGGGGTTGCTTATCAGTGCGCTCGTCACTGCTAGCCATCTCGCGGGTCTCTGCAAAGGCAAAAACCCCAACTCAGGTGCCGTCAAATGAACAAATAGTTGTGTTGTTGGTCTCTTCTCAGGAACCTTAGGACTAGAAGAAGGGTGGTCGAGGGGGAACAAGGCGGAATCGAACTCAGGTTCGAAGAGCAGGTCTAAGCTCCCCGAAACCTCCCTAGATAAATGAGTCAGAGAGCTCGAGAGCAGTGTTACCAAAGGCAACCTAAGCCGTCTCCATCCCATCATCGTGATGTGGGAATAGTGCAGATGGGATTTGGAAATAAACAAGATAAGCAGTCAAACCCCCAACTCACCTACTCAACACAAGAGCTGATGACAGTAAAGGTTCGGTCATTTATCTTGTTGATTTTATTTAGGTGATAATTTAGTCTTGTAGAGCGATTAAGCAAGCTGTTAGGAACTCGATGCTCCCAAGAGACTGTTCCAATCCCAAAGCTAGATCTTTCCCAACTAGTATGAATTGCGGATTGTTTACCGGCTACCCAATTAATTCACTCTACTAAGGACATCATGACCCTTTTTACTAGGTACCAGAGAGATCCTCACTGGAGAACGACTAACCCAAGACCAGTAGTCTAACGGAAGTTTTGGTGTAGCTCTATCCTAGTGTACATGCCACTCTCTCACTCAAGCAAACCAAACAATGAGGGGTGACTCTTCTCAAAACAAGTATTTTTAGATGAAGTGTATTTTAGGACCGAGTTTGAATTAGTAGTCCCAAATTTTATGCTTTCTCTTTTTAAGGGATTTATCAATAACAAAAAACTCCTGAAGAATTTTTTGATTTCCTGGGGTTATTTTAAGTCCAAAAACAGGGGGAGGAAGCCAAAAAAACCGATGCGCGATCAAGCACTATGATGCAATAAGAGATGCGTACCTGTCATCAGCACTCAACATACAGGGTGATCCATGTATAAATTAAAAGATAGGAATTAAAACTAATCTATCTGATGAACAAAGAAAACGACCTTAGATGAGCAACTTCTAATGATCACGAAGAACGGCAGCTACTTAATTTGGTCAAGTCCGGAGTCCGATCTTGGAAACTACTCGGTGCCCGTCACAACGGGTCCTGCTAGCACTGTATGCAGTTCCTCACGACATATGGACTCGGATCTAAGTAAACCAGCTTTTTATTGGGAATTATTAATAAGGTTCAATTATGAATTATAGGTGCAAGCAGTCTATTAGGGATTGAGCCTTAATTATTTACGTCGAAATCAAGAGAAAATCCCAAGTCAAGGGGACAAAATCTTCGGGAATCAAATAGAAACAAAATGCGATAAAACAAAACAGGCAAAAAATACGGTGAGGTCCCCCAAGCACATCGGTGCTCGTCTAAACAAACCTCGATAAGTTTAATAGAGTACGGAAGAATCTAAGTATAATGTATTATTACAACAATAATAATAGTGCTGAAAATAAAAAAAACTACTCTATCTAATCTCTAAAAACTATAACTGCCTTTTGCTATTCTCCTCCTCCTCCTCAGGCACATGTCTCCTCCAAAGTGTCCCCGGGTGGTTCCTCGCACGAAAAGAGAAACAGAAATAGGTCAGAAAACTGTTATAATAAATAGAGATAAAAATCTACAAAAGGCTGAAAAGACCACTAAGGCGTGCTCCCCAGCAACGATACCATTCTGACGACACGAATACCATGATTGGCTAAGATGGAAAGATAATCAAAGGTCGTTGTTCTCAACCAATCACTTTGGTCAATCAAGAAAAATAGAAACTACTCAAATAAATCAATCAAAACCAATGTTAGCGGTCTCCGTTATTTATTTTAACATGGTATAGCGACCATGGTTGAACTCAAGGAGCACAAGTAAACCTACGAAGTATTCGTGATCAGGTAAAGAAAAGCATAATTTTTTTAATTTTGTTAATTTTTTAAATTTGTTGTTTTTAATTAAGGAAGGCAAGCAAGCAAATAAATCAATAAAGCACACAAGCCAAGCTTTTTCAATTTTTATTTAAGGTAAAAAATGGTCAAAAATCAGAAATAAAATTATTTTTATGTTTTTTCAAAGTTTGAAGTATTTTTGGTGATTTATTGGGGTTTTTCTAATTTTTTATGATTTTATAAAAATCCAAAAATAGATAAAAACATAAACAGTGCACAACTAAAAAAAACTACAAATTAAAAAAATATAAATTATCCTAATGTCCTGGATATGAATTTATGGGAAAGTTTGAAAAAATGCTACCAACAGGAACCGAAATCCTTTTTTATTCTTCTAGAATTTTTAATGATTTTTATGAGTTTTTAATTATTTTTAAATTTTTAGAGTTTTAGGTTGGTTTTCAAAGCAAAAATGCTACTGAAGGCAAAACACACATAAACAAACAATACTATTTTTTTGGAATTTTTCAAACAAATTTTATAATTTTTATATTTTTTATAAAACAAACTGTGAGATTTTTTGGTGGTTTTTTAGTTTTATAAAATAAAATACTCAACAAAATTAATCCCAAAAATCACAATAAAAAATACGTGTTAGCAGGTGCTAACACTATTATTTTCATAATTTTTGGACTTAGTTTGATAATTATTTAATCAAAAACAAGAAACATAGTGCACATGGATCTAATTGCAATTACATTAAAGGTCGAAGGCCAATTAATAACACATATAAAAAGCTCAGGGTGAATAATTCAAAATATCCAAAGAATAAGCGCACATGCGCAATCCACTACCCACAGGGGTATATGTGAAAATCTTAGAAAACTTTCAAGCTAAACATAACAAGGTAGATAGTACAAATACACCACAGAATCACGTAGATAGCATATGAGATCACTCAAATAGGACTGCAATGCAAATATCAATAACAACCAGGGTCCATATACAAAATAACCAAACTAATTTAAACTACGACAAATATTTATAGGACTGAACAATAAAGACAAAACATAGGGGGGGCTAAGGATAAATTGCCCCTTTTTGGGCGCGATCCAATGGCCGAGGTGGTTCCACTTAGGATCTGACGGCTGGGATGTATGGATAATGCTTCAGCGATGGAGGGTGCAGATGAGATCCTCATATGGATCTGACGGTGGAAGGCATCGCGTAGATGAAGGGCTCGAATTAGAATTAGGGAGGCCTTCAATCAGACGGTGGGAGAGATGTCTGGAAGAACGGGGAAGAACTCACAGGAGGTGAGTTTCAATCAGCGATAGCGCACGTCTCTGACTTCCTCTCAAGTTGCTAGAGTATGGAGTAGATCGGCGATGATGCTTCACAGTAGCAGGATGGCTCAGAAGGGCTCAGGACCAAGAAAGGAGCCCTGGGGTGAATTGGGGACCTGGATCTCTCCTATGGTTTCCTCGACCTCTAGATGAGGTCCAAATGCACCCCAACCCTGCAGGATACGATGTATGCTTAGAGGGAAGTACTTCGATGAGGGTTAGAACACCAAAAGCATCGCGAACCAAGGGGGGTCAGTGAATAGGATAGGTCATGTGTGAAGCGAAGGATAGGACCTGCTAAGCGACTCCAATCCGATGATTGGAGTCGATGGAAGGATGCGGGGCGTAATGTTGAAGCGGAAGTTAGTCGGAGCGGGGTGAGTTACGTCGGAGGTGGGTGAAACAGGGTACAAGATTCCATCGATGGAGATTCTTTATTTTTAGGATGAATGCTCGAATCAATGGACGATAGGCTGTAAAAGGAGTACCTGAAGGTAAAGGAAGACGCTTGGGGTTGCATATGAACGTCCATGGAGGTCGTGGCCTCAATGGTCGGTGCAACCAGAGGCTCTACTACTTGCAGAAAAGCCGAGGTTCACATCTCACCAGACCCAGGGCTATCATGCTCTAATAGCCTCCCACGCCCTCCCTCTCACTCACTGTCACTCTGGGAAAGGTAGGATGGTATGCAAGAGGTGGTGGAATAGCCAAAAGATAAAGGAAGGGGAGGGGGTCATACAAGTTATATAGGCGTGTGGGTCCAACATGGAGGAGGCGTGGCCCATGAACCGAGGTGTGAATCCTAGGATTTGGCAACGGGCGTGGATTAGGGATTCGCACCCTCTAATATGGGAAAACGATCAGGTGAAGAGGCGATCAGATCGACTCGGGAAAATGGAGTGAAGTCGGCGCAGAACCTCGTCTCACGAGGACCAGTTGATCGGGGTCAACGAATCCTCGCTGGCCCAATCGGAGGTTAGCCAGAATAAGACAAATCTCACTAGAAGACAAAACAGAAGAGAAAAATAAAGAATAATAGTTTAATAATAAATGAATTTAAATTAAAAAATGAATAAAATGAAAAATATTTATTATTTTAAGGAATTTTTCTATGATTTGTAGTTATTTTTATGAAATTTAAATTAGTGTATATACAATATATAGTGTTATATACAGATATAATATAACAATGTATTATGTACAAATATTTTTATTTTGTTATTTCTACACAAATACCCCAATTTTATATTTTATTTATTTATAATATAATTTTAGGGTTAGAAAATAATTTTTATTTTGTTTTTATGGATTATTTATAGGTATAGAATAAATATTAAATATTAAGAATATACATATGTTTTGTACAATGGAGGAGAGATTTTAAATTTATTTTTGTTTAATGTTCATAATTTTATTTTATTTCTATATTATTTTGATAAATATATATAAGGGGTAAAATTATTTAATTTAATTTCGTCAAAAGTACTTATTAAACGTACAAAGTAGATCCTATCTTTCTCTACTTATTTTATTTGACTATCTGGTCAAGGCTTAACCTTCTCTTCGGGTTCGGGTCACTCTTTATCTATTCTATATACCTCCTTCATTTTTCTTTTCCTTTATTCGTTTGTTTTTACAAAAATACGTGCTAATTATGCAATATTAACAAATGCATGCATGATGCCACGTTATTGTATTTACACCTAATTTCATGTTGTTTCGACAAGATAAATAGCTAAAATAAAAGAATAAAGAGTGATAATCAGGGCATCATCAATCATTGAGTCGCCTAAGGATATTGAGCTTCCTGAACTAGAAACTGAAGAAGTAAATGAAGTTGTAACACACGTACCTCTTCGAATGAGTTCAAGGGTGGTTGTACTACCAGAAAGGTACGAATTCCATGTGTCAGGTGAAACTGGAAATAATCCATCTTCAATTTGGTGAGGCACTTGCAGATCATAACATGGATAGATGGATGCTAGCAATGAAGTCTGAAATAGACTCAATGCATAAGAATGGTGTATGGACCATAGAGGATCCACCTAGAGGGGTAAAACCCATTGGGTAAATGGATCTTCATGAGAAAAAGGGGACCTGGTGGGAAGGTAGAGACCTTCAGGTACGACTCATATCCAAGGGCTACACACAAAGAGAAGGCATCGATTAAGATGAGACATTATCTCATGTGGTTATGCTTAAGTCCATCAAGGAACTGCTAGCTATTGCTCCATATCTTGACTACAACATTTGGTAGAGGGACATCAAGACAACTTTCCTCAACGGATACCTAGAGAAGGATATCTATATGGAGCAGCCTCAAGGCTTTCATAACCGAGGAAGGCAAAGTACGCAAGATGAAGAAATCCATATATGAGCTCAAACTAGCTTCTCAGAGCTGGAACATCATATTCAAAGAAAATATAAAGAATTATGATTTTGTGTCAGAATCCTGATAAACCGAGTATGTACAAGAAGCTTAGTGGGAGTGCCATCGTGTCCATCGTACTTTACGTAGATGACATCCTTATCATTGAAAGTGATACAAAGATGATGGCCAATGTTAAGATTTGGTTGTATCATACCTTCGAGATGAAAGATCTTGGAGAAGCCTCTTATATCTTGGGTTTGAAGTCGTTAAGAAATCGAGAAAATAGGACTTTTGGATTGTCACAACATGGGTACATTAAGAAGATCTTGGAACATTTCCATATTGAGAATTCCAAGAAAGAATTCCCTCCCTTAAGACACGGTGTCCACCTATATAAAGGGATTGCTCCTCAAAGTTTGAGGATAAGAAAGCCATGATTGGATGCCCTTATGCATCAATCGTGGGAAGCCTAATGTATGCCACGATGTGCACAAGTACATATATCTGCCATTCAGTAGGAGTGGTAAGCCATAATCCTGATATGGAGAACAACACTATAATGTAGTGAAGAACATCCTTAAGTATCTAAGACAGATGTAAGATTACATCTTGTCTATGGAAATGGTGATCTCCAAGTCTTAGGATACACAAATTCTAAATTCCAGTCGGATATTGATGATCAAAAGTTGACATCAGGGTTTGTGTTCGTATTGAATGATGGTGTTGTGAGCTGGAGATGTAAGAAGCAAGATACTACAACCAATTCAACAACAAAAGATGAATACATTGCCGCATCAGATGCTACAAAGTAGACGATGTGGTTGCGCAAGTTTATCCTAGAACTTGGCGTAGTTTCCTATGATACTCCCATCCTACTACTCTGCGATAACACGGGACCCATAGCTTAGGTGAAGGAAGAACCTAGATGGCATCAAAAGAGCAAGCATGTGGAAAGTAAATATCACGTCGTTTGGGAGATTCAAAAGCATGGTGACATCATCATCACTAAGGTAACTTTTTCCGACAATTGTTGGTCCCTTATCAAACATTTGACTCAAAAGTTTTTAACCAACATATAATGAGCATGGGTTTAAGGATTGTACCTGAATGGTTCTAAGGCCTTGATGAATCGCTATTTCATCACCTTTATTCTATCATTTTGGCCTTAAAAATCCTAACTAATGCATGTAAATAACACTAATTTGTATAAATTAACATTCATTCC
Organism: Ottelia alismoides; assembly: GCA_037367405.1. Lineage (NCBI taxonomy): Eukaryota > Viridiplantae > Streptophyta > Magnoliopsida > Alismatales > Hydrocharitaceae > Ottelia > Ottelia alismoides. The sequence continues at coordinate 19,160 of JAZKJV010003403.1, forward strand.
TTATTCCATTTATTGTGTATAAAATACTATTTTTCATGCAAAAAATACAAAATAAAGAAAAGAAAAAGAATAAAATTCTAAAGGTATTTTATGACCCTAAAACCCGAGACCTAGGCATCTTGATGACTGAGTCGACAAGGAATAAAGTAGGGGAAAATAAGGGCCAAAATTAATGAATAAATCATATTCCTTTTATTCTTTAATAACTCATTTTTGGCACATATTTTATTTTCCATTTTTTATATATCAAATAAAGAACCTTGGTAGATAAAAGTTGTAGATAATATTACATAGAAAAATACAAAATTGATTTCATACAAAAATAATATAAAATGTTTATTTTATACTCTAAATAAAAAGCCAATATCCCAACTTCTTATACCCATATCTCCAAAATAAAAACTCAAAATATATCAAAATCACCTTTAATTGTATATAGCTTTTAATAAGCTGCTTAATGAAGGTAGTTTCATATTTTTTGCAGTTAAGGTGTGAAAGCTACGTTTTGGACCCTTTTATAAAATATACCTCGAATAAGATATTTATTTTATTTATTATTTATTATTTTATAATATTATATTTTTATATTTTTACAATTTTTAAATATTATGTATAATATAAGTAAATATTAAACCTAAAATAAAACCACAAGGAAAATATAAAAATAAAATAATGTACTTAATTACATAGATGAAATACCTATACTTATACCTATATAATATACACTATATTCTAAATGTTATTTACATATATAAGTGAGATCCATTTGTAAATAGCATTTACAATTTAAATGATGATGTGAATTGGATTCACATTGGACAATTAATTGAAAATGTAATTTATTTTTTATTTTGGGATGTGAATATGATTCGCATAGTTACAATGGAATGAATGCAATATTCACAAAATATTTATGAATTATTTATGTGAATAAATTTACAACAAAGATTGCTTTAATTTGTAGAGAAAATAATGGGAAGCATAATCTCATGAAAAGGAAAAGGGAGCCTCCTTCCCAATAGGAAGAGTGGACGATCACCAATCCTACATCAAGTAGGGCCCTGGACCCCCCTTATTGGAAAGAGGCTTGCCTCCTTCCTATTTCTCCTACGATTATTGATTTAACTGAATTAATTTATATTGATGATTTATTCAATATATATTTAGTTTAATTAAATTAATATTATTTTACAACAAAATCATGGCCATTGAAAGAAACACAAATCAATCTCAACCATTGGATTCGTGTTGTTCATGGATTGTGATCCATGGACTCCAAAATATTATAAAATAAGAGGCAACCTAAGCTCTTCTTTTTCTACAATAGAATAGCACCTCTCTATCATATTCTCTTACACACCCTATTCTCTACAACAATAGTGGTCGTCCACCTCTTGTCCTAGAGAAGATGATCATCGTCTTTATGCCATCGTGCTGCCACTTCGACCACTCGTGGATCTTCGACTTCCTCGGTTCTTGTAATACGCAAAGGATACCTTAGACTTTGTATGATGAAATCAGGAGATCCATCACGTGGATCAACATCTTGGATTGGGAGAAGGACTCGTCTCATCAATGCGCTCACAAGCATCTCCTCCGTCAGGTCAGACTTGAGACAGGTGATCTCTTCGCTTAGAGACTTCGATTGAAATCACGCTTCAAGAGATATTCCTATATCTTTGTTGTGTCTTAGATGAAATGATTTGATAAGTATTCTCGGATCATGCGGTCTCATTGTTTAAAAATTTTAAATATCATTTCCCCAAGAATCTATTGTGACTAGTCAATCCCGATCGCATATGATGCGATCTTCACACATTTGTGATGCATTTAAGGATCTTTCCATATCCTTCATGAATATAATAGTTTTTTGTTCAACATAGCAGCCAAAAAACATGCTCAAAATCACAAGCAAGTAAATGAATCTTTATCAATACTAAAATTCCAATTAGCTGAGCACATGAGAACCCACAAAAACATGATCCTAAACCCGAAACTTCATTTCCCATGACAATAGAGAGTAGGAGAAATAGGGAGCATTAAACATCATAGCAGCCCACTGGGGGCATGCTTAGAATCACAAGCCAACTAATGAATCTTCAAGATCAAAATTCCAATTAGTTGAACAAGTGATAACCCACAAAACCATGCTCCCAAACCCAAATATTCATCTCCCATTACAATAAAGAGCAAGAGAGATAGAGGATATTAAACAATATAGCTGCCTACTATGGGCATGCTTTGAAAGGCTCAAATTATCACCAAACATGTAACATAGAGGCCAACATCCAAATAAATAATTGGATGGCTTTGGTGGAGCAAACTTGTATAAGAGGAGTAATGAAGATCACTGTTTTCAGCTCAAACAAAGCATCCAAAAAACATGCTCAGAATTACAAGCAAACAAATGAACCTTAGTCAAGGTTGGAATTCCAATTATCTGAGCACATGAGAACCCACAAACATGCTCTGAAACCCCAAAACTCATCTCCCATCACAACAGAGTGCATGAGAAGTATGGAGTGTTAAACACCATAGCAGACCACTCGAGGCATACTCAGAATCACAAGCCAACAAATGAATCTTCAAGATCGAAATTCCAATTAGCTGAGCACAAGATAACCAATAAAAACATGCTCCCAAACCTAAATATCCATCTACCATCACAACAGAGAGCTAGGGGGTATTTAACATCATAGTAACCCACTGTGGGCATGTTCAGAAAGGCCCAAATTATCACCAAACATGTAGCATAGAAGTCGACATCAAAACAAAAATGGGTTGCTTTGGTGAAGCAAACTGACATAAGAGGAGCAATGAATATCATGGTTTTCAGCTCAAACAGATCAGCAAAAAAACATATTAAGAATCACAAGCAAACAAATGGATCTTCATTAAGATTGAAATTCCAATGAGAAGCTGCAAAAACATGCTAACAAATTTAAAAATTCATCTCCCATCACAACTGAGAGCAGGAGAAATGGGAAGTATTAAACATCACAACAACCCACTAAGGGCATGCTTGGAATCACAAGACACAAATGAATCTTCATGATCGAAATTCCAATTAGTCGAGCATATGATAACCAACTAAAACATGCTCCCAAAATCCAATTTTTCATCTCCCATCACAACATATATTGTTCAATTCTCTTGTCCTTTCATGATGTGGATTGAGACTATAATAAGTCAGATATTTTTCAGAGATTTTTATATTGTGGTCCACGTCTTCAGAATGCATATATTGTCAAAGACCTCCACATTTCTACTTTCAGTACATCAAGGTTGTGCCTGCAAGGAATTGCATGAAATTTCTTTCTTTTATAGTCACAATGAGATTATTTCTTTCTCTTGAGTGTGTGTGTGTCTATATATATATATATATATATATATATATATATATATATATATATATATATATATATATATATATATATCTTGTCATTAATTGGTTTACCATTAAAAGAAATGGTATATTAAGTGCAATCCGCTATTGACTTAACAAACATCTTAGCTGCCTTGGAAAATCTTACGTTTGGTTTAAGATATATGCGTTTGCATGGGGTTAGCTGCCTTGGAAAATCTTACGTTTGGTTTAAGATATATGCGTTTGCATGGGGTTAGCTGCCTTGGAAAATCTTACGTTCGGTATAAGATATATGCGTTTGCATGGGGTTGCAAGTGTGTGGTCACATTTCTCATGAATGTGCACCATAATCCAATCGTGTTCTCTAGATCTTATTGAAATCATAGCCTTGCAACCACTTTTAATTCAATCAACAACATGAAGTTCAATTATTTTATTCATTGCTTATCTGTTTCTTTCTTTCCAGCTGACAAAACTCTTGAAAATAAGGATCTTATAATTCATTTTCCTATTGAATCCATGCTTTACAACTTTTCGGTAAGTTCAATTCCTTTGCGATATCATATGTTTCATAATTTTTGAAGTGTAGTCGAGTGAATGAAAGACACCATCAGGAGTCTGAGAATGTAGCTGATATGAATTTACTAGTGTGGATTATGTGGATCTGCATGCAAATTGTGGTGTGAATTATAAGAAAGTAAAATTATTATCTATTTTGTAAAATGATTGCACTTGCTTATAAATTTATGTGAATTTAAATGGCTATTGGAGTGAATAGAAGGCATTCTTATGTGAATGTAGATAAATGACGATTTCATTACCCAAAGGAGGTGTCCTAAATGTGAAAACAGTCAAATGAAATGTAAACTATTGAAGTCTTTGGCTCAATCAATGTAAATGTTGCATCGCGTTTTCTAATAAATGGTAATCTAGTTTGATACGCAAGTATTATTGTTTTGGTAGGTTTATTTATATAGAGTCGTACTGCTTAAGGTTTAACATTAAAATTATATTTGAGGGCAAATAAAATGAGGTTATGAGGTGTGCAATTTGCATAAGAATTCATTTCCTTCGAGATTTTTGAAAAAAATTGAACAACTTCTTAAACTAAACATGTTATAAAAAGATACCACGTACAAAATTGTGTATGTAGGTGGCAACATGCATATATTGAATTGAAGAATGTTTATTGTAAATTGTGGATCAACAATGCAACTGAATTGATATTATTAAAAATATCGAAAAATAGAAAACCATTCGATCGATGAACATGTTGTTATTTCAACTATTAAACTAAACAGAAATAGGCAAATCAATGTAAATAGACTTCAAATTTTGCAAATAATTGGCTAACTTTGTAAAATAAATATTTTTTAAAATCATATTGGTTAGAAATTGCATTTACATATTTAAATTGGAAAATGTATATCCTTTGTGCATCAAATTTTGAGAAAATAGAGAATATATGTCTATAATTATAAATATTTTTTAATGGTATTTATCATTTTATTCCCCTTTGAGATATTATGATATCAATTATACCGCTTCTTTTTTAGGAATACTAGTTGTACCCGGACTTTTTCCACAATGATCACTCATGCCACTCAGTTTAGTTGTCGTCCATCTCTAACTCAAATTGGTGTTAACTTTGGGAACAAGGGGATATAATTAAAAAGATTTTGAAATGTCAATCCACTAACTCCTCCCCTCCTCCCCCCTCACCCTTCTCTTCCTCCTCCTTCGCTCCTTGCCCCCCCCCCTCCTTCCCCCACCTCTAATTCCACCCCTCTTCCTCCTCTTCCCACTCCCTGCCACCTCCACCCCTGGTCCTCCTCCTACTCCCCAGCCTCCTCCTCTCCATCCCCAGTCACCTCCGCCCCCCTCCTCCTCCTCCTCCCCATACCCATCCCCAACCACCTCCACCCCCGGCTCCTTCTCCTCCTCCTCCCGTCACCTTCGCCCCCAGCTTCTCCTCCTCCTCCCCTTCCCCAACCACCTTTGCCCCCTAGCTCCTCCTCCCCCTCCACATCTCCTCCTCCCTCTCCTCCTCCTAGTCCACGCAGTGCTCCTCCGCAACCTCCAACATATACCTCAGCAACTTCATCACTGTCATCGCCCTCATATGCATATATGACATCTCCCTCCCCAAGCACACCCTCAGCCTGCCATTGAAGGACACAAATTGGAATCAATCCTGTTGATCCCCCTCCATCCACCTCTCCGATTTGAACTCCATGCAATCTTCCCCCATACCCATCTCATCCTCCCCAGCACGTAGATCGAGTGCGTCACTACCAACTCCACTATCACAAATGTGTTGTCATCGAGGATGTGCTTGGAGTCCTCCAGTACTGATGGGTACAACCTCAACATCTAAGACAACACTCCTTGAGATCGACGAGCCAATCCACCTCGTTGTAGGTGAGTTCCAAGCCAACCAACTTGTTAGTTCATCCCCTCTCGTCTCTATGAAAACCCAACAGATCTCATGTTTTATTTTACATGAAGGGGGAGGCCAGAGGCCTCGTGTGACAGAGGAGGATGGACCAGATGCGGAGGATTGGTGGGGAAGTGTTTGGACAGTTACGCCCATAGAATCTCACCATGGTTTGAAAAAATCATGGTTAAGTCCAACTTATTGGCGGCTAAAGTAATGAGGGACTGTAACGGGTGAACTTTTTGAAGATAATAAAAATAATTAAAATAAAAATTAAATCACATCAACCTTAAAAAAATACATGTTAAGATAAAAAGAGATAAAATAGCCAACAACTCAAGTTGATTGTTCTTTATCACTTAATTAAGTCCAAATTATTATTATTATTTATCTCATGGATTGTGCCTATAAATACCATGGGACTCCAATGACTTCCCCACGCATTACCTTTGGGAGAGAGTCTAGAGAGAGAGAAGTCGGCGATGACATTATTTCATCGTGTCTTTTCTGAATTCAGCATCAACGACCCTCTACATCAACGTTGGAGTTTTGATCCAACGAAATTGGAGGAGCAATGACGTGGCTGATAATGGTCCGGATTGGTGGAATCTTGGTCGACAAATTTCTTGCGTTGACGAGGTATGTGTCGAACACTTAGGATTACGATCGGTTAATCAACAATCCTCTTTTGATCATATTTATGTTGATTGTTGGTTATCATATCAAAAGTGCATGGATACGTTTTGGTTTCTATAACCAATGATGGAAGTGAGAGGTGATCCTTAAAATAAGTACGTCATTATTATTATTGATTTCCTAGACATTCTCATGAATAATCAAACTAAGTAATCCTATGGTTAATCTTCTTCTTATGCCGTATGATATGATAGTTCTTTACTATCTGATTTTGGATTCAAGAAGTTAATCACATATTATTTTATCACATGAATAAGCTTAATTTGGATCTATTCCATACGATAATAACAAGCTTCTAAAATCTATATTTGATTTTTGATAATTACTGTAATTATAAGTGGTATTTAAACAGTCCCCATGGATGCGTAAATATCTCCATGCAAATTATCATGTTAAGCATGTGAATTGAAGAAGATAAAATTAGTCATTTTCCTTTATATATTTTTGTTAGATTTATTGCTAGACATATGTTACAAGAGTGTTTATGAATTCGTGAATAATGTGATTTTACATAAACAAACATACCTAATTGTCATCCTATTTCCTGTTTCCTCATTCGATGCAGTTAAGTATTACGGAATACATTTCCGTTTTCGAATTTTAACTACCATTGTTGTTTTATCATCATTGATGAATAGAAAAATTGCCCATATTAATGATATATGTAAGATTACCATAATTATATCCTTAGATATAATTATTTACAATTGTACTACTTGACATTCTTAGTAAAAGTATGTAAATTTCTAAAATTCCTAATTTAAGGCATCATTTTATTTATAGTAATACAACGATAACTCACCATTATTGAGTTCCTGCAAATTATGTGCTATGCATTTCATATAATCAACACAAATCTATGGATAATTTCATGCATCAGTTATTAGTTATTATTCATATGATATTATGTTACTCATGATTAAAATTGTATGCACGTCTTATGTTATAATATGATTTAATTTTGGAATAGCCATTTACACTCAAAATAAGCATTTATGAAGTTTTATCAAATATAAAATAAGATATTAGCAATGAGTCAAATTAAGGAGAAATACTCTCAACATTACAAAAAGATTGATTGGTGGAAAGGAAATAATGTATGTCTATGTACATATTGGCTAGACCTTGCCAACGGGCTGGGGGCCCTCCCGCCCAGCCCGCTCATGGGCCGAGCTTGGACTTCGAGATTTAAGCATGGGTCGGCCCGGTCCGGCCCGCAAAAAATAAAAAATATATAAATATATGTCAAATTATACATATATTAATATGATATGCTTTAAGTTTTTCATTTATGACGCTAGTTTTAAATAAAAATTCAATGAATTACATGTCAAGTAACATGTAAACTACGTATATTAGTTATATAAAGTATAGATGGTATTAATAAAATCATTTATACGTATGAAATACTATTAAAAATCAATAGAAAATGACCAAAATGGGCCATGGGGGCCCATGGGCGGGCTTTGGACAGAGGTTTTTTAACCCCGGCTCGTTCGGCCCGGCCCGCATTTTGGCCAGGTCTAATATTGGCTATGTATCTTATATGATGAAGAATTCTTTGGTTAGTGGAATGAATCATTATTATATGGAAAAAAGAATTGAAATTTCCTTAAATGAATAGTGGCACTTAAATGATAGACGGAGCTAAGTGTTACACCTATGGTGGGAGCCACCTCTCGAGTCCGTTTATCGATGGCCTAAAGGGCCAACGCCTTCCGGGGACATGAGGCAAAAGATACTTTCTCTACAGTTGTAGCTACACTGTCATGTTATGTATTGTTATGGACCTCTTGTGCCGGCAGCATGGAAGGCCGTATCGATATCATATCGATACGATATTTCGACGATATATCGCTAAAATATCGTCCATATCGATGAGATTTTGTGAGAAATGCCTGGAAATTGGGATATATCGCCCTATCGGTACCCATATTGGTCCCATGTCGATATCGATATATTGGCGATATATCGACGATATATCCTGATATTTCATTCCATAGCCGGCGGTAAACCATCAAAGACACCTAAGAATTAACAATCAAGACCACTCTAAACATGAAAAATATCATGGGCATATGTGCAATATATATTAATATTATGTGCATATATCAATTATGTTACTGTTATGGACCTATGTTTAAGTTCTGCCAATGTTAAGTGCATGTCAGCAAGGACCTATGTGCAATTTATGTTAAGGCTAATGCATGTGTGTAATTATGCTAATGATATGGACATACATGTAAATTTATGTTAAGCTAAGGTTAGTTGTGCAATTATGTGGGAAAATGTGCAAATTATGTTAAGGTTATAAGCATGTATGCAATTATATTAATGATATGGACATATGTGCAATTATGTTAAGGATATGGGTATACGTACAACGTAAGTTAATATTAAGGACGTATGTGCAATTTAAGATAATGTTAATGGTATATGTGTACTTTTGTTAACATTATGGACGTGCATGCAAATATGACAAAACAAAAAGGTATGTACGCAAGTATGATATGCAATGCATGGATATGATAGAAATATACTTCGTATACATCACTAGGTTAATTAACGATATGTATGATGTTGGTTTGTGTTTAGTCAAATAGTTTATACAACATGGCATTAATATAGAACCAAATAGTCTTTATTGTTGAAATGATTATCATTATGTTGTGAATGTAATAGTTAGATATGACTTGATTTTTACGCTAGCCAGCTTGACCTCATCTCGGTACATATTAAGCGTTAAGCTCATAACATGTATTGTTACACTTTTTCAGGGGAACGTAAAGATTAAGTTATTTATGCTTAATGGGAGACTTCACCGTCTTCAAGAAGTAGAATCGGTACGGGACTATTGTTGGGTCTGTTTGGAAGGATGTCATTATGCCCACTGGAATAAGGAAATTGTAGATGTGATTCATCTAATTTATTTATGGAACTCTTGGACTCATGTCCTTATTAATAGTATGGAAAGGAAGCTTTTTTAAGTCCATTTTTTACTGCTCTTATTTTATGATTAATGCTATCAGTAACGAATCCGAAATGCCTGTTGAGTTCTCGCTTCCGCATCATTCTCGTGCGATTAGGTTCGTTACAAGTCGTATCAGAGCCAAGTTATCCTCTAAGCATGAGATATCCAACCAAATCAAACTTAGGTTCATTAGGTTAGAAAATCTAAGTATTTGACCAAACATTTCACACTTCGTCATTGCAAATGGCCCCTCGTCATGGGAATGAGGTGAGCGGAGACCGCGAGTCTTCATCGACCCATGAGATGGCTATGGACATGCAATGGCTGATAGCTAGAGGATGCACAGTTTTTTGGCTAGCATATTAAGTACAAAATCCTCTATGGTGCAACTTGAGAATTTGGTGGTTGTACAAGATTTTCTGATATTTTCCAGACAACTTTCCAAGTTTTCCATCTAGAAGAGAGATGGACTTCCTATTGATGTACTATTGAGTACTACAACCATATTTACTGAGTTGGATGAGCTGAAAAAGAAATTGCAAGAGTAATTAGATAAAAGGTTCTTGAGACCGAGTGTTTCCCCCTTGGGCGCTCCTGTCTTATTCGTCAAAAAGAAAGACGGATCCCTTAGGCTATGCATTGATTATCGAGCTTTGAATAAAGTCACTATAAAAAATAAGTACCTGTTATCTCGCATCGATGATCAATACGATCAATAGCAGCAAGGAGCAATCTTCTCCAAGATTGACCTACGACCTGACTACATCAACTTAGGATTAGGAATGAAGACATATCAAAGACAACATTCAGGACAAGATACGGGTACTATGAATTCCTAGTTTTGACTTTTGGCCTCACAAATGTGCTTGCTGCATTTATGGAGTTGATGAATTGGGTATGCATGGATAAGTTTGTGATTATCTTTGTTGATGACATCTTAGTTTATTCACAAGATATGGAACAACACCGAGTGCATCTCAGATTAGTTTTTGAGTCATTGCGACAACACCAGCTTTATGCCAAATTATCCAAGTGAGACTTTGTCTTCAGGAAGTTGCATTCCTTGGGCATGTTGTGTCTAAAAAGAGTATTTCCGTGGATCCCCCTAAGGTTGATGCGGTTTTAAATTGGAATCAACCAAAGAACATCTTGGAAATCCACAATTTTCTAGGATTGTCTGGGTATTATCAGATATTCAATCAAAATTTCTTCAAGATCTCCTACCTCTGATCTGATTGTTAAAAAAAGAGATGTAAAGTTCAAATGGTCGCAAAAGTGCGAGCAAAGCTTTCAAGAGTTAAAGCAAAGATTGACGTCTGCTTCGGTGCTCATGCTACCATCGGTAGTGATGGATTTGTGATCTACACAGATGCGTCTAGCTCTCGTTTAGGATGTGTCCCCATGCAGCATGGAAAAGTTGGCATACACCTCTCGGCAGTTGAAGGAAGCAAAAAGAAACTACCTGACGTTTGATCTAGAGCTTGCAGCAGTAGTTTTTGCGCTAAAATTTGGCATCATTATTTATATAGAGAGAAATTTAAGGTATTTACTCATCACAAAAGTCTCAAGTATATCTTCTCTCAAAATGAACTGAATTTGAGGAAAAGACGATGGTTGGAGTTTCAATCAGATTATGATCTTTCCATTGACTACCATTCAGGAAATGCAAATGCAGTTGTTGATGCTCTAAGTAGGAAATATGAAGGGAAGCTCGCAAGTATGAAATTGTAATGGCATCTAATGAAAGATTTAGAGGAATGGCACCCTTTTATTGAAAGAAAGACTAGAGTTCTTATGGATGGAATGGAGATCTCTCATCATTGCTAAAGAAGGTTATCTTGGCTCAGAAGGATGATAATGACCTCCAAAGATTTATAATCGCTTCTCATAAAGAAGGATCTGATTTCTCAATCGGGATAGATGGAACATTGAGGTTCCGTAATAGATTGTGGATTCCTAATAATAGTGAGTTAAAGCAAGAAATTCTTGAAGATGCTCACAGGTCCGTGTATACCATTCATCCCAACACTACAAAAATATACAAAGACTTACAACTGAATTTATGGTGGTCTAAGATAAAGAGGGACGTTGCAAAAATTTATGTCGGTATGTCTTATTTGTCAGCAAGTAAAGATTGAGCACCAAAAGCCTTCAGGTCCTCTGCAATCACTTGAAATCTCTGAATGGAAATGGGAGCATATCAGTATGGATTTTGTTTGCAGATTGTCAAAAACAAAGAAGGGTTGTTTTGACACTATTTGGATGATTGTTAATCACTTAACGATGTTAGCACATTTCTTAGCCATCAGATTAGATTAATCTATAGAGAGTCTTGCTGAATTATATGTGAATGAGATACTAAAATTGCATGGTATTCCGGTATCGATCGTGTCAGACAGAGACATGAGATATACCTCGCGGTTATGGAAAAGCGTGCAGGATGCTTACAGTACAAGTTTAAAGTTCAACACATCATTTCATCCTCGGACCGATGGACAATTTGAAAAAACAATACAGACATTAAAAGACATGTTGAGAGCTTGTGCCCTAGACTTTGTTGTAAATTGGGATAGACATTTACCATTGGTCGAATTTCATATAATAACAACTATCATGCAAGCATTAAGATGGCTCCATATGAAGCTTTATATGGTCGACCCTGTAGGTCATCATTATGCTGAAGTGACGTAGGTGAAGAATACATATTGGGATTTGAATTAGTACAAGCTTGCACAAAAGGTGTAGAGGTGATTCGAAAGAGACTTTTAACCACTCAGAGTAGAGAAAAGTCTTATGCCGATCGTCAAACATGAGATTTGAATTTTCAAATAGTTGATATGTTTTTAAATATTTCTCCTACCAAGGGAATAGTGTGATTCAACAAAAAAGGAAAATTGGGTCCCAGATACGTAGGAACTTTTGAGATAATAAGGAAAGTTGATGGAGCATCTTATCAGTTTGCTCTTCCACCACATTATTCCTAACTACATGACATTTTTCATGTAGCAATGTTAAGGAAGTATCATCCCGATTCATCGTACGTAATTGAGCATGAAGTTCCGGATATTCAGTCAAACCTAACGTAAGAAGAAAGATCGGTGCGTATTGTTGATTGTAGGGAACACTAATTGCAACTCGCCTAGTTCCGATTGTTAAAGTACTTTGCCAGCATCATTAGAGGGAAGAAGCGACTTGGGAGTTGGAGGATAAAATGCGTCAACATTATCCGCATCTTTTTGGTAAGTCTCTTTTTACAGTATAAATTTCGAAGACAAAATTTCCTTAAGGAGGGTAGATTGTGACGGATGAACTTTTTGAAGATAATAAAAAAATTAAAATAAAATTAAATCACATCAACCTTAAAGATAATACATGATAAGATAAAAAGAGATAAAATAGCCAACAACTCAAGTTGGTTGTTCTTTATCTCTTAATTAAGTATAAATTATTATTATTAAATATATCACGGGATTGTGCCTATAAATACCACGAGACTCCAATGACTTCCCCACACATGACCTTTGGGAGAGAGAATCTACAGAGAGAAGTCGGCGACGACATTCTTTCATCGTGTCTTTTCCAAATTCAGCATCGACGACCCTCTCCATTGACGTTGGAGTTTTGATCCAACGAAATTGGAGGAGCAATGACGTGGTCGATAATAGTCAGGATTGGTGGAATCTTGGTCGATGAATTTCTTGCGTCGACGAGGTATGTGTCGAACACTTAGGATTACCATCGATTAATTAACAATCCCCTTTTGATCATATTTATGTTGATCATTGGTTATCATGTCAAAAGTGCATGGATACAATTTAGTTTCTATAATCGATAATGGAAGTGAGAGATGATCCTTAAAATAAGTTCGTCATTATTATTATTATTGATTTTTTAGACATTTTCATGTATAATCAAACTAAGTAATCATATGGTTAACATTGTACTTATGCCGTATGATATGATAGTTCTTTACTATCTGATTTTGGATTCAAGAAGTTAATCACATATTGTCTTATCACATGAATAAGCTTAATTTGGATCTATTCCATACGATAATAGCAAGCTTCTAAAATCTATATTTGATTTTTGACAATTACTGTAATTATAAGTGGTATTTAAATAGTCCACATGGATGCATAAATATCTCCATGCAAATTATCATGTTAAGCATGTGAATTGAAGAAGATAAAATTAGTCATCTTTCTTTATATATTTTTGTTAAATTTATTGCTAGACATATGTTACATGAATGTTTATGAATTCATGAATCATGTGATTTATATATAAACAAATAGACCCAATTGTCAGCCTATTTCTGGTTACCTAATCCGATGCAGTTAAGTATTACGGAATACATTCCCGTTTTTGAATTTTAACTACCATTGTTGTTTTCTTATCATTGATGAATAGAAAAATTATCCATATTAATGATATAGGTAAGATTACTATAATTATATCCTTAGATACGATTATTTGCAACTGTAATACTTGACATTCTTAGTAAAAGTATGTAAATTTCCAAAATCACTAATTTAAAGCATCAGATTATTTTTAGTAATACAATGATAACTCGCCATTATTGAGTTCCTCCAAATTATATGCTACGCATTTCATATAATCAACACAAATCTACGGATAATTTCATGCATCAGTTATTAGTTATTATTCATATGATATTATGTTACTCGTGATTAACATTGTATGCACATCATATATTATAAAATGATTTAATTTTGGAATAGCCATTTACACTCAACATAAGCATTTATGAAGTTTTAACAAATATAAATTAAGATATTGGCAACGAGTCAAACTAAAGAGAAATACTCTCAACATTACGAAAAGATTGATTGGTGGAAAGGAAATAATGTATGTCTATGTACATATTGTCTATGTATCTTGTATGATGAAGAATTCTTTGGTTAGTGGAATGAATCATTATGATATGGAAAAAAAGAATTGTATTTAAAGAATTGAAATTTTCTTAAATGAATAGTGGCACTTAAATGGTAGGCGGAGTTAAGTGCTACACCTATGGTGGGATCCACCTCTAGAGTCCGTTTATCGATGGCCTAAAGGGCCAACTCCTTCCGGGGACGTGAGGCAAAAGATAAGTCGTCTACAGTTGTTGCTACACTGTCATGTTATGTATTGTTATGGACCACTTATGCCGGCAGTAAACCATCAAAGCCATCAAAGCTGCCTAAGAATTAACAATCAAGACCACTCTAAACATGAAAAATATCATGGGCATATGTGCAATATATGTTAATATTATGTGCATATATGCAATTATGTTACTGTTATGGACATGTTTAAGTTCTATTAATGTTAAGTGCGTGTGTGCAAGGACATACGTGCAATTTATGTTAAGGATAAGGGCTTGTGTGCAATTATGCTAATGATATGGGCATACATGCAAATTTATGTTAATCTAAGGTCAGGTGTACAATTATGTGGGCATACGTGCAAATTATGTTAAGGTTATAGGCATGTATGCGGTTATATTAATGATATGGGTATAGGTGCAATTATGTTAAGGATATGGGCGTGCGTGCAACGTAAGTTAATATTGAGGGCGTATGTGCAATTTAAGATAATGTTAATGATATGTGTACTTATGTTAACATTATGGATCACGTACATGCAAATATGGTAAAAATAAAAGATATGTATGCAAGTATGATATGCAATGCATAGATATGAAAGAAATTTACTTCGTATACATCACTAAGTTAATTAACGATATGTATGATGTTGGTTTGTATTTAGTCAAATAGTTTATGCAACATGACATTAATATAGAACCAAATTTATAAGTCTTTATTGTTGGAATGATTACCATTATGTTATGAATGGAATAGTTAGATGTGACTTGATTTTTACGCTAACCGTCTTGACCTCATCTCGGCACATACTAAGCGTTAAGCTCATAACATGTAGTGTTACTCTTTTTCAGGGGAACGTGAAGATTAAGTTATTTATACTTAAAGGGAGACTTCACTGTCTTCAAGAAGTAGAATCGGTACGGGACTACTGTTGGATCGGTTTGAAAGGATATCATTATGTCCACTGGAATAAAGAAATCGTTGATGTGATTCATCTAGTTTATTTAAGGAACTCTTGGACTCATGTCCTTATTAATAGTATGGAAAGGAAGTTTTTTAAGTCCATTCTTTACTGCTCTTATGTTATGGTTAATGCTATGAGTAACGAATCCGAAATGCCCGCTGAGTTCTCGCTTCCACATCATTCTCGGGCGATCGGGTTCATTACAGGGACACAAGTGATAGAATGTCAAGAACGTGAGGGTACAACTGATATTCTAAAAAAGGAGGAATATAAAAAAAGGAGGAATATAAGTGATATTGCAATATCTCATACAAGCACAATTGATACAAACTCTATTTCCGAAGATAAAGATGTAAATATTAATATAATAGTACATTAAAACCATTTTTAGCGGTTGACAAGTATCAAAATCGTTATTGAAACTTCGATAACAATTTATACCGGAGTACAAGAAACCCTGAACAAACTTTGGTAACAATTTATAATATATATATATCATATACCGAGACGGATGAGTCAAATGAGACAAAGAGGAGAGAGCAAGACGGCAGAACAAAGGAGAGAGAGAGATGGTCCAAGCTCTTTTTATATCTCGTAATGGGACCTTCAATTCCGTGTCAAATAGCTAATTATACCTAAAATACCAATAGTTTTATATCCGTGCCTACATATTAGAATAAGAAAAACTACGTAATTATATTTTTCTCAAAAAAGCACTGTCATTTTGTTAAATTTAGTTTGTCTCTCGGTATACTCATTCCGATGAGATTGGAACAGTGATTTTTTTTCAAAATTGATAAATAAATTAACAGTTGCTAAATATATAACAATTACATTATTCTTCCGATATTATATAAGTTACTATACCATTAGCTACGATCACTACAAGAAAAGTGACCAAGGCAGCTAATAATTTTATATTCGTTGTCATATCTTCCGTAGTAAAATATATAACAATGAATATTATTTGTTGCTTACTTCTTTAAATTCGTAACGAATAATGGTATTTGTTGTTATATTCCTCGCAAAATCATATAACAACAATTATTCGTTACCATTTTCTTCTAATCGTTGCTAAATTTGGCAACGATTAGTGTGAATTTTAACAAATAATTTAACGAAAAAATCGACGTTATATGGACCTTTAACAACGAATATGATATTCTTCACTAATTACCGGTATAAAAGATGATTTGAAAACGAATAATATTCGTTATTATATCTTTAGCATCGGAAGATATGGCAACGAATGTTCAAATCATTCGTGGTCCAATTTCTTGTAGTTGGTACATATAACAATATTTATCGATTGCTATTTTTCAAAATTATAACTAGTCATTACTAAATTTTGATCTAATAAAACTAGCAAAAATTAGCTACAGTTTTGAAAAATAACAACATATAAGCGTCATTGTGCGGACCCTCATTATTGATATCACGACAAATATGAGATTCATCAATAATTTCAAATATAAAAATTTATTTCAGAAGATATAATATTGTCAAATAATATTTTCAAAGGCTGATTTAGCGACGAATTTTGAAAAAAGTGTCACTGTAACTCAATTTTATTGTAGTGATTTGTCCACATCATATTTTCAGTTGTATCTTTGAAGATCAGTCACGATTTATGTCCACATCCGACCAATATCCAAAAGCTATATCTTCGGAGATGAGTCACACACGTAGCTAGGAAGGATATAACATCATCATAATTAATATGGCGGTTCATACACATTGGGAGGTAAAGATTTAGCCAACTCATAGAGCAATGGACCGTATATATTTGGATTGATCCTTTGTAATCACATCATTTGATACGTGTACTCTGGTTTCTTTTGGATCTCCCATTGGAATTAAATGATTCCGCAATAATTCCTAGAACGTAGCCAACTACTATTTAGGTTGGAAGCTCTCAGATCATTTTCTTTTATCGAAGACACTGGTTGGCGTATATAACAACGAAATTAATTAACATACTTCATGATTGGTGGACAACAATTGAAAGCCTCACAAGTACTTCGAGTGGTCATTGTCATAAATATTGCACCAGTACTAGTTAAATTTGTCCTCGAAGAGAGGGTCCTTCACTCCTCCTTTCATGGATTATTTTAAAAGATGCTCAGCATCAATCTTTGTGTCTATGGTGTGGATCTTCTGTTGTGTTGTCTGGATGCAGAAATTGCACTGGTCATCACGACGAACTGTTCTCAGTCACCGCAGTGGTCATCACGAAGATCTATTTTCAGTCAGCGAGTGAGCTTGAGCAATCATCAGAGAGGATCTGCATCTCTATTGAGAAGTTGATGATCTCATAAGTCGACCAATCCATGCGAATCGACGTGGCGGGCACCTGATTTCTCTCCATTGTTGATGATCCAAAAGTGACAATCAACCACAAGCATCAATTATGTAGAACATCCGAGATTTACATGGAAGAAACTCACAAGTGTAGCGGGGAAAATATCACGGGAAAAGAGAGATTCCACTACGAGAGAAAATAGGAGTATAGGTACAAGAACCTTATGAGGTGACGGCTCTCCTGGAATAAGACTCTCTTAACCCTACAATACATATATAGGGGTAATCAGTAAATGGTTCCTAATCAAATCCACAAAATCGTACCAGGGGGCTCCGCTCTCACATTAGGTCGACCAAAATCCATTTATTGAATGTACTCAGATCGCAAACAGATCGATAATTCAAGACATATTTCAACACTCTTAGTAGCAACAAACTTTTCAAGGGTTTCAACAAACTGCATCATTTCACCATGGCCGATTTAAGATCTTCGTTCTTATTTTTAGAGAAGGAAGGCTGAAGTCCCAAGGTGTGACCTACTGTTGCAATATTATATATACAGAAGGATGAATTTACGTTATATTATGTTACATCACATAATTATAAGAGGCACATAGCGCCTTCCAATGCTCAATAACATTCTTAGAGTAAAACACCAACTCTCAAAATAGTGTATCAATCCTACCAAACTAGATTGTCCATATAATAACGGAAGGATAAGAGGCATTTGCATGTCCACGCATACACACCAATCTGATGTAGTTCCAAAAGCTGGAACCATTCTCCACCCTAATCCAAGGAAGACATGCACCACTCCAAACCTGTGTTGAGTGCGAACAAGAGAAGAAGAGTAGGTCCAAATCCTCCACCTCCTACCCGTATCTGTCACATAGGTAATCATCCACCCCTAATAACTGATCACGACGACCCTTGATAAGAATCCTCCTAAAATTGAACAATCACATAATACTTTGACTATGCTGGATACCCCCTCCTCCAAATAATGTTGGCACCAGGTATCTAAGTGAAGTATCTTTGCTGAAGTCATATTCCAGTGGCACCAATTAATCCCATCTTTTTTCGAAAAAATAGGCAACAAAAGATATTTTCTCTCTCTCTCCGATAGAGCCAATAGACAAGTCATCTTCTTCCCATGCTCAATAATTAAAATTAAATCATTTCACCCCCTCACAGTAAGGCATGGCCCTCCAAATAGTGCCACATCAATCACTTATAAATTTGGAACCATTTTTATGGTATCTCCCACAAATCAAGCACATGGCTCTTCCCCAGCTCATCCTCACCTTCTTGATGACCGCAATCATGGCATGCCATGGGAGTACTCCCATGGATTTCCTGGCAGCCTCTTGCTCCGACACGCAGTACCCGCAGCTGTGCATCTCCACCCTCGCCCCGCACGCAGCCGCCATTCGTTCCGATCCCACCTGCCTCGCCCGCACCGCCCTCAACCTCACCGTTCCTGCCGCATCGGCGTCGCTCGTCGCCATCACCAGGATAGCTGCCAATGGGGCAGACATGAAACCCCTCGAGATTGCCACTGTCAACGACTGCAAGGAGATGATGAGAGACGCGGTGGACGAGCTGAAGAAATCCTTTGAGGTCATGGCTCGCCTCGGCGGGCTGTTCCTGGAAGACCAGATAGAGAACATGCAGACGTGGGTCAGCGCAGCGCTCACAAACGAAAGCCTATGCGCGGACGGGCTCCGGTGGTCGTCTGCGCGGCCGACCAGGGATGGGTTGATAGAGGTCCTTCAGATGACCAGCAATGCCTTGTGCTTCATCAACGCCCTCGTCGCCCATTGAGGGTATCATCTCCTACCATCAAACACGGCTATATATAGACATATATCAACACTTATACGTATATGTTACATAATCAACTCGTGTGTAATTATGCGTTACATGCCATTGAACCATATGTATAACTAAGGTTGCATGTCCCTGCAAGAACGTCCCCGTATTGTGGCGTACGTATTATATTATGCTTTGAACAAGAATACATGAGAATTTATCGCTGTTTTTTATACACTCCGTATTGTATTTTACGGAAATATTAGTCGGACAATGTTATGCCTAGTATTTCCCAAAACTAAAGGTGTTTTACGAATTAATAGTCCGACTAATCTAAACACGAAAGTTGCATCCATTGATTCCTTGCACTACAACAAAAACGAGTTGTAGTCATAGAATGTGGCTATGGAAATTGTGACCACGATAATTGCGTGTCCACTAGTTTCTCATAACTACGATTACATGGTCAAAGGCTCCAAATATTTAAGGAGGACATTAATAAAAGATTTGTGGACACGACAACATATGTGGTTATTTGTAGTAGCCTCGACATATTTGTGATTAAAGAACACTCGCGACAAGACTTATAGCCATGGCTACATGCCACAATATGTCGTGACTAGAGTCCGATTCTCTGGTCACAAACTCCACATCAGTGAGTATAATTCTGTAGCCACGGCTTGTTTTCCTTATAGCATTGATAAAGCTCATGTTCCGGAAGAACATCCATAAATTTTCAACAACATGGGAGAGATAATAACATGGGAGAGACAAAATTTTCAACCATAAGTAGCTGTTAATATTCTTGCCTTTTAGTGAAAAGGATTTTCTAATTTGTAAAAGGTGACATTCTAAAACAATAAAGCACCTACCAGATAGACCAAATTCATATCATTATTCACGGATCTTTCTTTGCACTTACCGGGGATGAAAATTTATTGATCACATCCATAAATATGATTCTTTGAATAATATTGTTTCTATCTTCTTCGCTTATTTCATGAATTCGGACTGGGAGGATCTGCGTTTTAGGGCTTTCAACTTTCTTTTTGGAAACAAATGGTCGAAATTCATTCCATCAGAAAGGCTTTCAACTAGTTACTGTTTCATTTGAAGAGGATGGGCTTCTTTTCAAGCGTCCAAATTTTCTTTGATGCTCGATGCCATAGATTTGCAAAACTTTCTTTTTTTAGGTTGGCTTCCCCGCCCGATTGATCTATTTGTCCATAACAAGGTATGCCGTCCTGATTTTATTTGTTTGAAGCTTTCCTCACATACGTTTTTATGATAATTTTAAAGCGTGGGCAAAAGGTTAGAGTCGATCTTCCTATTGCCTGCTATATATCGACATCTTCATGATCTATTACCAATTATTACAGTCAAGAGTCTTGTATGATCTAAATAGAAAAGAAAAAAGAAAAAAAAACAAAGAATGATGTACCATATGCAACTGTGCCTGGCAGGATCAAGAAGAAGAAGAATAAGTATATGTGTACAGATATATTCACGATTCTCCCTTAGAGAGACTGAGTTCGATAACCAATAACCTAAACAGGATAAACAAGAAAGTACCAAAATAGGCTAACTATGTACAAAAACTAAAAATAGACTTGAGTACGTCGAAAACACGTGTATATTGTGTATAAATTTCAAACTAACATAATTTTTTTTCTTGTTGATGAGTTATTTTTTAGTGTCCCGTGCTTAGGTCCTCGGATCATTCTTAAGAAAGATAGTCCAACAACTTGTTGGGTTGCGCGCAATTAAAGCCACCGACAACCATTAAAATCCTTGAGCCAATGTTGACAAGTAGTAATCTCTTCACACTTATAGCCTACCCTCACTTTTTTGAGTTTCTAATGTAGGATTATTTTTGGATTGTTATAATATCCTCCATTTATATTCGTAATGTCTTCGCAGTGATAGGACACAACACTTATTAGCAACGATGATGGTTGCTCCATGCTTCAAGCTTAGATTCCCACGGCAGCCATCATTTGTAAGATCTCAAGCATAGGTTCCATGGATTGTTATTGTAACGGAACGGGTCGAGCTGACCGGCGGAAGCATAAAACATTGAGTCACCCGACCGAAACGTTACCAGAAACTTGCATGGTATTCAATGAGCAGATAAAATAATCATTCTAGAAAAGGTCCATTACTCTATAGAGTTCTATTCTTACATTCCAACAAGGAAAATGCGAAATGAACTACGGAATAAAATAACATAACAATGTTCCAGTGGGCATAAAGACATCCTTCCATAAAAATCCATCAATGGTCTGTACCGGTTCAACTTCACGTGACAATAAGTCTCCTTGATCTGGAAAATAATTCAATGCTCGTATTCCCCTGAAAAAAAACAACACATGTTATGAGCCTAACGCTCAGTATGTGCCGAGTTGGGGTCAAGCCAGCTAGCGCGGAAAACAAGTCTCCCTAAGCTAACTTTACATCTTTAAAACATAACCTCTTTTATACAATCAGTTATCAACGCAACTATACAATTTGCATAATTATCTTATTGCATGTGATACTAACTTGTTCTCATGTACCGTCATCACGCGACTCATAATTTCACATAAACATGCATAAGAATGGTATTCCTCGTGCGTAACTTTCGTTGAAGCCATAATTACATATATACCCATAAAGTTTGCCATATTTGCATATACGCCTTAACATTTTCATAATTTTCACATATACCCTCAGAATTTTTCTGTAGTTGCATATATGCCCCAGAACAATCATAACATTTACATAATGCCATTACTTGGCCATAGTTGCACACATGTGCCTTAGCAATTTCAGAAACTGTACACATACCATTGGTTTGTTTAGTGGTTAAAGTTGTCTTAATTGTTACTTCTTAATGGCTTTGGTGGCTTTGCTGGCTTTGGTGGCTTTACCGCTAGCACAAGCGGTTCATACTTGACAGTGTAGCTACAACTGTAGAGGACTTATCTTTCGCCTCAATCGGTTCCTTGAACCGTACGCCTCGGAAGGCGTTGGCCCCCTTTAGGCCTACGATAATTGGACTCTAGAGGTGGCTCCCACCATTGGGTGTAGCACTTAGCTCCGCTTATCGTTATCATGTCATTACTCATGTTAAGGAATTCCAACTCTTTTAATCTCTTTTTTTTTATCATTAAAAAAATAATGTAATAAGACATTTCATTAATAAAATTAATAACTCTCTAACTCTATCTCTCCTTGTAGTCAATTATGGATTACATATAATAATTGATTACTAATCCATATATACACATGTATCACTATTATCTTTTCCGTAGGTTAGATTTTGCATAGATGCTATATGTAAGCCATGACTTCTAAATGCGTTAATTAGCATGTCATCTTGATTATTGATAAAAAAATGCACATAATAAACTTTAACAATTATCTAACGTTTAGTTATCCAACCAAACATTATAGTATAGAATCTACATGAGTTGATGTACAACTAATTATATATATAAAAAAAATTACCTAAATCAGTATAGATTGTCTGTGTTTATGTCTCATTTACGGTATGCCTGTTGTTGGTTTTTTTTTTGTGAACACACGTGAATAGGCATACTGGAAACATACTCATCTCACACTTTCATCGTCATCGAGATTGAAAACCTTACATATATTTTACTCCTATTATTCCTTATATAATTATCATTATTTTATTACCTAAATTGCCTCACCAACAGATTAGGTAAGAGAGTGCACGTGTAATCTTGATTCACTGACAATTTCTAGAGAGAAGTCCAAAGGTTGGCAACACTTTAATCCATGATGTGCAATATCCCGGAAAACATGAACAATATAAACGGTCAATTTCAAGTTTCACTCCTCTAATATTGTATTATGGTATGGTGTGGACCCTGACGTTTATACCTATATAGGGATCTACTTCGAATAGGACCACCATACGGGTTCATCATGTACAATCCGATATCATGTTCAAATCAAATCATTAAATATAAGCATTGTCCTACAAAAATGGTCACATATATTTAAAGATCTTGTTCCAACCATGATCACTAATAATATGAAAAATCCCATGTCGACACATACATTTAAAAAAATCATAATCTTAAACCGATGCCTACATCATCTTGAGATCGTATATTGTGCACATTAAGTAAATACTTATCACAAAGGCATATGTCGATTCATCGAATAATATTCCTACGGTGTTCGACACATACCTCGAGTCGACGAAAATATAGGTACCAGATCTCTACGTGCCTTTCCTTGCTCCCAAACCGACGTGCTCCTCTACTGGGTCGGCGTCGATGTTCTCTGCGACGAGAACAAATCTCGGTGAGAAATCTCTGTCTCTAACTCTCCTTCTTTTCTTCTCTCCCTCTCTCTCTCTCTCTTTTTGCCAAGAACAAGTGACGTGGGGAAGGGCTTCCTTTGGCTTTTTAAGCCTCTAAATAGGACAATCAATTGGGTAATAATACCCAATAAATTTTGTAATAATATCCATTGCTATTCAATAGGAAAATAAAGATGGATTAAGGGCTGGAGGAGTTACAAAAATCAGCCGTTACAATCTACCCTCCTTAAAAAAATTTCGTCCTCGAAATTTCTTAGAGATAGGGACATACCGAAAAGCTGCGGATGCTTCTTCCGCATTTCGCTCTCCATCTCCCAGGTGGCTTCCTCCTTCTGGTGATGTTGCCAGAGGACCTTGACCATCGGGACTATACGTCGACGAAGCTGATGGTCTCTACGATCGACTATGCGAACAGGTTTCTCCTCAAAAGTGAGATTGGGTTGAATGTCGAGGACCTCGTGCTCGATAACGTGCGAAGGATCAGGAGTGTACTTCCTCAGCATAGATACATGGAATACATCATGTAGCTTCGAGTATTGAGGTGGTAATGCAATACGATACGCCACCTCTCCGATTCGTTGTAGAATCTCAAAAGGTCCTATATATCGAGGAGTAAGTTTCCCCTTCTTGCCGAATCGCAATACACCCTTGGTTGGGGAGATCCTTAAGAACACGTGATCTCCAACTGCAAAACTCAACTCCCTTCGATGACGATCTGCATAAGACTTCTGCCTACTTTGAGCTGCCAACAATCTCTTCTTAATTAGCTCAACACATTGCTTGCTGATCTCGATTAATTCCGGTCCCAAAATATGCTTCTCACCAACATCACTCCAACAGGAGGGTGATCTGCAAGGTCTCCCATATAGTGCCTCATAGGGAGCCATCTTGATGCTCGAATGGTAACTGTTATTATAAGCAAACTCTACCAATGGAAGGTGTCTATCCCAGTTGCCTGTAAAATCTAGAGCACAAGCTCTCAACATATCTTCCAGCGTTTGGATGGTCCTCTCTGATTGACCATCCGTCTGCGGGTGGAATGAAGTGCTGAACTTCAATTGAGTTCCCATCGCATCTTGGAAACTTTTCCACAAACGAGACGTGAATCTAGTGTCCCGATCTGACACAATTGATGTAGGAACGCCATGTAATCTGACAATTTCATTCACGTACAATTCAGCTAGGCTATCTGTCGATTGATCCAAGCGGATAGGTAAGAAATGTGCTGGTTTGGTTATTCGATCAACAATCAACCATATGGTGTCATGACGATGCTTTTCATCTACTTGTAATTCATCCAAACCCATGATCGATCGATCAAAGCGAATGCAACAAGTGAGACAATCCGGTCTATAATCATTCCGATGGTATAATAATGATGAATCCTTATCTTAGATAAATCAATAACAAAATTCATGTGGTATGCTTCAATTTCAATCTACTATATCCAAAGGTTGAACATGCCTTGATGTTTTCCGATGTTCAGTCTCAATCTATTGGCATATTAATATTCTGGAAATAAATTCTACAATCTCTATCTTAAACGTTGCCCACTAGCAAGATCATTGGATACCTTTAGACATTTATATCAAGTACGGATGAATAGTGTACATCGATCTCTGAGATTCATATAATGTCGTCTGCCTTAATTTATTGTCACCAAGAATCTAAAATCTTTAATAGTATATCAAATCATCATTGATTCCATTAATAAAATCGTATTATTCCTTCTTAAGTGTTTCAATTATTTTTGAAAGATCTACATCCTTTCTACTACTTTGATCCTTCAAATTACCTGGAAAATCTCTCGTTGTATCGATACTCTTACCAACCTATTACAGAAAATATTATCACTACTAACTCCAAATCATGAGTAGGATACTTCAAGTGAAAATTTAGATAGCTACTCTCTTATGATATTAGTTGACATGATGTATAATCAATACCTTTTCATAAAGTGTACCTACTTTCTTTGTCAGATATATCGATGTGAACTACAAAACTCTAATGCATAATAGTAAACTTCATGTCAGGGTCATGGTCAACTTTTACTCATTTTTTTTTTGAAAATTTCAATCACAATCCTACAAAATGTACAAACTTTGCATCCTTGGCTTGTCATCATTCTAGTAATACATAACAAAGTTCCACATGAATCACCAATATACCTTGTCACCCTAGAAATCCATAAATCTCTAAAATATTTCTCAACAGACTCTAAGGTAATATTGCTTTCAGCTTAATTCGTCATCTTCAGTGTCATCGATCATTATAAAAGGCAATACTGAAGAATATGATTTTGTCCAACCCAATGTTACATTTATATCACTTTGCATAGAGATAATGATGGCCAAAGGTAATAAATAAAACATCGAGATGTACTTGGTATTTCTTCATATCATCAAAGTATATAACATTGTCGTCCACAATTATGATCATAATTTTATCAAGATCTTTTCGGAAAAACTCTATTCATAAACTTTCTAAAAGCTATAAGAGTACTTGTGAGATCAAAATGCCTAATAAAATATTTAATAATTGCTAATCCTTAGTCTGGAAGCTATCTCTAGAATGTCCTCTCTCTTTTTCCACTTATATGGTAAATCAGAATTATATTTATTTTAGAAAAGATCTTTTCTCTCCATAACCAATGAACAAATCATTTATCCAGGATAGTAGGTATCAATCCCTCAAAAATACCTTATTCATAGTTCAATAACCAATGCAGATACTATGTGACCTAACTTTCTTATTCACGGAGTGAAAATGTTTTATGTGGATAAACATCAAGTCACAGAGTCCCTTATCCAATTGCTATTGCGATCGATTCTCTTTAAATTCAATAAGCGTCGTCCAATAAGGACTTTTCAATGTTAATGCAATCTATGTTATAACAACAGCGGAGAATCATCATGATGTGATAGAATGATAATCCGGAGAGGCATCCAAAATAAATCTGAAACATTGGAAGTTTCATGATGTAACTAAGATGACTATGTACTAGGAGCTAACTGGGTATCTAGTGTAATGATTAACCAATAGTTCATTGGCTTCTCATTTGATCTTATCATACTATCATTCTTCTCCAACTCCATAACTTTATCGCATACTCTTTGATCATATTATTACCATGTTTAAGGTAAAATCACTTCAATCAATGGAGAATATCTTTGAAAAGTAGATTCTATTATGTTCAGCCAGTTAATCTTTTGCACTATCTTTTAGATAAAATTTCCCAAACATTCTTCTCCTTGTGGTAGTATGCAATTTCAAAAGTCGTCTGCATCAATCCAGTGCTTAACTTTTCCATAACATGTCTACCCTACAGAATGAATGGGTTGTTGAGAATAATGACCTTCAGGATAAATCTACCAAAGCTTTGTGCGTGATATTTTCATTGTTGAGTCATACTTGTTATCAACTCTAGTAATTATTGACGTGTGTCCTTAGCGATCCCATTAATCAATAATGACTTGTTCTCCTCGGATCACCTTAATTCCATAATGATAGATCCTCTTCTAGAGATAAAAGGGTCAACTAATTACAAGTAATACGTAGTTTTGACTCTATTCATGTCAGTCTTGGGTCACTATCTGTTGTGGATATCCTATGCCCAGAGGAACTCTAGCTCTGATACCATTTGTAACGGAACGGGTCGGGACTACCGACGGAAGCATGCAACATTGGGTCGCCCGACCGAACCGTTATAGAACAATTGCATGGTATTCAATGAGCAGATAAAATAATCATTCTAGAAAAGGTCCATTACTCTATAGAGTTCTATTCTTACATTCCAACAAGGAAAATGCGAAATGAACTACGGAATAAAATAACATAACAATGTTCCAGTGGGCATAAAGACATCCTTCCATAAAAATCCATCAATGGTCTGTACCGGTTCAACTTCACGTGACAATAAGTCTCCTTGATCTGGAAAATAATTCAATGCTCGTATTCCCCTGAAAAAAAACAACACATGTTATGAGCCTAACGCTCAGTATGTGCCGAGTTGGGGTCAAGCCAGCTAGCGCGGAAAACAAGTCTCCCTAAGCTAACTTTACATCTTTAAAACATAACCTCTTTTATACAATCAGTTATCAACGCAACTATACAATTTGCATAATTATCTTATTGCATGTGATACTAACTTGTTCTCATGTACCGTCATCACGCGACTCATAATTTCACATAAACATGCATAAGAATGGTATTCCTCGTGCGTAACTTTCGTTGAAGCCATAATTACATATATACCCATAAAGTTTGCCATATTTGCATATACGCCTTAACATTTTCATAATTTTCACATATACCCTCAGAATTTTTCTGTAGTTGCATATATGCCCCAGAACAATCATAACATTTACATAATGCCATTACTTGGCCATAGTTGCACACATGTGCCTTAGCAATTTCAGAAACTGTACACATACCATTGGTTTGTTTAGTGGTTAAAGTTGTCTTAATTGTTACTTCTTAATGGCTTTGGTGGCTTTGCTGGCTTTGGTGGCTTTACCGCTAGCACAAGCGGTTCATACTTGACAGTGTAGCTACAACTGTAGAGGACTTATCTTTCGCCTCAATCGGTTCCTTGAACCGTACGCCTCGGAAGGCGTTGGCCCCCTTTAGGCCTACGATAATTGGACTCTAGAGGTGGCTCCCACCATTGGGTGTAGCACTTAGCTCCGCTTATCGTTATCATGTCATTACTCATGTTAAGGAATTCCAACTCTTTTAATCTCTTTTTTTTATCATTAAAAAAATAATGTAATAAGACATTTCATTAATAAAATTAATAACTCTCTAACTCTATCTCTCCTTGTAGTCAATTATGGATTACATATAATAATTGATTACTAATCCATATATACACATGTATCACTATTATCTTTTCCGTAGGTTAGATTTTGCATAGATGCTATATGTAAGCCATGACTTCTAAATGCGTTAATTAGCATGTCATCTTGATTATTGATAAAAAAATGCACATAATAAACTTTAACAATTATCTAACGTTTAGTTATCCAACCAAACATTATAGTATAGAATCTACATGAGTTGATGTACAACTAATTATATATATAAAAAAAATTACCTAAATCAGTATAGATTGTCTGTGTTTATGTTTCATTTACGGTATGCCTGTTGTTGGTTTTTTTTTGTGAACACACGTGAATAGGCATACTGGAAACATACTCATCTCACACTTTCATCGTCATCGAGATTGAAAACCTTACATATATTTTACTCCTATTATTCCTTATATAATTATCATTATTTTATTACCTAAATTGCCTCACCAACAGATTAGGTAAGAGAGTGCACGTGTAATCTTGATTCACTGACAATTTCTAGAGAGAAGTCCAAAGGTTAGCAACACTTTAATCCATGATGTGCAATATCCCGGAAAACATGAACAATATAAACGGTCAATTTCAAGTTTCACTCCTCTAATATTGTATTATGGTATGGTGTGGACCCTGACGTTTATACCTATATAGGGATCTACTTCGAATAGGACCACCATACGGGTTCATCATGTACAATCCGATATCATGTTCAAATCAAATCATTAAATATAAGCATTGTCCTACAAAAATGGTCACATATATTTAAAGATCTTGTTCCAACCATGATCACTAATAATATGAAAAATCCCATGTCGACACATACATTTAAAAAAAATCATAATCTTAAACCGATGCCTACATCATCTTGAGATCGTATATTGTGCACATTAAGTAAATACTTATCACAAAGGCATATGTCGATTCATCGAATAATATTCCTACGGTGTTCGACACATACCTCGAGTCGACGAAAATATAGGTACCAGATCTCTACGTGCCTTTCCTTGCTCCCAAACCGACGTGCTCCTCTACTGGGTCGGCGTCGATGTTCTCTGCGACGAGAACAAATCTCGGTGAGAAATCTCTGTCTCTAACTCTCCTTCTTTTCTTCTCTCCCTCTCTCTCTCTCTCTTTTTGCCAAGAACAAGTGACGTGGGGAAGGGCTTCCTTTGGCTTTTTAAGCCTCTAAATAGGACAATCAATTGGGTAATAATACCCAATAAATTTTGTAATAATATCCATTGCTATTCAATAGGAAAATAAAGATGGATTAAGGGCTGGAGGAGTTACAAAAATCAGCCGTTACAGTTATCGAGAAAATTGATCGTGACAACTTGTTGTTTTGGGCTCAATTGAACCCTTTGATAACCACCCAACAGTACAAGTAGGGTACCCAGAGGGGATGATCAACGACCATCCTCTTTCCTATGTAAATTGTCCCTTCTGGTCAGAAGGGACGGGCACTAGACCGTCCCCTTTAACACTGTCTCATTTGACCATAAGGGACGCTAAATACGAACGTCCCCTTTCTGAAGCCATTGGGGACGATTCCAACCGTTCCTTCTACAATGAACAGTAGGGACGGTGATGTCCATTCCCGACGTGCATACAATGCGATGGTTTAAACCATCGCATCCAAAGATAGAGAAACGAGTGTCACCGTCCCCTCCGTGCAACTACGGAGTTGCATTGCCTTTATGGGGACGTTCATGACCCTCCCTTCCAATAATCAGCGGGGACGGTCGCGACCGTCCCCTTCGGTTAAATGGTTTTTGGGATGCCCACAGAATCTCTTAGGGGATGGTCTAAACCGTCCCCTTTAGTCCCAGAGGTCCATTACGAGAGATAGCGAGTTGCTGTAAGACAGAGGAGACGGTTGAAACCGTCTCTTCCAATTATCAGCGGGGATAGTCGGGACCGTCCCCTCCAGTTAAAAGGTTTTTCGCGACAACCATAGAATCACATAGGGAATGATCTAAACCGTCCTCTTTAATCATCGAGTCCCATAACGAGAGACTGTGAGCTATTTGATTACAAAAGGGATGGTTATACAACCATTCCAGATACCCTCTA
Source organism: Ottelia alismoides (assembly GCA_037367405.1). Taxonomy (NCBI): domain Eukaryota; kingdom Viridiplantae; phylum Streptophyta; class Magnoliopsida; order Alismatales; family Hydrocharitaceae; genus Ottelia; species Ottelia alismoides. The sequence continues at coordinate 50,075 of JAZKJV010003403.1, forward strand.
AAAGCCAAAAAAATAATTGTTTAATTGGTTTTTATCTCCTGCTCCTGCTGTAAAATCACGTAAATAATATAACACACTAAAAAGACATCAAATTTCTTACTTAATACTTAACAACAAAATAATGTGCCAATTCTACATATTTTACATTACAATAACTTAATTGTTCAAGATACTACTAAAATATAATATACATATTCTACATCTAACGTAATCTACCCCGATTCGTCACTTTCATCGCTCTCTTTTTCACTTTCCTCATCATCACCGAGTTGTGCCGGGTCTATTGGTCACTCGACCTAACTTTCAAGACGGGTCATATATGCCATAACATTCGCCATGTCCGTACGCATCTTAACCATCTCGTCATCCTGTGCGGACATCTTTGCCTTGTCGTCGTGCAACTCCCTCTCCATCTCTCTCCATCTGGCTCCCTTGCGATGAGGTAGAAGACCCACTTGCATCACGTATTCCATATCATGTACGGATCGTTTCTCTATATCCTTCTCAACATATACGTCTCCTTTGTTCTGGACCTATGGCTTGGAGGAAGGCTTCATCGGTAGATAAAGGGAGTGTGCTCGTCCCCGTGCTATCTATTGAGGTGATGGTGGCGAGCTTAATAATTTCTTCTTGCATGCTTGGATACATATATGATTTAAAAGAATTAATATAAGACATTCTCAAAATTAGCAATATAAATTACATACATGAATTAATGTGTAAGCATCATCAATCCACTGCACTTCTCCTCCTACGTCTTTGCTCTTTGATCCCATAAAAACCTCTATTCGGGTCATTTCTCTACCGTTATCCCTAAACTAAAAAACATAAATAAAATATTTTTTAAATTAGCTTCCAAAATTAGTCATATTTATAAATTTATGGATGCTTACAAAGTCATCCTTCAACTGGTTTGTGTTATTTCCCCCCATCTTGTGGGTGGACCTAAAACCTTTGGAGCAGTTCGAAGTATTTTCTGGTCAGAAGGGATGAGAGACTGTGAGCTATTTAATTACAGAAGGGATGGTTATACAACCATTCCCGATACCCTCTGAAAGAAAAAAAATAATTATTTGATTGGTTTTTATCTCCTTGCTTAATGAAGGGATGGTTATACACCCACTTGCTCTGACCAAATGGTCGGAGCCCCGTTACCCACTTCCATACATTCAGATCGACCCCTTGTTCCATCGCCCACGTTTGTGCGCAACCTTATCCCCCTTAGTGTTGACCCCCATGTGAGATTAAGGTCGCGACTCATTCCATCATATCCGTCGGGAGTCAAGCTCCATTCCCCTCCTATTTTCTTGTCTTTACTGGCAATAAATCCTCACCGAAGCTATGCCTCTGAGCGATCTTTCCACTGCAGGCACTGGTTCGCACGGAGGAGCCCCATTTGGCCTTGGACTGCTCAAGCGGAGCACCCCCAGGTGGCACTCCACCATCACGACCATATAGCCATTGTCGCCTCCATCGGAGCATTCCATCAGACGCGGATCATCTCCACGATGCCACATACTCCTTCGGTGAGCACATCTGACCAGTAGATCGCCTCCAGTGGACGATTGAAGTTCACCCATGGGTTGTTCTTCCAACATCCTCGTCTACCATTGGATTGTGTCTCCTCCTGCCAGATCACATCATAACCGCCCAACAAGAAGGCCGTTGAGGCTGTTAGATCAGAGCAGCACTGTCAAATCCTGCTAAATGTCCGCGACAGCCTCTACACCGTTATATCTACAGGTGGTAGTGTTCAGAGCCATACAACCACGACGTCTTCAACGTGCACCACGTGCCTTTGTAGGGGTATATTGCTCTTTACCCTCACACTTTTATACGTAGCTATTTAGTCCAATAAAATAAAGTTGTACTTCAAATATTTTGCAGTTTGGAACTCACAGTTTCAGTATTTGCATTTTAATCTAGTTGAGTTGTAGTCATGTGCCATCCCACGTGCTTCTCTAGTGTTTTTGCATTTACTGCCTTGAACTTCTTCTATGTTATGCTTTAAATGAAATATTTATGATATTTGCATTTATGCCCCTATGTGTGGTTTATTGAGCAAGTGCATTAACTAATTGGATATTTTGCAACTTCATCCCTAAGTTTTCCTTGCATGTTATCATTTGGCTTGAAACTTTAACATAATTGCAAATAGGTCCCTACAAGCTATGTATATGTTTTTAATGAAATAATAATCAAATTAACTCCCAAAATTACATAAAAATTACTGTTAGCTCCTCCTAACATGTAATATTTATGGTAATTTTTGTGAATTAATTTGTTTTTGTTTGATATTTTCAAAAATAAAAAAACATAAAAACTACTCTGTTTATTTTATAAAATATCTAAAAAATATAATAATTGTCTCAAAAATTCCAAAAAATTAGTTTTATGTGTTAATGTTTGTTTGCCTCCAGTACCATTGTTATTGCAAAAACCCTTATAGAAACCCTACAAATCTCAAAAACCTCAAAAACCTATAAAAATCATTAAAAATTATTAAAAAAAAATAAAAAAACCAGTATTTCAATTTCTGTGGTTAGATCTTTTTACTTACTTTTTAACATATCCAGGATATTAAGACATTTTAAGTACTTTAACTTGTAATTTTATCCTGTCTGTGCACTGTTTGTGTTTCTAGTTCTCATTGGATTTTTTTATAAAATCATATAAAAATTAGAAAATCCCATAAAATTACCAAAAATATCTGAATATTAAAGAAACATAAAAATATTTTTACTCTTGAATTTTGAGTATTCTTAGTCTTAATAAAAATTGCGAAATGTTAGCTTGTGCTTGTTTTCTTACTTACTTGCTTTATCTTATTTTAAAAATATAAAAATTTGCAAACTAAAATTTATAAAAATATGGTTTTATTTGTCTGATTGAGACTACTTTGAAGGATTTCCTGTGCTCCTTGAGTTCGACCCTGATGCTATACTTGGTTAATAAATAGCGGAGACCACTAGCATTGATTTTGTGTCGTGATTGTTTGATTCGAGTGGTTTCAATTTTTCTTGTTGAGCTCAGACCTTGTGATACGGGTCGCAACGACCCTCTATTTATTTCATTCCATAACCGTGTTGTTCAGCCGCTGACCAAAATGACATTACCGGGGATCACGGCTTAGTAGTCTTTTCAGATTTTTGTATTTTTGTCTCTATTTTATATAACTGAATTTCTGACATTCTTCTTGCTTGGCTTGTTGTACGAGGGACGGCTTGAGGACGTTGCGGCTTTCAATTGGAATAACTGCACCTGAGGAGGAGCGAGAGAACAAGAGGTAATTGATTATATTGGATAGAGTAGATTAGCTTAGCTTAGTTTTTTATTTCCAGCACATTCTATTATTGTTGTAATAATGCATGATGCTCAGACTCTTCTGGACACTTGGCTTATTGGGGTTTGTATAGCCGAGCATCGATGTGCTCAGGGGACCTCACCATAGTTTTTGCCGGTTTTATTTTGATTGCATTTATTTCTATTTGATTCCCGAAGATTTTGGACACTAGACTTAGGATTTTTCTTGATTACGACATAAATAAGTAAGGCCCAATTCCTAATAAATTGCTTGCACCTATAGCTCGTAATTGGACCTTATTAATAACTCATAATAAAAAGTTAGATTCATTCGATTCGAGTCCACGTGCCACGAGGAACCACATACAGTGTTAGCAAGACCCGTTGTGGTGGGCATCAAGTGGTTCCCAAGATTGGACTCCGAACATGATCTAGTTAGCTAGCTACCGTTCTTCGTGATCATTAGAAGTTTCTCGTCTAAGGTCGTTTTCTTCGTGTATCATAAATATTAATTTTATTTCAGTATTTAAATTTATGTGCGGATCACCCTCCATGTAAAGTGATGGCGACAAGTACGCATCTCTTACTTTGTACGCATCATAGTGTTTGATCGCGCATCGACTTTTTCGACTTCTCCCCCAGTTTTTGGACTTAAAATAATCAGGAGATCGAAAAATTCATTAGGCATTGTTTGTTATGGAAAAATATTTAAAAATAGAAAGCAATAAATTTTGGGACTGTTAATGCAACTTGATCTTAAATGAGACTTCACTTAAAAATATGTCTTGGGAGAGTCATCCCCTCTTTGTTTGGTTTGCTTGAGCGAGAGAGTGACCCGCATACTAGGCTAGAGCCACACGTAAACTCTTGTTCGACTATTGGTCTTGGGGTTAGTCATTTCCAGTGAGGGTCTGGTACCCGATAAAGCGGGCCGCGATGTCCTTAGCAGAGTGAGTTGATCGGGTAATCGATAAACAGTCTGCAACTTGTACTGGCTCGGAAAGATCTAGCTTTGGGATTGGGCCAGTCTCCTGGGAACACCGGGTTTCTAATAGCTCGCTTAGTCTCTATGCAATACTGAATTATCACATAAATAAAATTGACAAGACAAATGACCAAACCTTTACGGTTGTCAGCTCTCGTGTTGAGTAGGTGAAATTGGGGTTTGACTGGTAATATTATTTGCATCCAAATCTCATCCGCACTTGTCCCAGATTACGATGATGGATCGGAGGTCCGTTAGGCTGCCTTTGGTAGCACCGCTTTCGAGCACTTTGACTCACTCGTCTAGGGAGGAACCAGAGAGCTTAGACTAGCTCTCTGAACCTGAGTTTGATTCCTCCCTGCTCCCCCTCGACTACCTTTCTTCTAGTCCTGAGGTGTCTAAGCAGAGACCAGTGCAACTATTTGTTCACTTGACGACACCTGATTTTGGGTCTTTTGCCTTTGTAGAGACCCACGAGATGGCTAGCAGCGACAGACACACCGATGGACAACCTGAGAGTGCCACTCATGTTCTAGATCAGGGTACCATCAACAACACTTGTTAGCCTCTCTAGATACGATGCAGTGACTGATTCAGGATCAGGGAGCATTAATGGTAGAGGTCCGTCAGGAGCTACAAAGATGCGAGCCAATAGAGGAGAGCCGTAGAGACAAGCTGGTGAGGACAATCCCGTAGTAGGAGGAGGAGCAGTAGGACATCCAGAAGACACACAAGATCCACCCCGATCAGCCAGGCTTATGAGGGAGTTGCACAACCGTGGAGCAACCCTCACACACTGTTGGATCTAGCTTCCAACGATTCTGGGTGACTTCAAGATCGGCCCCCAGACCATTCAGCTTTTGCCCAAGTTCCATGGGCTAGCCACCGAGGAGCCGCATCTTCATTTGCAGGAGTTTGAGATGATTTACAACACTATCCACGACAGATTCGTGGATGAGGACACCATCAAGATGATGGCATTCGCATTCTCCCTGGTTGACAGAGCAGCCTACTAGCTAACGCATTTGGGGAGATACATCACTTTATGGGAACAAGTCCGGACCGAGTACTTAGACAATTACTGTCCACTCAGCCAGACGAACGCAGCATGAGCTCTGATCAACAACTTCACCATGATCCCCAACGAGAAGTTCTATGAAGCGTGGGATCGATTCCGTGAGCTCATCGACAGGTGTCTACATCACAACATATCCAAGCCCAACCTATTACCAAGATTCTTTTGTAGGTTAACACCAGAGCTGTAGGGGCTAGTCAACGTTCTTGTGGGGGCTCCTACTTTGCTAAGGATGAAGACCAGGTCTGTGCCATCTATGAGTAGATGGCCGAGAATTATACCGTTATGTCCCAGACCAGGATCTATACTCAGTGGAAGCCTCTACCCCAGGCCATGTCATATCAGAGGATAACACGGGTTTATGCGGGTCCATCTACTTCTTCATTAGCAGCAACACAGGCAAATTCATCAAACGCTGACATGGGTATCATTAGCGAGAAGCTGGACCTCATAGAGATCATCTAGAAGAAGCAGTGATCGGGAATGACGCAGATTGATAAGTTGGCACAGACCTTGAGTGACCTGAAGACCCAAATCATGTGTCTCCAAGAGGTACAGATGGCTTCTCAGCCCCGTCTCAGGTCACGAGCTAATCCTAGCAGTATTCGTTCATCCCAACACTCCGCCCAATATCGCCAGGTCACCACATCCAAGCGGAGCCGGTCCAGTAACTGCAACACCAGTACTCTCAACCACCACCATCTCAGGACACTCATATGGTAGTGTACCAACAGGATCAGCCAATGGTAGTCCTTCCCATGCCTCCATACGAGCAGGAGCCATTGATGGAAGTCAATGGGAATTGGAAGAGATCATTCCAGATTCTGGTGGTCTACTAGAGGTACCTCGTCCCAACAGCAGCCTCCAGCTCAGGGTGGATAGTTCAACCAACAAAACTAGCTCTAGTTATTCCAATAGCCACAACAACACTTCCATTCGGGTCCTCGTCCCTACCAGTAGGGACAACAGTGGAGACAACACCAGCATCAGCCTGAGCAGCAGTATTCTCAGCCTCCCCGAACTAGTTCCAACAGTAGCTTCACTTTCAGCGAGGCAGCTCACCCGGTTCTCATTGGCCAGCCTATGAGAACCCAACCCTTGATGATCTATCCCGCTTATTTGCAGACCAGTAGGCATCCTTTAGGCAGTAGATGGACGAGTTTCGCGAGGAGATGAGAGAGATCATAAAGGGCAAGGCCGCCATGCTAGCTCATATCAAGACCAACCCAAACAACCTCAAGAGAAAATATGAGCAGGTACAGTTTACAGAGACCACTACTCCTAGTGATTCATTGTGTGACATCTCTTCATTTATATTTGATGCTAATTTTGTCACACATAGGAGTGGTAGGATGCCAACCGATGGTGCCTCATCTGAGCGACGACACCATGATGAGCTAGGAGTGCTAGAAGAGGAGGATAGTAGTGCTGATGCCTCTAATGATGATGTTGAAGATGGTGGTGTTGATACCACCAAGAACGCTGATCCAACCGATGGTACTGAGGCAGTTGCTTCTCCAGATGCAGTGGGTGCTAATAATGCCACCATCTTTCCAGATGTTGATCCAGAGCGCAGTGCTGATGTTGCAAAGTCCGATGTCATGGTGGTACTCATGCAACCACTTCTACTCGAGTTGTGTTTTCTCCAGTTTCTGTAGCTCAGGACAATATGAAAAAGAAAAAAAGAAAAAATAAAGGAAAGGTTTCATTATCTTCATGTCCATATGTCATGCATAATGATACTTGTATGGATTCCATCCCCTCTCTATAGCAAGAACCTATTCATAGCCCTCTATCTGAGGAGGGCCCAACCATCCCCTTCCCTCAAGCACTCCGCTTGGAGATGGGGAATAAAAAAGAAAATCCAAAAAGAGACCAACAATAAGAGTTTATTCAACAGATGATAGATAGATTCCACATTCAGCTGGCTCTACAGGAGGCACTTGAGAACATCCCTCTCTTCCAAAAGAACTTGAGAGAGAAGACCACCCTTGGTAGGAAGAGGAGGAACCACCAAGCAGAGATCCATGTGCTAACCTGCTTTGCCATTCAGAACCGTCTACCAACCAAGAGGCCAGATGCAGGAGCTCCCTATGTCAGATGCCACATTCATGAGGAGATTTTATCGTACTCTATTAGACAATGGCTCTTCCATCAACCTCCTTTCGATAGCCTTACTCGACCGATTTGAGTTTGTCCCTCTTCTATAGAGAAGAACAATCCTTCAGTTTGCTATTAGATCTGTCAAGAGGCCTAAGGAGGTTTTGAGGATGTGGTCATCATAATTCAGGGCCTGAAATTCCATGTGGACTTCGTTGTGTTAGACATGGAAATCCCCGAGTCTGTGACTGATACCCCCATCATTCTAGGACGTCCATTCTTGGCCACAACCAAGGCAGTGTCCAATCATGATAGCGGGAAGGTGTACTTTCGCGTCAAGGGCGAAAGTATACAAATAGAAATGATCGACGAGACTAGAGCGCGAGATTCATCTTGCTTAGAGAAGTTTAGCGATGCAGAGCAAACGATAGAGGCAGAGCGAGACGTCCACCAGGAGTGCGACTTTGTGATCACAGATGATGAAGCCGCTTGGTCTGATCCCATTTAAGAGCTCTTCTTTCACCTGTAGATACCACAGATTCAAAGTTTCCAGTAGAGGAGAGTTCAGAGAGCACTCTTGGACGAGGACATTTTTGAGGCTGACGACTATGTTCAGGATAACAAAGCGGAGTTTTTTTCTTGTTCTTCTGATTCAGATCCCTCAGATTCATATATAAATTGGGATGATTTTTATGATTATTTGCCTTGTCCGATTCCCACCGAGCTAGCAGCTAGGGTGGAGAGTGAGCCAGCACCGAGCACAGATACAGCAGCAGGTCCGTCTTCACCAGTTTGTCATGATCAGCGAGAGTTCTCACATTATGATCTAGTTGCCTTCACTTAGACCTTTCAGAGGCCAGATTTTCCAGCTCCCAGTTGTCCATAACTGAAGACTTCTCCACAGTCGCTGAAGTATAGGTTCCTTGCAGGTGAGCCAGATATATACCCAGTTATTATCTCTACAGATTTTATTGGAGAGCAAGAATCTTGTTTGATGGAGGTTCTTGAAATAAACCGCAAGGCGATAGGATGGAGCGTAGCTGATCTCCAAGGTATAAGTCCAGCTCTGTGCTCCCACCAAATCTATCTCGAAGAGGAATCTAAGCCATCACGTGAGTTCCAGCGATGACAAAATCCAAATCTTCGAGAAGTGGTCATGAAAGAGATATCAAAATGGTAGAGCACCGATTTTATTTACCCCATCTCAGACTCTAAGTGGGTTAGTCCATTACATGTGGTGCCAGATGTGAGTGAGTCTGGAGAGGAGATAGCTACCCGGTACCCACTTCTTGGAGTATCTGTATGGACTACAGACGATTAAAATAGGCCACCAAGAAAGATCATTTCCCACTGCCTTTTATTAATCAAATTATAGAGAGGCTAACTGGGAAGAGACTACTGTTTCCTTGACATGTACTCCATATACAATCAGGTGGCCATAGCGCCCAAAGACCAAGATAAAACAACATTTACCTGCCCGTTTGGGATGTATGATTTCAGACGGATGCCCTTTGGTCTTTATAATGCCCAACAACATTCCAAAGTGCACGTTGTCCATTTTCTCAGACATGGTGGGTGATTGCTTGGAGATCTTCATGGATGACTTTTCGGTCTACGACGAGGGGTTTGATGCTTGTCTTGACTGCCTAGATCGTGTTCTCAACGCTTAATAGAGGTCCATCTTGTTCTATCTTAGGAGAAGAGTCAATTCATTGTGACTCAGGGGAAAGGTTTGGTCATATCATCTCCAACAAGGGCATGGAGGTTGATCCGTCCAACATGGATATCATCAGGAAACTCAATCCACCGTCCAACTTGTGGTAGTTGTGGTCCTTTCTGGGGCATGTCAGGTCCTGCCAATATTTTATTCATAACTTCCGCAGGATTGCCCGACCTTTACATATCTGTTAACGAAAGACACCGAGTTCATTATAGATGATAAGTGTCTTGCATTGTTTGAGACTCTCAAGAACTTGGTTGTTGTGGCTCCTGTCCTTCAACTGCTAGATTGGTCTCTCCCATTCGAGATCATAATGGATGCCTTCAATTTTGCTGTCGGGGCCGTGCTGGGACAGAGGAGGGATGGGGTACCATTTTCCATTCACTATGATAGCCGTACATTGGATACCGCTTGGTGGAACTATACAGTAACGAAGAAAGAGATGCTAGGCGTAGTTTTTACCTTGGATAAATTCAGATCGTATATTCTCATATCAAAGGTAACTATCTTTACTGCTCATACTGCCAACATGTACCTCATGGCAAAGAAGGATGCCAAAGTAAGACTAACTAGATGGATCCTTCTACTCCAGGAGTTTGACATTGAGATTAAGGATAAACCTAGAGTCAAGAAAGTGGTGGAGGATCATCTCTCATGTTTGGAAAATCTTGAGGAATCTGAGCAAATTGATCCCATTCAGAGACCTTCCCATATGAGGCGCTCCTTGCTATCGCCTCTGTCCCATGGTATGCAACCATTGTGAACTATCTTGTTGCCAAGAAATTTCCACAAGGTTGGACCAGACAACGACTTGAGACCTTCCTCGCGAAGGCCAAGTCCTACCATTTGGAGGATCCCTTCGTTTATCATAAAGGAAGGGATAGCGTATGGCATCGGTGTATTCCTCAGGAGAGCACTATAGCGTCCTCACTTACTGCCACAAGCTTAAGGTAGGAGGACATCATTCTAGGAGGAGAACATCACAGAAAGTGCCCCAATTTAGCCTATGGTCGCCTACCGTCTTCAAGGATTCTTATGAATTTGTGAAGAGGTGTACTGACTGTCAGAGGATGGGCACTTGTAGACAGCGTGATATAATGCCAATGTAGCCCATTCACTTTTGTGAGGTCTTTGATGCATGGGGCATTGATTTCGTGGGTCCATTCCCTAAGAGTTAGGGATTCAAGAACATTCTGTTTGTTGTTGATTATGTGAGTGATTGGTTTGACGCCATTCCCGCCTGAACTGCAAATGCTAGGATTATTTGCAGATTTTTGAGGAAGAATATAATTTCACGGTTTGGGGTGCCTAGAGTTTTGATATCTGATGGGGGGTATCACTTTATCAATGACAAGGTAAAGGCCCTTGCTAACAAGTTGAGCATAGACCATCGAGTAGCCACTCCATATCATCCTCGGACCAATGGTCTTGCTAAATATGGAACGTGGAGATCAAGATGATACTATAGAAGATAGTCTGCCAAGACTAAAAGGATTGGTCATAGCTTTTTGACTCGGTCTTGTAGGCATATCAAACTTCCTTCAAGGCTCCTTTGGGTATGTCTCCCTTTCATCTTGTTTATGGCAAGCCATGCCATTTACCTGTTGAGATTAAGCATAAGTCACTATGGGAAAAAACAGAGATATTATTTCATCCAGAGAGTATAGGAGATCAACGGATGGCAGAATTGACAGCCTTGGAGGAGCTTAGAGATATAACCTTTTCAAGTAGCCTACAATACAAGGAGCGAGTGAAGATATGGAATGATTCTCATATCATCCATAAGAAGTTTGAGCCAGATCAAAGAGTATAGTTGTTTGATGCCTGGCTTAGATTATTTCTAGGGAAAATTGCAGAGTAAGTGGAAGGGATGATACTTGGCTCAAAAGGTCCATAACAATGATGGTATCGACATATCTGAGATGTCATATGAGTCCACATTTCGTGTTAACGGTCAACTCCTGAAGCCATATCTTGATCATGATCCGCTGATCGTTGACACTGCCCCGATTCATTTTGCATGGGATTTGATCTTTGACTCACATCAGTTGCATCTCATGCATGATTATCATTGTCTTCCACCTTGTATAGATCCAGATGTCCATATCATACATTCTTTTATCTAACACCCCATTTGCATCTTGTGATTATGCTATACATAAGGTGTACTATACCCTAAGTATGGGGGTGTTAAATTTTTTATTATTCTTTTGAGTCCTTTTACCTCTGTTTTGGTACATATACTTAGGGACATTTTACCCTAAGTATAGGGGAGGTAGACCCTATATATTCTGACCGTCGGTTGTCCCTTTGTGTACAGACTCTATACTTAGGATTATTTGATCCTAGGCATAGGGGGATTACCGATCTTTATTCATTCATTCTTTTATTCGTCAATGTAGTATAGTCCTTTTCACTGCCCAATACTAGGCACGAGTTATGTCTTCGTCATCGCTCTTTGATCATTCTAAGGACATCGTTCAAACAAAGTATAGTGGGATGTCGTATATATTGTATATATAATTTAGCCATAACTCGTACTTTGACTGAGTGTGTTAATAAATAAAATGGCTAAAAATCCATTATGTAAAAATCACAAAATTTTAAAAAAACTTCTTTGACATAAAATTCTTTCTTGCGCATACATAGTATTTATACAAATTATTTTTGTATAAATGTTTGTAGAAATGTTTTGATTGTGAAATGTTTGTAATTAATATTTTTATCAAAATTATGTATATAGTACATTTTTTTAAAAAATATTTGAAAAATAAAAGTTTGTAAAAACCCTTGTATAAACGTTTGTAAATAATTTGCAAAACCTACGCATTCGTACTTGCATTCAATCATTTTCAAAAATTTTGCACATTTTCAAAAAATTTGCATAAAAACGATTTTTATATATAATTGTATATTCTTCTGGATCATAGTTGACATTTAAACTGGTTTGGAATTAAATTAGAAAATGAAGCTTGTTAAGACCTTAATCCACCTAATTCTAAGGGTAACCTTATAGGATTTGGAGTTAAGACTTTTCACGTCCATTAGTGACTTAATTCTCTAAGTCCACTAGGCTATGTTCACATGTCATCTTGATAAGCCTAAGTAGAACACTTAACAATGCATGCATGACTCACAGATAATAACTTTACTTGGACCAACACTTTACCCTTAGCTGCACACGGATGATGTGGTGAGGAGGAAGTTTCCTTTGTCTTGGGGTAGCATACGAGGCTAGTACTTCTAGGCAGAACCTCTCATATCCCTTTAGGGAGGGAAGTGCACCTCAACTTGGTCTGGCAGTGTTGAAGTCTAAAGACAGGAGTTGTGGGTTGCAATAATGCTTCAAAAGCGGGATGGTCTACTGGATCGAGAAGAAAAAGTCCTTATGTATATATGATGCGCCATGTAGATATGTTGTACATATACACGTAAAAAAAGTGCAAAAGAAAAGAAAAACTCCAAAAACGTGGACAGGCCTGAATGAAAATAAAATGCTTGTTGGAGTGTATATAGCCAAATAAAGCAAAGCTAATGTTACACCTTCTCATCTCGTGAAGCTTGCAGCGGAAGACTTAGCTACACTGGTTGGGCTCCCAGGGATACATGGCTAAACCGGTCATCTTCCATTCTATTCTTTCCCCCTTTTCTTGAGCCGGTTGCACTTGAACTTAGATGGGAATACCCTGCTCCTCGAGGAAAGAGCTGCTAAACTAGGGAATTAGAGTAACCTTTGTTGAGGGGGGATGTTTCTTTGTCATTACTTAGGTGGGGAGCTACATATCACATACATAGTACAAGGAAAGATTCTTGGTCATTAGAGCTTACGTATGTAGACTTATTCTGATCTGGATTAATGAAAAGTCAAGACCATAGAATGATTGAACTTAGAGGCTGTTGAGTTTTAAACCTAGATCTCAATAAGGTCTTGACAAACTAATAATTCAAAAGTCCGACTGAGCTCCATACTTAAATTAATGAAGACAAGTTTAATAATCAACCTTGATTCTCCTTCTTTTTCTTTTCTTTACTTTTTGACTTCTTTTTCAAATAAGTGTTTGCTAAGGGACTAACAAAGGTAAAGTATAGGGGGGGTGATGAATCCTTGATTCTTACTCTTTATTCTTTATTTTAGCTATTTATCTTAGCAAAGCATCATGTAAATAAGTGTAAATACAATAAGTTAGCATTATGCATGCAATTGTTAATATTGCATAATTAGCATGTGATTGTGAAAAAAATAAAAGAATAAAGGGAAAGAAAAAGGAAGAAGGTATTTAGAATAAATGCAGAGTGACCCGAACCCCAAGAGAAGATCAAGCCTTGACTTGATCGCCAAATAAAATAAGTAGAGAGAGATTGGACCTACCTTTTATTGTACATAATATTTGTATTTGTAAATATGTATTTTTGACAAAAATAAATTAAAACATTATGTTTACCTCCTTGCAAATATTTATAAAAATAAAATAAAAATCAGAAAAATGTAATAAAAATAAAAATAAAATTCCACTCTCATTGTACCAAGCACATGTATATGTACCACGTCCCCTATTTATTTTAAATTTGTAAATAAAGCATAAAATAAAAATAAAAATTTTTTTGTACTCCCAAATTTATGTTGAAAATTAATAAAATATAATATTGTGGGTATTTATGTAAAACTAACGAAATAAAAATGTGTGTACATAATACATAGGCATATTATGCCTATATATTATACAATATATTGTATCTACACTAATTTATTTTTCATAAAAATAATTAAAAATCACTGAAAAATAGTTTTAAAAAAATAAACTTTTTTTATTTTATATAATTTTTATTTTGAGTTCATTTACTATTCTTTATTGAATTTATAAATATTTTGTACAATTCCAATTTCATGATTGGTCCAGCCCGGATATTGACCTCCGGTCAATGCCTTATTCTAAGGCTGACCCAACCCGATTCCTTCCATCGGAGCCTTTTCTCCCATTTCTACCAGTCGGGTTAGGCCTCCTCTCGATCCGATTTTTTGCCCAAACCTTCTCCTAGGATCCATCACCTTCACAGATCCCTAGGAAGGCACGAATCTTCGTAGGGTTGCGCGCTCTCGCCCGATCTCTCTAGCCCCCTGGGAAGCCTATAAGATGTCTTCTATGCCTCCTCGGCTCCTTAGCTTGTGCCTTGACCCTTCTTCCACCTCTAGCGATCTCCAGTTGAGTGACAAAAACTGGAGACCACCTTCGGATTGATGTTTGGTGACGTGAATCGCGCAGCTCATCTACGTGGCCGGACCTCCACCACATTTAGCATCCATGGCTAGACATAGCCCGGTTGAGGCCATTATATCGACGCTCACCTTTTCCTGGAGCTTAGGAGACCATCCAAATCTTCAGGTATCTATCATATCCCTTGCATTTTCCAGTTTGATTCCATCCATTCTATTTTGCTCTGTCACACACCCACTTGCTCTGACCAGCTATTCGGAGCCCCATTTCCCACTTCGATCCATTCAGATCGACCCTTTGTTCCATCGCCCACCTTCGTGCGCAACCGGATCCCCCTTAGCATCGACCCCCAGGTCGAGATTAAGATCTTTACTTGTAATCAATCCTCACCGGAGCTACACCTCAGAGCAATCTTTCCATTGCAGGCACTGGTTCGCAGGAGGAGCCTCATTTGGCCTCGGACTGCTCAGGTATATCACCCCTTTGTGGCACTCCACCACCACGACCATCTAGCCATTGTCGCCTCCATCGTAGCATTCCATCAGATGCAGATCACCTCTACGATGCCACAAACTCCTTCAGTGAGCTCATCGGACCGGTGGATCGCCTCCAGTGGATGATTGAAGTTCGCCTAGGGGCTGTTCTTCCATCCTCCTCTGCCATTGGATTGATTCTCATCCTGCCAGATCACAACATTGCCGCCCGACAAGAAGGTTGCTGCGACCGTTAGATTAGAGCAACACCATCAGATCCAGCCGAACATCTGCAATAACCACTGTACCATTAGATCCACTAGCGGCAGTGTTCAGAGCCGTACGACTACGACATCTCCAACGTGCGCTACGTGCCCTTATAGGGGTATATTGCTCTTTTACCCTCACACTTTTCTATGTATTTATTTAGACCAATAAAATAAAGTTGTAGTTCAAATATTTTGCAGTTTGGACCTCATAGTTTCAGTATTTGGATTTTAGTCCAATTGAGTTGCAGTCACATGCCTTCCCACATGATTCTCTGGTGTTTTTGCATTTAGTGCCTTGAACTATTGCTATGTTATTCTTTGAATGAAATATTTATGACATTTGCATTTATGCCCCTATGCGTGGTTTCTTGAGCATGTGCGTGAATTAACTAGATATTTTGGAACTTCATCCCTAAGTTTCCCTCGCATGTTATCATTTGCCCAAAAACTTTATTATAATTGCTAATAGGTCCCTACAAGATGTGTATGGTTTTTTTAATCAAATAATAATCAAATTAACTCCAAAAACTACATAAAAATTACTGTTATCTCCTGTTAACACATAATATTTATGGTAACTTTTATGAATTAATTTGATTTTGTTTGATATTTTATAAAAATAAAAAAGCATAGAAACTATTTTGTCTGTTTTATAAAATACCCAAAAAATTTAAAAATTTCTCAAAAATTCCAAAAACATTAGTGTTTGTTTGTTTATGTTTTTTGCCTCCAGTACCATTTTTTTTGCAAAAACCCTTATAAAAACCCAAAAAATCTCAAAAATCTTAAAAACATATAAAAACCATTTAAAATTCTAAACAAATAAAAAAAGATTTCAGTTTTTGTGGTTAGATTTTTTTATTTACTTTTTCATAAAATCATATCCAGGACGTTAGGACTGTAATTTTTGACTTGTAATTTTTGACTTGTAATTTTGTAATGGCTGTCCACTATTTGTGTTTTTAGTTCTCATTGGATTTTTATAAAATCATATAAAAATTGAAAAAATACCATAAAATTTAAAAAAAGTCTGAATATTTGAAAAACATAAAAAATTTTTATTCTTGAATTTTGAATATTCATAGTCGTAATAAAAGTTTCAAAAGTTTAGCTTATGCGTATTTTCTTAATACTTGTTTTATTTTCTTATTTAAAAATACAAAAATTTGCAAAAATAAAAATTACAAAAATATGCTTTTATTTGTCTGATTGTGACTACTTCGAAGGATTTCCCATGCTCCTTGAGTTCGATCCTGGTAGCTATACAAGGTTAAATAAATAGCGGAGACCACTGACATTTATTTTGTGCCATTGTTTGATTCGAGTGGTTTTGATTTTTCTTATTGTGCTCTAGACTTGTGATCCGGGTTGCAACAACTCTCTGTTTATTTCATTCCCTAACCCATGTTTCTCGATCGCTGACCAGTGAGCAAAGCCCTCATTTGTTTTTTGATAGCATTGGAAGATCTTCTTCCCGAATAAGAGAGCGTTACTGTAAGGATTAGAACCAAAACCCAATCTATGGTTGCCTTGTGTATCGCCTGGATTTCTAAAGTAATGGCGCTTCTATCATAAGTGGACTTGTAGGGACTGGTCATCGATGATATTCTCACCTTGTGTAGAATATCGACCTTGTCTGAAGTACTGAGCCTAGGTCACACCTTTACAGGGGTGTCTATCTCATCGTCTCACGTCCGAGTAGGTCCTTGCATGCTGATATGTGATTCCGTTGCAAGTAAGGTATGAAGTAGTGGTTTCACTAGTCGGCTTCCTCCCTCTATTTCTTTGGCTGAGTAGGGATCCGTGAATTGTTATAATGACCTTAAAAAGTGTATAATACATGTTATAAAGGAGGAGTACAAGTACGTGATACTTTTTTGGCAGTACTCTTGCTCCTATAGGATAAACGCTCTAGGGACTTGTTAAAAGAAAATTGTTTGAAAATCAAATCTAAAACCTACAAAGATAATTACCAAACCTTCATGTCTTCACAGGTCGAGATAGTGAATCCATTGTTTTGAGGATTGATTGCTTAGTTTCATTTAGGTCAAGATCAAAATATCACGCATTTGCATTGACGCCTATCTGACGAAGCTGAGCCCTCCAGATTATAAACCTTCCTTCCAGGAGCACAACCGACCTGTTTTTGAGCTTCTAGAGCCCCGGAGGAGTTCTTCCCTGTTCTTCCTGAGCCCTTCTCCGTCATCTGATTACGGTCCAGCTCCAGGCACTGCAACAACCGTTGGATCTTCTCGTACCTCAACCATGGATCTTCGCCGACCGATCTGATCTTAGCCGTCCATGCGCGAAGCAGTATCCGCCATCCTAGAGCCGCCACGTGGATAAGTGAACGACCTCCCGTCGTTCAATCGCGCATGAGTTTCTCAAGCGTGGGTAATTTTGCCTCACACCCTTGCCATTTTTGCATTTACCATTTAGTCCCAAAGCTTTCAATTGTAGTTATTTATTTTATGTAATATTTGCATGGACACCCCAATACTTTGAATATTTGCATTCAGGTCCTATCCAGGTCACCTCACGTGACTCACGCATGTGGGGTGGTGGATATTTTGTGAGGACCCCCCTGTGGGTTTTCTTATTTCATTTTAGTCTAGGAACTTCTCTATGGAGTGTAATATTTTTGGTGAAATTGCAAGTAACCCCCCCCCCAAGCTTTTGATAATTGCGTTTCAATCCTCCCCAAGCGCGCACGTGCGGGTTGAGAATATTGCAGGTGTACCCTTGCATGTTTGGTTATTTGCATTTAGTCCTAGAATTTTGTTAAATAGGTATATATTTTGTGGAAAATTTGCATTGTGCCCCCTGAACTTATGGATATTTACATTTATGCCCTTACTAGTAGTGTAGTTTCTCTTTGTGGTCTCTATTTATTTCATGTATCCATAAAATTCTAAAAATCACCAAAAATTAACTTATGCTGCTATTTTGTTGCTCTTTCACGCTATATTTTTACTTTGCATTTTTCTTCATTTTATTATTTAAAAAATTCAAAAACATGCATTTTTAACACTGTTTGCATTAGAAAATACATAAAAATTATAAAAGTTTTTGAAAAATTCCAAAAAATATACTGTGTATTTCTCTGTGTTTTAGCTTCATTCCAAAAATCACTAAAAAATTCAAAGTAAAACCCCTAAAAATAGCGAAACCCTAAAAATCTTTCTAAAATCTTAAAAATTTTACAAAAATCATAAAAATATAATTTTTGTCTCTGAATTTGCTCTAATTTATTACCTGTACTTTAAAATTAATTTGAGGAATTTTTGACTCTGTTTGGTATTTTTTATCCTCATTTTAATTTCGGTCAGTAACTTGTTTCACTGTTTACTAGTATTTTTGACTTTAAAAATACCAGAAAAAATAGGATAAATATAGAAAAATCACAAAAACATTGGAAATATATGAAAATCACAAAAACATTTTATTTCGTGTATTTTGAATATCTTCCCCTATTTTCATCTCTTTCTTATCTTTAGTGTATATATATTCCTTATATATATTTTACCTTTATTAAAAGAAAAAGAAAATACAAAAATACAAAAATATAAAAAGGAAATACAAAATCAGTAAATTAAAAATCAAAATATAAAATCAAAAATCAAATAAAAAAATTAAAAGTTAAAAACCCACAAAAATTTACACACTTGTAGGCACTTGATCACGTTCACATTCTTGAGCTTGATTGCTCGATCTATCCTTTTTGCTTCCTGTGTTCGACACTCTACTTGCTTGCACTATACACATTCATTGTAGAGTTATAATAAATTTTAACTCCACAAATTCACTTTCACTGCTTGATTTATCTGTTGTGGGTTGATTGTTGACTTAATCAGGATTTCTGACCGGTCGCCGCAACGACCTTGTCTTCGCCTTGTGTGAGACATATTTTGATCGCTCGACTTTCTGGTTAATCAAATGGCACCGTTGCCGGGGAGTAACAACATGTAGATCTGATTCATTTGTGTGATTGTGATTATTCGTCTACACTTTTGTCTTATTCATTTTTTATATATATTGTTTGAGCTATCTAATCCCTCCTCTTTGTTGACTTTGTGCGAGGTATCGCAGATTGAGGTAGGCACGTTTCCATTGGTTCCTGCGCACCCACGTGAAACCGGTTTCGTCCTGCTATCCCTGCACGAAGAAGATTTAGAGAGATTTTGTAGATTGGCTCCATTTACTTTTCTGCATACATTTGTGTAATTCAAGTGAGAGAGTGACTCTTAATTTGTAACTTAAACAGGACTTACAGGACGCTTCAACACTTCACGAGGTCCAGTGCCCGAGGGATTGTTCCCTTGGGGGCCTCGTCGGTTTTTCACGATTTTTTTGCAGTTTTTGCTGATTTTATTACCTGCTTGTTCCACACGGATTTAGCCCCTAGATTTAGGAGTTTTTATTGATTGTGACGTAGATAGCCAAGGCCCAACACTTAATATCTTGCCCGTGCCTATAGATCTTAATTGGACATAGCTAAAAATCAATTGAAAAAGCTATTGACTTGGACTAGAGACCACGTGCCGGGAGGGGTTGTATACAGCCCGTGCAGGATCATTGTGGTGGACACCGATCGACTCCCAAGACCGGACTCCGGTCTCTCTTCCTAGTCATAGCTACTTGTGCTTCACGATTAATAGAAGTTGCTCATTTAGGGACAATTTCCTCGTGCATCATATACGTTGTTTTATTTCTGTATTTTAATTTATGCACGGATCATCCTACATGTAGAGTGCTGGAGTAAGGTACGCATTTCTATCTTTGCATGCATCATAGAGTTTGATCGTGCATCGCCTTTTTCGACTTCCTCCCCCGTTTTATTGGATTCTAAATAACCAAGCAAATCGAAAAATTTGTTAGGCATTGTCTTTATTCAGGAAAATATCTAAAAAGAGATAACCACATAAAATTGGGACTGCTAATGCAAACTTGATCATAAAACTCATCCCACCAATAATTTTGTCTTGGGGAGAGTAACCCCCTCCTTGTTTGATTTATCTACAGCGAGAGAGTGACCCGCACACTAGGCTAGAGCCACGCCCAAAATCTTGGTTGACTACTGGTCTTGGTGAGTTGTTCTCCAGTGAGGATCTCTCCGGTAACTGGTAAAGCGGATTGCGACGTACTTAGCAGAGGGGGTTGATCGGGTAGCCGGTAAACGATCCGCAACTCCTACTAGCTGGGAAAGATCTCATTTGGGATTGGGACAGTCAGCTAGGAGAGTTGGGTTCCCAACAGATCGTTTAATCTCTCTGATAGATTGATTGATCACCTAATAAAATTTGACAAGATAAAAGACCGAACCTTCACGGTCATCAGCTCAAGAGTTGCGTAGGTGAATTGGGGGTTTGATTTACCATCTTGTTTGCATTCCAGAACTCATCCGCCCTTTTTTTCAAGATCATGATGATGGGAAGGAGATCCCTTAGGCCACGTCTGGTGGCACCGCTATTGAGAACTCCTCCTTTTTCATCTAGTTCGGCTTCGAGGAGTTTAGACCCGCTCTCCAAGCATGAGTTCTGTCCACCCTCTTCCCCCTCAATCTCCCTTTTTCTATCAGTCCTTTGGTGTCCAAAGATAGTGCAACAGAGATTTCTGGACATTTGACGGCACCTGAGATGGGTACCTTTGCCTTTGCAGAGACCCAAGACATGTCCAGCAGTGAGGGACACCCAAATGAGCAGAGCAACCTTCATACGTATTCGATCAGACTGCCATCAACAATTCATTGCTAGCTTCCCTGGAGACAATGCAGAGACAGATCAGAGATCAGGGAGCCTTCATGGGCGACATTTTGAGAGAGCTAGCGCAGATGCGAGCAGACCGTGAAGACATATCTGAGGGTGGTGGAGAGATACCCGATGACAAAGCTGAAGGAGAAGGCGGAGCAGGAGAAGACCAATAACCGGAGAGGCCATCACCGATGACCATGAGACAGTTGCACAACCCAACTGCGACCCTCACTCACTGATGGATCCAGCTTCCTCCCATTGTTGAGAATTTTGAACTTCGCCCCCAGACCATCCAGTTATTGCCCAAGTTCCATGGGCTAGCCACCGAGGAGCCTCATCTCCATCTGTAGAAGTTTGGGATGATTTGCAGCAATGTCTACGACAGACTGGTGGACGAGGACACAATCAAGATGATTGCCTTCGCATTCTCATTAGTTGACCGAGCAGCCTATTGGCTAAAGCATCTTGGGAGGTTTGTCACAACTTGGGAGCAGCTCCGGACCGCATACTTGAATAAGTATTACCCTCTCGGCCGGAGCAACGCAGTGCGAGAGCTGATCAACAACTTCACTATGATCTCGAATGAGCAGTTCCATGAGGCTTAAGATCACTTTAGAGAGCTCATTGACTGGTGTCCACATCATGACATATCAAAGCCCTACTTGGTTCAGAGTTTCTTTTGTGGGCTGACTCCAGAGCTGCAGGGGCTTGTGAATGCCTCTTGTAGCGGGTCATACTTTTCCAAGGGTTAAGATGATGTTTGGGCCATCGATGAAGGGATGACAGAGAACACTACAACATGGCACAAGCCTGAGTCTACACGCAGTAGAAGGCCCCCAAGGGGAAGGATCACATCAGAGGATCGCCCACATCGAGGTCGGTCCACATACTCCGTCAGCAGCCGCAGCTCAAGCCGAATCCACCGCAACCGACATGGGGATCATTAGCGAGAAGTTAGACCGCGTCGAGATCCTCAAGAAGAAGAAGAGTCAGGGGCTGGCCCAGATGGACCAGTTGATGAAAACCATGAGTGACCTGAAGACACAAATTTTGTGTATTCAGTAAGAACATACGTCCACGCAGCCCACCAGATCACGTGATGATACCAACATTAGCAGCTCCACCCAGCCCTCTGCCCCACACCACCAGGTTCATCACATCCAGGTGCTGATACCAGCAGTAGCAGCTCTACCCAGCCCTCTGCCCCATCCCCAACAGTAGTAGTAGCCGGTCCAGCAGCTATAGTATTACCCGTCGCCGCCGCCATCTCAGGACATTCAGATAGTGGTTTATCAACCGGATCAGCCACTGGCAGTTCTACCTCCATCATCCTTCGAGCAGGAGCCATTGATTGATGTCAATGGAATATAGTACGACCAATATCCTCAGCCGGCTGGGATTCTTCGTGATCATCCCGAATTCCGTTGGACCACCGGAGGCACCTCCTTCCAACAGCAGCCTCCCGCTCAAGGCGGTCAAAGCAACCAGCAGTAGCAACAACAGCCCTATTACTCCCAGCAATAATACAAGCAGGGTCCTCATCCCTCTTATCATGGACAACAATGGAGGCAGCATCAATAGCCTTACCAGCAGTACTCCTAACCTCCCCCTCACTATTCACAACAACAACCTCATTCCCAGCACGTGAACACTTTCGATTCTTAGGTACCCACCTTCGAGAACCCATCTTGACGACCTCGCCCGCTTGCTTTCTGAACAGCAAGCATCCTTCCAGTACAAAATGTATGAGTTCCAGCAGAAGATGAGGGACATTATCAAGGGTAAAGCCGCCATACTTGCGCAGATCGAGCCTAATCCGAATAGTCCCAAGAGGAAATCTGAGCAGGTACAGTCTATATAGGATACCACTCCTAGTGACTTTCTGAATGACATGTCTTATTCTAAGTTTGATGCTTATTTCGTGACTACTAGGAGTAGTAGGATGCCAGCCGGCGGCACCTCGTCTGAGCGACGAACACAAGAGAAACCAGGAGCACCAGACGAGGAGAGAAGCGGTGCTGATGCCGCTAATGATGGTGATGATGGTGGTGCTGATGCCACCAAGGAGAGAGATCCAGCGGACGATACTGAGGCCGTCGTGACTCCAGATACAGGCAGTGGTGCTGAGGCCACCATTTTGCTTGATGATCCAGATATAGACGGTGGTGCTGATGCCACCATTTTTGATGTTGTACCAGAGAGTGGTGCTGATGCCGTGAACTCAGATGCCGTGGGTGGTACTGAGGCCACCACTTCTACTCATGATGTATTCCCCTCTACTGTGTTACCACATTTTGTATCTCAGGACTGTGGTAACAAGGAAAAGAACAAAAATATGAATAAAGGGAAGGTTTTTGTATCCACTTTGAGTCCATATGTGTTGCATGATGATCATTGTATGGATTCCACTTAACAGGCACATGAACCTCTTCCTAGCCCTCTATTTGAGGGCCCAACCATCCCCTTCCCTCAAGCACTTCGCTTGGTAAAGGGGAATAAAAAGAAAATCCCAAAAAGACACAACAGTTAGAGTTCAACAAGCACATGATTAACATATTTCAGATTTAGCCGATTCTACATGAGGCACTTGAGCACATCCCCCTCTTCCAGAAGAACTTGAGAGAGAAGACCATCGTACGCAGGAAGAGGAGGAACCATAGAGGAGATATCCATGTGCTCACCCATGACATATGCTTTGCCATTCAGAACTGATTCAGTCAAGAGACCTGATGCAGGAGCTCCCTATGTCAGATGCGAGATTCAGGAGCAACAGTTCGATCGTACTCTATTAGACAACATCTCTTCTATCAACCTCCTTCCGGCAGCCTTACTCGACCAGTTCGAGTTTGGCCCTCTTCATCGGAGCAGGACAGTCCTTCAGTTTGCTGATCGATCGATTAAGAGGCCGAAGGGGTTGTTGAGAGACGCGGTCGTTACCATTCAGGGCCTGAAATTCCCCATGGATTTTGTTGTATTGGACATGGAGATCCCTGTGTCAGTGACAGATACCCCCATCATACTTGGACGCCCATTCTTGGCCACTGCCAAGGCGGTGACCGACCATGATAGTGGGAAGGTGTGCTTTCGCGTAGAGGGTGAAAGTATACAAATAGAGATGATTGACGAGACCAGAGAGAGAGATTCAACCTGCTCAGAGCAGCTTAGTGACACAGAGCAGATGACAGAGCCTGATCGGGACGTCCACCAGGAGTGTGACTTTGTGATGACCTATGATGAAGCCATTTGGATAGATCCTGTATCACTGGCCCTTGCCTTGCCTGTAGAGTCAACATACTTACAACTTATGGCAGTTGAGAGCTTGGAGAGCACACCCCTGGACAAGGACACACTAGAGGCTAACAGTTGCAGGATGAGTGGAGAAGTAGAGTTCCATTCGTGTTCTTCCGATTCAGATCCCTCGGACTCAGACATTGATTGGGATGATTTTGATGATTATTTGCCTTGTTTGATTCCTTCTGAGCCGACAGCTAGGGCAGAGAGCGAGCCAGTACAGATCAAAGATATTCCAGCATTGTTCCCTTCATCGGATTTTCATACACATCGAGAGTTCTCACATGCAGATTTGGTAGCCTTCACACATACATATCAGAAGCCAGATTTTCCAACTCCTAGTTGTCCAGAACTAAAGCCTTTGCCGCAGTCGCTGAAGTACAGATTCCTTGTGGGTGAGCAAGATATGCACCCGCTCATTATCGTAACAGATTTGACTGGAGAACAAGAATCTCGTTTGATGGAGGTTCTTGAAAGAAACCACAAGGCGATTGGATGGAGTATAGTTGATCTACAGGGGATTAATCCGGCTTTGTGATCCCACCATATCTACCTCGAGGAGGACGCTAAGCCCTCGCGTGAGTTCTAACGACGGCTGAACCCGAATCTTCGAGATGTGGTCATGAAAGAAACATTAAAATGGTCGAGCGCCGATTTTATCTACCCCATCTCCGACTCAAAGTGGGTTAGTCCATTACATGTGGTACCCAAGAAGACGGGTATTACTACAGTTGTGAGCAAGTCTGGAGAGGAGATAGCTACACTGAGTACCTACTTGTTGGAGGGTCTGTGTAGACTACAAACGATTGAATCATGCCACCAAGAATGATCATTTCCCACTGCCATTAATTGATCATATTATCGAGTGGCTAGCTGGGAAGAGTCATTATTGTTTTCTTGACGGGTACTCCGGCTATAATCAAGTGGCCATTGCACCCGAAGACCAGGACAAAATGATATTAACCTGTCCATTTGGGACATATGCTTTCAGACAGATGCCTTTTGGTCTATGTAACACCCCAACGAGATTCCAAAGGTACATGTTGTCCATCTTCTCGGACATGGTGGGTGACTGTTTAGAGGTCTTTATGGATGACTTCTCGGTCTATGACGATGGGCTCGATGCTTGTCTTGACTGCTAGACCGTGTGCTTCAGCGCTGCATAGAGGTCAACCTTATCTTATATTGGGAGAAGAGCCACTTCATGGTGACTCAGGGGACGATCCTTGGACATATCATCTCCAACAGGGGCATGGAGGTTGATCCGGCTAAGGTGGATATCATTAGAAAACTCAATCCACCGTCCAATCCGCGACAGCTGCGGTCTTTTCTGGGGCATGTCTGTTTCTACCGACAGTTCATTCAGGACTTCACTCGTATTGCCCGACCGCTTACTGACTTGCTAACGAAAGACACCGAGTTCATAGTCGATGATAAGTGTCTTACATCTTTTGAGATTCTCAAGAATACGTTCGTCATGGCTCCTATCCTTCAGCCGCACGATTGATCTCTCCCATTCGAGATCATGATTGATGCTTCTGATTTTGCCGTAGGGGCTATGCTTGAACAGAGGAGGGATGGATTGCCGTATGCCATTCACTACGCTAGTCGGACTTTGGATGCCGCTCAATGGAATTACACTGACTGAGAAGGAGATGCTAGCCATAGTCTTTGCTTTGGAATGTACCGATTATATATTCTGGGATCTAGAGTGACTATCTATACATATCACACTGCCATCCGATACCTCATGGCAAAGAAGGATGCCAAAGCACGATGTACCAGATAAATCCTTCTGCTCCAGGATTTTGATATTGATATTAAAGATAAGCATGGAGTTAAGAATGTGGCGGCGGATCACCTCTCCCTCTTAGAGAACCTTGAGGAATCTGAGCCCATGGCACCTATCATTGAGACATTTCCATATGAGGAAATCCTTTCCATTGCCTCACTTCCATGGTACACTGACATTGTGAACTATCTTGTTGCCATGACGGTTCCACAAGGTTGGCCCAGGCAGTGACTTGAGACCTTCCTTGCGAAGGCCAAGTCATACCATTGGGAGGATCCCGCCTTTATCATGAGGGAGGGGATAGTATCTGGAGGAGGTGCATTCCTCAAGAAGAGTAGCATAGAGTCCTCACCTACTGCCACAAGCTTGAGGCAGGAGGACGTCATTCTGGGAGTCAGACAATGCAGAAGGTGCTCCAATCCGACCTTTGTAGCCTCCTCTCTTCAAGGACTCTGATGAATTCGTGAGGAGATGTACTGACTGTCAGAAAGTGGGTACTTGCGGACATAGAGACATGATGCCCATGCAGCCCATTCACTTTTGTGAGTTTTTGATGCATGGGGGATTGATTTCATGGGCCCATTTCCTAAGAGTCAGGGGTTTGAGTACATTCTGCTTGCTGTGGATTATGTGAGTCGTTGGGTTGAGGCCATCCCCGCCCGAGCCGCAGATGCTAAGATCGTGTGATGATTTTTGAGGAAAAATATTATTTCACTGTTCGGGGTACCTAGAGTTCTGATTTCAGACGAGGGGTATCACTTTATTAACGACAAGGTAAGGGCCAATGCAGATGAGTTCAACATTGACCGCTGTGTTGCCAGTCCATATCACCCTCAAACTAATGATCTTGCTGAAGTATCGAATAGGGAGATCAAGACTATTTTACTGAAGGTTGTCCGCTCAGACCGAAAAGATTGGTCACAACTTTTGTACTTGGTCTTGTGCACCTATCTGACTTCCTTCAAAACACCATTAGGGAAATCTCCCTTTAATCTCGTCTATGGCAAGTCGTGCCATTTTCTAGTGGAGATCAAGCACAAGTCACTATGGGCAGTTACAGAGTTATTATTAGATCCCGAGAGTATAGGAGAACAGAGGAAAGCAGAGTTCGCAGTCCTAGAGGAATTGAGAGATACAACCTTTTCGAGTAGCCTACAATACAAGAAGAAAGTGAAGACATGGCACGATTCTCATATCAGCCATAAACCGTTTGAGCCTGATCAGCGTGTATGGTTGTTTGATTCTAATCTGAAATTATTTCCAGGGAAATTACAGAGTAAGTGGAAAGGACAGTATGTGGTTAGGAAGGTACATGACAATGGCAGCATTGATATATCCGAGTTGTCATCTTCCTTTACCTTTCGAGTTAACGGTCAACGTCCGAAACTATATCTAGATCATGATCCGTCGACTATTGACGTTGCCCCTATTCATTTGGTATGAGATGTGCTCTTTGACTCACATCACCTGCATTTCATACATGGTATCACTTCTATCTTCCACTGTATAGATCCATTTGTCCATATCATATCATTCTTTCATCTGTTATGTCTGCCACCCCATTGTCATCTTATGATTTTGCTATGCTTAGGACGTACTTCATCCTAGGTATAGGGGGTGCACACACTGAGCTGTGATATGTGTATTCTGTTTTCTTCTTTTCTTCTTTTCCTCTTCTATATTCTTTATCTATCAAAAAGGTATCGCCCCTTTTTGTCAGTCTTCTATATTTAGGACGTACTTTGTCTCAAGTATAGGGGGGTGTGCACCCCGAGTTTCTCTATTCTTTGATCCTCTCCATTGTCTCCTCTTCTTGTCTATACTTAAGGATATCTTACCCTAAGTATAGGGGGAGACAGTCTGAGTACGATCTGTTCATTCCCACCCTTGACCCTCCCTACTTTGTGTACAATCCGCTATACTTAGGATTATTTGATCCTAAGTACAGGGGGACGGTCGACTTCTCATTCATTTATTCATTCATTTCTTATTTATTCTTATACTTTTCTATACTTAGTACGAGTTATGTCTTCTCTTTTCTCTCCGATCTATGAGGACATAGCTCAAGCTAAGTATAGGGGGTCGTATATACTGTGTATATACTTTAGACATAACTTGTACTTTCATATTTTCTTAATAATTATGGCTAATTAATACAATTAAATTCAGTAAAAAATACTTAATAAAAAGAAGTTACCATTCCTCAAATTCTTTTTATACTTACCGATTAATTAATCAGGTGAAAATATTTTTTGCAAAATGTTTGAAAAATTGTTTAAAAATCTCCGTGAAAAATCTTTTGAAAACACATTTGAAAACGTTTTGTTACATGTTTTCAACCTGTGTAAAATATTTGATTGTAAAATTTATTCTCTTTGCGTGAAATAAAATGTTTGAAAAACGATTTGCAAATGGTTTGAAAAATGGTTGCAAAAATATTTGAAAAATCTATATATACTGTTTGAAAAACCTTTGCAAAATGATTTTCAAATGTATGTACATGTTTGTAAAAAGGGTAAAATGGGGCTGCCCCCAGGGAGTAGCCAACTTGGCTACTCCCACCCCTATTTTTCACTTATTTTTTTATTTTTTTGAAAAATAAAAATTTGTATATTCATCATTATATCCCTCTCACATTCTATTAAAATTTCATCAGAAACAGAGACTCCTAAGCCCTCCATCCAGACGTCATTTTTTTAACGGTCGTAGGATTTTTAGATCGACCATGTTTGGATGGAGGCCGTAGGAGTCTCTGTTTCTGACGAAATTTTAATAGAATGTGAGAGGAATATAATGACGAATATACAAATTTTTATTTTCCAAAAAATAAAAAAATGAGGGAAAAATTGGGGTGGAAGTAGCCAAGTTGGCTACTCCCTGGGGGCAGCCCCATTTACCTCTTGTAAAAATTGTTTTTAAAAATTATTTTGGGCTATAGTTTTCAAAATTGTTTGAAAAACCTTTGTCAGATAAGTTTGAGGAATACATACATCTTACCTAAAACTCTTTATATACCTATAAAATTGACCACTTACCCTTGTAAATTCTTAAAATCTAATTCTTGTAAATATAAGATGCATCCCCGTGTAAGTATTTGTACCTAATTTTTGGTCAAAATCTTTTTTGTTTTCAAAAATTCCAAAAACATTTGAAAAATTAAAATATTAAAACATTTGAAAAATCTTTTTTGAGAAATCTAAAAAAATGCATATGCACCATCTTTTCAAAAATCCATAAAAAGTTCAAAATCTTTGAAAATTGCATCACAAAAAACTTTCTGCATGGCATCTGCATAGAATTCATATTTTTCGGATTGAATTTGATTGTTGAACGAGTCTAAGTAAAATTCGAAGATTGGAGCTTGGTTGGATCTTAAATCTACCTAATTAACTGGAACTTGTAGGAGCTGGAATTGAGGTACTTCAGGTCTACTTGACTTAATTCTTTGAGGATCACGAGACTTGGTTCAATGGATTCTTGACTGCCTAAGTAGAGTATTTTGGAGCACACACACGACTCTTATTGATAATGACCTAACTTGGACACCTGCACCCTTCACTTGGCTCAACTCAGTTGGAGTTATGAGGGGGTTGTATTTGCCAGTATGAGACGCACACAGGTGGAAACACGTGTCCTCCTCTTGGGAGGGAAGTGCACCCCAACCCATCTGGTGATGATGAGTTTTGAGGTCAGGAGATTGTGGATTGCAATAAAGCTTCAAAAGAGGGATAGTCTACTGGCTCAAGAGGAAAAACTCCCTATGTAAATGTTGTTGTATATAGTATTCAAAATGCAAAAAGCAAAAACTCCAGAAAGTGGACAGGCCTGTACAAAAATAAAATGCCTGTCGGAGTGTGCATATGTGTATAGTCAAGTAAGCAAGCTTGAGCTTGAAAGTCAAATTATGTGAGTCTGCAACTGGATGACTTGACTACATTGGTGCATCCTAGGATACGTAGCTACACTGGCTACCATCCATTCTTCTCTTCACCTCCTCCTCTTGAACTGGCTGCCACTTGAACTTAGAAGGGAATACCCTGCTCCTCGAGGAATGAGTTGTTGGATTGGGGAATCATTGGGTTGTCATATTGGAGAAGCCAGTCTCTTTGTCATTTCAGTGGGGGAGAGTCACCTTCACTTACATTGTACGAGTCAGATTCATAGTCATAAGGGTTTGCGTATGAGTTGAAGTATTTTGACCTGGCTATTGAGGAGACTTTAGTAGATTTTTGGGATTCTCGAAGGCTGTTAAATTTCAAGTCAGGTTCTTATTAAGGTTCCGACCACACTAAAATTTCAAAGGTTCGACTTAAGCTCCAAACTTTGATTTTATGAAGACAAGTTTGATAATTAAGCTCAATCTATCTTTCTTCTTTTTCTTTTCTTTATTTTTCTTTTCTGCACTTATTGCATGTGTTTGCTAGGGACTAGTAAAGGGAAAGTATAGGGGGATGATGAATCCACATTTCATCATCTTTATTCTGTCATTTTGGCGTGAAAACCCCTAGAAAATGCATGTAAATACCCTTAATTTCCGCATTTTAGCATTCATGCATGTGTATATAAATAGTATATAAAATGCAGTTTTAAAGCCAAAATAATACAATAAAGAAAAGAGAAGAAAAAGAATAAAATATTGTAAATATTTTATGACCCAAAACCCCGAGACCTAGACATCTAGAAGAATAGGTCGACAAGGAATAAAGTCGGGGGAGATAGGGGCTAAAATACCCTTTTATTTAATTCATTCTTCATTTTGGGATCTATTTTTGGTTCCACTTTTTATACTTCGAATAAAGAAACTTTGTACATGAAAGTTGTAGACAAGTAAATATAGACAAATATAAAATTGATTTCATACAAAAATAATGTACAGATAAAAAGTTATGATCTGAGTAAGTTTCCAAAATCCAAACTTCCCAGACATGTATCTCTCAAATAAAAGCTCTAAATATATTAAAATCATCTTTAATTATATATAATTTTCAATAAACTATTTAATGAAGGTGGTTCGCATTTTATGGAGCTACGGTTTGAAAGTTGAATTTTGGACCCCTATTGTATACTTGTACAGATTAAAATATTCATTATTTTTACACTTTTATATTTTTATAATTTTGTATATATTATTTGTAATACATCTGAGCATTAAAACATGAATAAAACAAAAATAAAACACAAAAATAAAATACCTGTATATAGTCCATAGGTATAACACATGTAAATATACCTATATAATTACTACTTCGATTTTATTAAGTGTACAAAACACTTCAGAAAAATAATCAATTACTATTTTTAAATGATTTTTTAAAATCTTTTTCGCATGGTTTTTCCTGGTTAGTCCACGTGGACTCTGACCCGCCCCCTGTGGCTTTGTCAGAAGTAGGGTTTGACTCCTTTTCTCTATTTTTTCGAGCCCATCCCTTGCACAATTCCACGATACATCCTCTACAACTTTCGTGCCTCGTTCATCCCTCTTTCACGCCCTCATCTCTCCTAGGTCCTAGGACCATCGATTCTATCGATCCGCCTTGATCTTTGGGGTGCCAGAGTCATCCCGTCAACCCTTCTTATTCGACCCTGACCTTCAACTCGAATTTTGAACCCTCTTAGACCGATTTCAGCCCTTCCTTTCGTGTGCCCATGCGAGAGAGTGTGACAGGTATCCTCCTAGCACCGTTTACGAGCCGCGATGTAGACTAGAGCGGTCTCCACCACCTCCGTCGAAGCTCGCCGTCGAGGTCCTCTTCCTCTGGCCCCTGCCATCGAGGTACCCCCTTTTCCTTAGTTCTTTTTGTAGTTTGTTAGTCCCCGTAGATTAGAAATATAGTAGCGTAGTTAGAATCGACTGTCGATCATCTGTTCACCCTCTACGATCACCTCGTCGGAGAGCACCTCCGGACACCTCGAATCCGTGTCCACCTCCGCACACCCGCATCTCCACGGGGCCCAGGCAGTTTGCCCTTGTCCCCTTCACCCCTTTTGCAGGTCAGAGCGCACTACAGAGAACCTCGAGCTCATTTTGGAGCTTTGTCGGAGATACCTGGAGCTCGTCGCCCTCCTGGCGGTGCATCGACGCCTCTCCGACGAAGCTGAGTCCTCCAGCACGTAGACCTTCCTTCCAGGAGCACAACCGACCCGTTTTTGAGTTTCCAGAGCCCCAGTGGAGGAAGATCGAGGGCAGGGAAGTTCGACTCGCCGACGCTTCTTCCCTGTTCTTCCTGAGCCCTTCTCCACCGTCCGATTGCGGTCCAGCTCCAGGCGCTGCAGCAACCATTGGATCTTCTCATGCCTCAACCATGGATCTTCGCTGACTGATCTGATCTTAGTGAACGACCTCCCGCCATCTGATTGCGCATGAGTTTCTCAGGCATGGGTAATTTTACCTCACACCCTCATCGTTTTTACATTTACTCTTTAGTCCCGAAGCTTTTAGTTGTAGTTATTTACTTTATATAATATTTGCATGTACACCCCCATACTTTGAATATTTGCACTCAGGTCCTGTCCACGTCACATCAGTGACTCACGCATGTGGGGTGGTGGACATTTTGCTAGGACCCCCTGCGGGTTTTTTTTATTTCATTTTAGTCTAGTAAATTCTCTATTGAGTGTAATATTTTTGTTGAAATTGCAAGTAACCCCCGAAAGCTTTTGATAATTGTGTTTCAGTCCTCCCCAGGCGCGTGTATACCACGTGCAGGTTGGGAATATTGCAGGTGTACCCTTGTGATGATTACATAATATACTAGTATAACATGCTTAAATTATGTGATGTACAATATTAATCTTTGATGTATAAACTCCAAATTCACATAAATTGCATCCTATACACAGAGCAGATAAAATCATCATTCATATTTAAAAATCATATTCTAAGTTGAGATTAATTATCATCTATAAAATTTAGACTTATTGTTACCAGAGAGAATAAAGAATTATTGGGTATACTTATGTAACATTAAATCCAACAACATCCATCATATTTCACTTACTTTTTGTTGGAAAGAAAAGGGGAAGGGGTTTAATGTAAAAGTCTCTCTCTTTATTCTCATAAATGGATCCACCAACTTTATCTCCTCTCCCATGCAAATAATAAAAGTCACTCTTCCATTTCCATGCATTCTAGCCGTCCATGCCTATTCTCTCTCCCTTCTTCTCCATGCATTCACGTCAATACTCTCCACTTAAATTCTCTCTTTCCCCCATACTCATACCTTCCCCATGCAAGACATTAAAAACCCATGCATTTACTTCTAACATGTAAGTAGCCACATGATGTGGCTACAAAGAGGTCCCCTCTCTCCCCATTTTTCTCTCCCTAACGCACCCTCTCCTTCTCTCTCATATTTCATGACGCACCCTCTCCCTCTCTCTATTTTTTTCTCATGTATGCACAGATGAAGGCCTAATACACAACTGTTGTGCGCGCCCTCCTCCTTGCGCGTGTCCTCGTGTGCAACTGTGCACCTCCAGCCACTGTCCTGCTGTGCGCCTCCCCTTTGCGTACGTCATCGTCTACAGCCGTGTACCTATGCACACCACTCTCCTCCTCTCGGTATACTCCAGACCACAGCCATCATCTTCGCGCGCGTCTGGCCACCTTCATGTCCTCCAGTCCACATTGTCGCAATGCTCCTCCTTGTGTGTGCGATCAGCCCACGCATCTCCCCGCACACTCCCATCTCCGCCATCATCATCGTCTTCACTCCAGAATCAAATAGAGAAGCATTTCTTTCCCATCTTATTTGTCGCTTGTATTTTTTCTACCTTAGTTAATTTGTTTAAGTTGAATTTGCAAGAACAACTTTTATTGTGTAAGCTATTGTCAACTCTATTTTTCTTGAAAATATATGCAATTAAAGTTTTATATTTCACCATTCTCTCTTGAAAGCTTCCAAGTATATCTCATCTTCCCATATTAAATTGCGAATCAACCCCCACTACCTTACTTAGTTGCACTCATACCATCATTTGCTTACTCTAAGTTCTAAGAAGTATTTTCACCGTAGATCGCATTATGTTATAAATTTTCATTCATCGTAATAGATTTAAAAATTGAATCAAGTTTTAAAGAAGAACAAAAAGAGCGAGTTTGCTTAGTCCCTGCCGATACAAACCTCTACTTGCACTATACAACTCATATTTTTCCAAGATGCTTGTGATTGTAATCTTATTTGTTTGATTATGCTTTTTTGTGGAACAACAACGACGAGGTAAAATCAACTTTTTAAACCGCGAAAAATCGTGTCAATATTTTGGCGTCGTTGCCGGGGACTAAGTAACGTTTGCAATTTTTTTGCTTCTTCATTCTAACTCAATCTGAAGTATCTAATCCGTGCATTTTTTTATTTTGCAGGTACTTAGGCTTCAAAAAGAAAAAAAATACTTGTCTTTTCATGAATTTTGTTTTAGCAAACATGTTATTTGATTAAAAAAATTTGTTATCTTAATTTCTCCCTCCTCGGAAAAGCTCGCCATCAGTAGGACAAAATATTACGGATTAGCGTCAGAAGTGTAAGCATTGTGAGTCCCTCTTTCTCTTAGGCATCTTAGGCTTTTAAAATTTCTTGCATTTGTTTGTGCTCCGAACTTAAACCAAAAAAATAAAAAATACTTCTTCTTTGCATCATCTCTGTGGTCTTCTCCCTCTGCTCACGTAAAAAGATCACCAAAACGTGCTTTATCACACTAAAAAGTTAAAGCTTGAAAGGCCACCGCAGTGGCCCGAGCAAAAAGCGAGAAAATTCTGATTGCTTGTTTTGATGCACATGTTTGACACAAAAATCACGAGCACATAGAATCCTTGGATAAAGACAAAAATCCCTGGTGCTACGTGGGATTGCAGAGAGAAATCGTAACTCCTCGACGCGTTGGGCACAGGTTCTTGTGGGAAGAGCAGATCTAACGATCTGAGTACCACACCCTGGATCCCCCAGCCGGATTAGGACATCGATTTCTCACAATCTTCCACACCCACCTCATCCTTAAGGACTCTAATTTCTCTGAAAACTTTTGTTGAATCACTAAATTAAAATCGAAAATATAACCGCTTCCGCGGTAATTTTTGTGTGAGTTGGTGAATCAACAAATTGTCTGGTGTATTGTGTTGTGTATGCTAGGTCGTAGATCTCTGAAAAATCCAGTGCAACAACCATTAGAGTACGACCTGATTTATAGAAGGAAAACCAACCCACCTCCTTCAATTGAGAATTCACCTGACCTTGGAAACATGGGAGAAGAAATACCAAACCCTATGGATCTCATACTGCATCAACTGCAACTGCTGAGAGAAGAAAATGCCACAATCCGCCACACCATAGCACCTCTCATCCGACCACCACCCATAAGCACACATTACAACCCGACTGCAGAAGACTTAGTTTATTGGATCCGAATCCCGCCTGAAGTAGGGGACTTTGAAATAAAGCCCGCGTCACTCTCCTTAATCCCAAAATACTATGGAAATGACTCTAAAGATCCCTTCCTCCACATCCAAGATTTCCGATCAGCTTGTGACACCATGAGTATCCCAGGGGTAGAAAAAGAATACATCTATATGAAAGCCTTTACCCACTCACTCAAAGACAAAGCACTCCAATGGCTCCGAAATTATGGAACCCTACTCACCTCTTGGGACTCCTTAAGAGAGGCATTCATCAAGAAATACTTCCCAATAGGAAAGACAAATGCCCTGAGATATGCCATATCATCATTCACTCAGAAAAACAGAGAGCCCATTCATGAAGTTTGGGAACGGTTTAAGGAACTTCAAAGGAAATGCACTCATCATGCCATCCCAAAATGGAAGTTAGTTCAGATATTTTATGAGGGCATAGATACATCATTTAAGAGACTGATTGATGGCTCCTACGATGGAAACTACATCAGCCGTGATGCGCATTTCGTTTGGAATTTATCTGAAAATATGGCTGACAATTCAGTGAATAGTTCCTCAATTGAACAATACAGTGGGAAAACAAGGACAGTCAATATCATTGACCATGAGAGATTTATCAATGAGAATCCCACCAAATGGGAAACCCTCTCAAAACAAATGAACCTTATGACTCAAGCCATAGAAAAATTGGCCATGAATAATCCCACCAGCCATGAAATTGACCATACCACATTCACCCATAATCAAGAAATAAATCCTGAGACTGTGAACTGGGTGCAGAGAAATCAAGGAGGAGCATATTCAAAGAACCACAACACATGGAGAGAACAATCAAATTCTGGGTGGAATGGACAAAATAACTATCATTTCCAGAATCCCACCCAACCCAGACAACCAATAGCACAGCCCATAGCCCAACCCTCCACCACTACAGTTCACTTCGATGCCTTGGCTCAAGCAATACAACAACTGGCTATAGCACAGCAACAGGCCATTGAAGCTCAACAAAAAGCCAACTCTGAGAATGTCCGGCAGTTTGCCGAGATCATATCATATATCCCAGCCTTGTCACCTCAACCTCTACCCAATCCCAACAACAACAAGGCTAGTTCATCTGGAGTACTTCAAACTCCACCACCTCCCGGATCTTTCACCTCACCACCTAGTTTCCAAAACCAGAATCAAGGATTTTTTACATCTTCTAAGACAAATCAAGGAAACCCATAACGAGCACCTAGAAATCAAGTTAAATTCAAAATACCACCCCGTCCAAACCAATCTGCTAATGCTGTCACATTGAGAAATGGGAAAACCACTTCCGCCCACACCAGACCGCTAGCTTCAGAAGAACAAATTGAAATAGAGGAGGAGGTTGATGATGAAGAGAAGCTAACTGAGGCAACCATGCCCCTTCCTGTCTCCCTATCCATAACTATCCCCTTTCCCGGAGCTCTTCACCGGAGAAAATCTCGATCTTCCACCATCGATCCAGAGCTAGAAAAATTATTCTCTGACATTGTCATTGAGATCCCGCTCTTAAAAGCCCTCGAACAAGTTCCAGCCTTCTCCCGATTTTTAAAGGAAAAATGCACACCAAAACAAAAAATCCAAGGGAAAAGGTAGAAAGGACAATGAAGATGTTGAAAGACATGTGCTCCCTTAAGTAAAAACCAATGCCATCTCCCAATTCTTACCCACCAAAAAGAAAGATCCAGGAGCTCCTCTAGTTAGATGCACAATTGGCAAATTAACCTTTGATCACACCCTTCTAGATAATGATGCTTCCATCAATCATCTCCCGACTGCTACTCTGAAGCAATTTGACCTAGGAAAACTGAAACCTGTCTCAATGAATTTGCAAATGGCTGATCGATCTGTGAAATGACCAAAAGGACTACTTGAGGATGTGATAGTTGATGTTCAAGGTCATAAATTCCCGGTTGACTTTGTTGTGATGGATATGGATCAAGCAAATATATTGAGTGAGACACCAATCATACTAGGACGACCATTTTTGGCCATTGCTAAAGCTCATTTTGATTATGAGGTTGGAAGAGTTAAATTTAAAATCAATGGTCAAGTCATTCGGTAGACCTGGTCACCCCTACTCCCACTGAATCTGAGACCGAAGAATGTGGTTGGATAGAAAGATGTGTTGTTCTCAACATTCAAAAAGACTTTGCCCCCATCCATCTCACCAAGGATCCTTTAGAGGTTATCCTGAACACCTCTAGATCCACTTACAAAAGCACTTCTCATGAAATTGCCACATACAATCTGAATCTCGCACTAGAAGCTCCACCATGCCCTCTCACCATACAAGAAATTGATGAGCTTGATAATGCCTGGGACACATTAGACTCTGAACTCGCATTGACTTCAATCATGATCATGCCCATGATTGAACCACCATTTGAGACCATTTCTGTAATAGATTCAGGAAACACTACAACTCTGACTCCACCAACAACCACTGTTGAATTAAAACCACTACCCAAAGATCTAAAGTACGCTTTCTTGGATGATGCACACATTCTACCAGTCATTATCAATGCCAACCTAAATCATATGCAAGAGAGCCAACTCATGGAAGTTTTAAAAAGGAATTCCCAAGCCATTTGATGGAAGATAACAGATCTAAAAGGAATAAGCCCCACATTATGCACTCATCACATATATCTGGAAAATGATAGTAAACCCTCTCGAGAAATGCAAAGACGGTGAAATCCCAATCTGCGAGAGGTTGTGAAGAATGAGATCTATAAATGGACAAGTGTGGGTATCATTTACCCTATCTCTGACAGCCCTTGGGTCAGTCCACTCCAAGTTGTCCCTAAGAAAGCTGGATTAACAATTGTCAAAAATGAACAAGGCGAGGACATACCCACCAGAGTAACCACATCATGGAGAGTTTGTGTAGATTATAGGAAACTCAATATAACTACCCGAAAAGATCATTTCCCATTACCATTCATTGATGAAATCATTGAGAAGCTAGCCGGAAAAGAATTTTTCTGCTTTCTAGATGGATATTCCAGTTATAACCAAGTAGCCATAGCACCAGAAGATCAAGACAAAACCACTTTCACTTGTCCATTTGGAACATATACCTTCCGCCGCATGCCTTTCGGACTATGTAATGCCCCAGCAACATTTCAAAGATGCATGATGGGAATTTTCACTGATATGATCGACGATTTTATGGAAGTATTTATGGATGATTTCTCTATTTTTGGAGACTCTTTTGAGGAAACACTAGGATTTTGGGATAGAGTCCTCCAGAAATGCATTGAAGTGAAGTTGATATTATCTTGGGAGAAATCACATTTTATGGTGAAACAAGGGATTGTGTTAGGACATGTTGTGTCAAAGAAAGGGATGGAAGTAGATCCATCAAAAATTGAGACAATCACCCATTTAAGTCCACCAGTGAACATAAAAGGTGTTCGATCCTTCCTAGGTCATGTCAGCTTTTACCGCCGCTTCATCAAGGACTTTTCGAAAATTTCCCGCCCTCTCACAAAATTACTGGAAAAAGATCAAGACTTCACTTTTACTGAGGAAGCATTTGAATCTTTCCAAACCCTGAAGAAAATCATCACTGAAGCACCCATCCTACAACCCCCTGATTGGAACTGTGAATTTGAGATCATGTGTGATGCATCGGATTATGTTGTGGGGGCAGTATTGGGTCAAAGGAAAGATGGCAGACCCTATGCCATTCATTATGCCAGCAAAACTCTGGACGATTCTCAAAAGAACTACACTGTGACTGAGAAAGAACTTCTGGCTGTGGTGTTTTCCTTAGAGAAATTTCAGTCTTACATCTTAGGATCCCACATCATAATCTACACAGACCACTCTGCTTTGAAATATCTCTTCACAAAGACCGATGCTAAGCCTAGACTCATTAGGTGGGTATTACTGCTCCAAGAAATTGATTTAGAGATTCGAGATAAAGCCAGGGCAAAGAATGTCGTGGCCGATCATCTTTCAAGACTCCCTTCCTCAAACACAGACACAATCCCAATTTCTGATAATTTTCAGGATGAAAGTATTATGTCTGCTTCGCAACTCCCTTAGTATGCTGACATCATCAATTACATCGTCACTTCCACATTTCCTGATGATTGGCCAAAACATAAGAGAGATAAAACTAAAGCCCAAGCCCGATACTATCACTGGGAAGATCCTTTGCTATTCAAAGAGGGTACTTATTTAATATGGAGACGATGTATCCCTGAATCTGAAGTCAACGATGTCCTAACTCACTGCCACACTTCTGGGTGTGGAGGACACCACTTAGGGAAGCGCACAGCCGCTAAAGTCCTACAATGTGGTTTCTACTGGACCATACTCTTTAAAGATGCCCATCATTTTGCTCAATCTTGTCCTTCCTGTCAGACTAATGGAACAAGGACCCGTCGCAACATGACGCCCCTCCAACCCATACATATAGTTGAGATCTTTGATACTTGGGGAATAGACTTCATGGGACCTTTACCACCTCACAAGGCTATTAGCACATCTTACTCGTTGTTGACTATGTGTCCCATTGGGTTGAAGCCATTCCCACTCGCGCTGCTGATAGCGCCACTGTTGTTAAATTCCTGAACAATCTCTTCTACCGATTTGGATTACCCAAGGTGGTCATTAGTGATGGTGTAACCCATTTTCTGAATGCTTCGGTCAAGAACTTACTTAAGAAAAATGGGATCGAACACCGGGTCTCAACTGCCTATCACCCACAGACCAATGGAATGGTTGAGCTGTCGAATCAAGAAATCAAGACCATCCTCCAGAAAATTATCCGCTCTGATCGTAAAGACTGGTCTCAACACTTAGCTTCTTCTCTTTGGGCCTACCGTACATCCTTCCGTACACCTTTAGGAATGAGCCGATATAGGTTGGTCTATGGAAAACCTTGCCATCTACCTGTAGAGATACACCACAAGTCACTCTGGATGATCAAGAAATGTCATTTGGATTATGATGAGGCTGGAAAGGAAAGACTATTGGACTTATCTGAACTGGAAGAATTGAGATCACAAGCCTATGATAACAACCTGCTATACAAAGAGAAAATCAAGTTGTGGCACGATGACAACATTTTGAGGAAAACATTCAAAGAAAATAAAAAAGTATGGCTATTTGATGCAAAATTGAAGTTATTTCCAGGAAAACTGAGATCAAAATGGAAAGGACCATACATTGTAACTCAAGTATTCGATAATGGCTTGATAGAAATTTCTGACCCAAACACTAAAGCCACTTTCAAAGTCAATGGTCAAAGACTAAAACCCATTGTTGAACCATCTGGTCCTATGCATGTCTGCACCTTCTGCAAGAAAAATGAACCACCACATTGCCAAGCTGAGACGTTAAATCATGCACCCTCGTGAGCCTCTCCTCACAGATATCTTTTCGTCTTACTGCTCGCATGTTTATTTTCACCGCATTGCATTAGATAAGTATGGAGGTACCCCTCTGCATTACAAAAAAAACATTTCACATCCCTTCTGATCCTCCTATTACACATTGTCTTCACCATAAGGACATGGTTTCTGATAAGTATGGGGGGGGTGTCTGCATAGTTTTTCAAAATTGC
Source organism: Ottelia alismoides (assembly GCA_037367405.1). Taxonomy (NCBI): domain Eukaryota; kingdom Viridiplantae; phylum Streptophyta; class Magnoliopsida; order Alismatales; family Hydrocharitaceae; genus Ottelia; species Ottelia alismoides. The sequence goes on from JAZKJV010003403.1 coordinate 91,057, forward strand.
ATATCCTTTCAAAAAGTCTCTTTTGCAAAAATTCCCCTTAAAATATTTTCAAATTGCAAGAAAACCACCAAAAATACATCCTTCCTAGTTTTATCCTATTTTGAGAAATAAGATCTTCGCTGTATAAATTATAGACTGAGGTTGAGTTGACCCTAATCCACTTAACTTCATCAGAAGTTCACTAGGCATGAGTTTTTAAGCTTTCTTCAGGTCCATATGGACTTTATTCTCTCAGTTCCACTAACTCTACTAGTGAATGAACTTCTGTATCTAACTAGATCATCTGAGAAACTAGCAGCACTCTTAAACTCTTCAGTGGATATTAAGCAACTGCACATTGCACTTAGCTTGATTGAGTTTATTTTACGAGATACAATTACAATCTAGTTGAGGTGAGGAGTTGTCCTCTTGGTTGTGCCAATGCCTAAACCTTATCTATAGCTAATGAAGGAACTTGACTCAGGGGCAACATGATCTCTATAGTCTAAATATGTCAGCAAATAAGCCAGTATCGTGCCTCCAAAGTCAATATTAAGCCAATACTACTTTTGATACCAAAATAAAATACACCACAAAAAGGCATATCACAATACAAATGCCAAAAACCACCAAACATGCAAAGATGTGCGAAGCAAAAGCAAGGAAAGAAGACCACCAAATAACCATTCTCCACCAAAAAGCCGTGGTAGGAGCCCAATGATGCTACCTAAATTCTTAAAAGAGACCCAAAGAGGCCCAGGGTTATGCTCTGCAAAAGGAAAAGAATGAGAGAAATGGACCAAAGCGGTCTACGGAAAACCCCAAAAGTTAAAGTCCCATTTTCCAAAGAATTATGACCTATTTATTTATGCTGACATACTTGGGTAAAAAGAGAATATGCCTGAATTCAGGTGAGGACTGAGGCTATATGAGTAGGAAACCATTCGGTACCTTGATAGATTGTGTTGTTAGCTCGTTCTCTTGACTCACGAAAGCTAAAACATCACTAACACTATTTATATCCATTCAAAGTCAAAGAGAATACTTGTTTCTTAGGGATGAGCTGACCTGATCGACCTTCGGAAACCATGTCTGATTTTGTTGGAACTGAGAGGCTGTTGAAACTACAAAACTTGAGTAAAGTTGACTATTCGAACAAATCATTAATCCATGGGTTGACTCTATTGAAGTTTGTGTATTTGTGTGGTTAGGATCTGAAAAACTCAAGACTTTGTGGGTATGTCTGTTGTAAACCCTCACCCAACCTATCTTGGCTATTCTCCTTATCCTTAAATATTTCTTATCTTATTCTTGCTCGGGGCTAGCAAGATTTAAGTATGGGGGTGTGATGATTACAATATATACTAGTATAACATGCTTAAATTATGTGAAGTACAATATTAATATTTGATGTATAAACCCCAAATTCACATAAATTGCATCCTATACACAGAGCAGATAAAATCATCATTCACATTTAAAAAGTATATTCTAAACTGAGATTAATTATCATCTATAAAATTCAGACTTATTGTTACCAGAGAGAATGAAGAATTATTGGGTATACTTATGTAACATTAAATCCAACAACATCCATCACATTTCACTTACTTTTTGTTGGAAAGAAAAGGGGCAAGGGTTTAATGTAAAAGTCTCACTCTTTATTCTCATAAATGGAGCCACCAACTTTATCTCCTCTCCCATGCAAGTAATAAAAGTCCCTCTCCCATTCCGATGCATTCTAGCCGCCCATGCCAATTCTCTCTCCCTTCTTCCCCATGCATTCACGTCAATACTCTCCACATAAATTCTCTCTTTCCCCATACTCATACCTTCCCCATGCAAGACATTAAAAACCCATGCATTTACTTCTAACATGCAAGTAGCCACATGATGTGGCTATAAAGAGGTCCCGTCTCTCCCCATTTTTCTCTCCCTCACACACCCTCTCCTCCTCTCTCATTTTTCATGCACGCACCCTCTCCCTCTCTCTATTTTTTTCTCATGCAGGCACAAATGAAGGCCTAATACACAACTGTTGTGCGCGGCCTCCTCCTTGCGTGTGTCCTCGGGTGCAACCGTGCACCTCCAGCTACTGTCCTACTGTGCGCCTCCCCTTTGCGTACGTCATCGTCTACAGCCGTGAACCTGTGCACGCCACTCTCCTCCTCACGGTATAATCCAACCCGCAACCATCATCTTCGCGCACGTCTGGACACCATCATCTTCTCCAGTCCACATTGTCGCAATGCTCCTCCTTGGGTGTGCGATCAGCCCAAGCATCTCCCCGCACACTCCCATCTCCGCCATCATCATCGTCTTTACTCCGGAATCAAATAGAGAAGCATTTCTTTCCCATCTTATTTGTCTCTTGTATTTTTTCTACCTTAGTTAATTTGTTTAAATTGAATTTGCAAAAACAACTTTTATTGTGTAAGCTATTGTCAACTCTATTTTTCTTGAAAATATATGCAATGCAGGTTTTATATTTCATCATTCTCTCTTGAAAGCTTCCAAGTAAATCTCATCTTCCCATATTAAATTGCGAATCAACCCCCACTTCCTTACTTAGTTGCATTCATACCATCATTTGCTTACTTTAAGTTCTAAGAAGTATTTTCACCTTAGATCGCATTATGTTATAATTTTTCTTCCATCGCAATAGATTTAAAAATTGAATCAAGTTTTAAAGAAGAACAAAAACAACGAGTTTGCTTAGTCCCTACGGATACGAACCTCTACTAGAACTATACAACTCATATTTTTTCCAACATGCTTGTAGTTGTAATCTTATTTGTTTGATTACGATTTTTCGTGGAACAACAACGACGGGGTAAAACAAACTTTTTAAACCACAAAAAATCGTGTCAACACCTTACGTGTTTGGTTATTTGCATTTAGTCCTGGAATTGTTTTAAATAGGTATATATTTTTTGGAATTTGCACTGTGGCCCCTAAACTTATGGACATTTACATTTATGCCCTTGCTAGTAGTGTAGTTTCTCTTTGTTGTCTCTATTTATTTCATTCCTAAAAATCACCAAAAAAATTAACTTAGGCTCCTATTTTGTTGTTCTTTCACGCAATTTTTTTACTTTGCATTTTTTGCATTTTATTGTTTATAAAAATTCAAAAACATGCATTTTTGCACTATTTGCATTAGAAAATACATAAAAATTATAAAAAGTTTTTGAAAAACTCCAAAAAAAATTAGACTTTGTGTATTTCTATGTTTTTTAGCTTCATTACAAAAATCACTAAAAAATTCAAAGTAAAACCTTAAAATAGCAAAATCCTAAAAATCTTTATAAAAATCTTAAAAATTCCACAAAAATCTTAAAAATATAATTTTTGTCTCGGAATTTCCTCTGATTTATTACCTGTACTTTAAAATTAAGTTGAAGAATTTTTGACTCTATTTGGTATTTTTCATCCTCATTTTAATTTCGGCTAGCAACTTGTTTCACTGTTTACTAGTATTTTTTACTTTAAAAATACCAAAAAATAGGAAAAATATAGAAAAATAACAAAAATATTATAAATATATAAAAATCACAAAAGCATTTTATTTCGTGTATTTTGAGTATTTTTTCCCTATTTTGATCTCTTTCTTATATGTAATCTGTATATATATATTCCTTATATATATATATATTATACCTTTATTAAAAGAAAAAGAAAATACAAAAATATAAAAAGGAAATATAAAATCAGTAAATTTAAAATCAAAATATAAAAAATATAAAATCAAAAATCAATTAAAAAAATTAAAAATTAAAAACCCACAAAAAAATTGCACACTTGTAGGCACTTGATCACTTTTACATTCTTGAGCTTGATTGCCCAATCTATCCTTTTTGCTTCTTGTGTTCGACACTATACTTTCTTGCACTATACACATTCATTGTAGAGTTATAATAAATTTTAACTCCAAAAATTGATTTTCATTGCTTGAACTGTTGTGGGTTGATTGTTGACTTAATCAGGATTTCCGAGTGGTCGCCGCAACGACCTTGTCTCCGCCTTGTCTGAGACATATTTTGATCGCTCGACTTTCTGGTTAATCAAATGCAACTAGCTCCTTGCATATATACAAGAAATGCAATAGTAGTTGACTAACCAAGCATTAGCCCAGGATGCTTTCCAAGACATATCGAATGATTTGAGGAGGAGAACCGACGAAAAATATGCTCGAGGTGAGGATAACCCAAATAGGGATGACTTTTATAGGGATGATGTAGAGGACAATTATTCAGTAGGTGGAAACCTTGATGAGGTAAGAGAGGAAAGACAACTACAACAAAATTAGACGCAAATGAACGCGGTAATACTCGTATTCGTTCGTATTTGTATTCATTTTTAAGAGGGTACGGTTCTTGTTTTTTTTTAAAACAGACGAGTACGAATACGAATACGAATACAAATATTCTAAATGAATTTTTTAAGGATACAAATACGAATATGAATCTTGAGATAATGAATATGAATACGAATACGAATACAAAAAGACAAAGCAATACAAATACAAAAAAACAAGCGAATACGAATATGAATATTCGTATTATATTTTTAATAATTTAAAATAACATTAGGGTTAACATCCCCTAAAAAACCCATACCCCCACGCCCCAACCCCCGTGCGCCCTCTGCCTCCCACATGCGCCCTTCGCCTCCTGCACCCTCTGCCTCCTATGCCACCCTCGCCATCCCTGACGCGCTTCGCCTCCCTCTACCGCCCCGCCTCCCCCCGTGCCCTACACCTCCCCCTTCCACCCCGCCTTCCCTCCCCCTACGGTCCTCCGCCTCCTCGCGTCCTCCGCCCGCTACGCCCTCCGCCTACCCTGCCGACCTCCGCTTCTCCCTGGCCTCCCCCAAGCCCTACAACTCCCCCTGCCACCCCCCTAATCCTTGCGTTCCTTCTGGCCATGCGCCCTTCGCCTCCCCCTGCTACCTTGCCTCCCCTTGCAGCCCTCCGCCTCCTCGTGCCCACCGTCCCCGCACCCTCTGTCTCCCCCTACCGACCTCCGCCTCTCCTTGACCTCCGCCCCACCCAATTTCCCTTGCAACAGCAACCAACCTCCCTCGTAGCTGCATCCACCGTCCCTCACCTCCCTCGTCATCCCTCGCAGCCACAGGCAGGCGTCTCCCTCGCCCTACCTCGCAGTCATAGCCGATATGGTATAGCATCTTAATCTTCCAATGTTCATTCCGTTCTACCATTTTATTATATTATTGCACAAGGGGATCTCTTATATTATGGTATATAATGTATATATTATACAACATATGTTGCTTGTTTGAAACATGGAATGCAATTAAACATAATTGGAAGTTATGCTATAGTGGTCACCAAATAATATAGGTACATTTTTATTTTTTAACTTAATATTCTTGTTAAAGTTAACATTCGTTTGTATATTCGTATTCGTTCGTAAAAGATTCATTTGTATTTGTATTTTACGGATATGGATCTTGGTTTTTTACATTCGTGTAACATTCGTATTCGTATTCATAAAATAATATGTATGTGGTTATGGTAGGACCTGAATTCCCATTCGTTTTCGTTCGTTTGCCTCCCTTAACAAAATCCCATACTGAAGGAGACTTACAACCCTGGGGCATGCCACATCACCAAGTGGATTCAGATTCCACCTTTATATGCCCACTTCGAGCTAAACCCACAATTCTTCTCTCTGCTCCGAATTTTTCATGGGAACACAATCAAGGAAACATATATCAACCTACAACAGTTCAGCCCCGACTATGTCAGTGCACACTATCCCAATATCCCTCTAGGGGTAATCAAGATGACTGCCTTCCCTTTCATCCTTCAAGATGTGTTACTATATGTTAGAGTATGTACATTTGACGGATTGATAGATTGATGGCCTAATCAAGGCCTATACGCTGACATACTTGTGTGCATACAAGGGCATATGAGTAATAGGATCTCTCAAAGGGATCATACATGTTCATTTACTGAATCGGAAGACATGAGTTGGGAATCAAATTCTGTACACGATCATATCACATTAGCAGGTTGATTGAATTTGTAGGTTTGATATATATTTTGGAAAGTATAAAATCAATACCTAGGTATGATATATGATGTTGGAAAGTATATGATCTATACCAACTCCCAATAGTCAAATGAAAAAATTATTGATAAAACCCTGAAGGAGACAATCTAAATAGATTTAAAACTTTAGGTTTATTCAAGGTGTTCAAGTATGCAGGATATACAGTATTAGGAAAACTTGAGGGTGATGTAATCATAAACGATTGTATAATCATGAAGTTTCCATTCCTAGGGAGTGATGAAACGGGTTTGGATTTTAGTTACTCCTTTCAATAGAGAAGTAATATGATATTGGTCCAAATGTTGAACAATGATCTAAATATGATTCAAATGCAATCAAAAGATTAGATTTACAGTTTTTATTTAATCAAACATATATGGGAGGTACACAATATCTGGATTTGAGATATGACCTCAATATCCAAGTCACTATATGTAGAATGTACAATCACTATGTCCTTATCTCCAAGTATCCGCGGAGAAAGTGCATTATTCTTTAAAGAGTTCAAGAATACTTTCGTTGTTGATATTATATCTGAGCATTGAGCAAAATAGATAATAAAATGTTGTTTAATTATTTTGAATAATATGAATGTGATTCATATTTTTTGGGCACCTAATAAATGGATAATTAAATATGATTTAATGAACAATGTGAATTTGATTCATATTGTTTTGGTGCATCAGAATGTTGATCCAAGGTAATTAAATATGATTTTATTATCATGGATATGAATAATGTGAGTAGAAATATCCATATTGTTCATATATATTATAAATGAGATTTATAATATGTAAGAGAGAGCTATTAGTAAATAACATTACAATTTAAGTGTTGATGTGAATTGGACTCACATTGGATAATTAACTAAAAATACAATTTACATTTTATTTTGGGTTTGAATGTGATTCACAAATTTCCAATAGCATGATTGCAATGTTTACAAAATAAATTGAATTTTTTTATGAAATAATTTGTAACAAACGTTGTTGCAAAATTTGGAGAGAAACATGAGATAATGCAATCTCATGAAATAGGAGCGGCATGCCACCTTTATAAAGAGGAGGGTGGACGACCACCAATTCCTTATTGGAATGAGTGGTCGTCCCCTCTTCTTATGGAAGGATGCTTGCCTCCTTCCTATTATATCCATGTATAATTTATTAAACTGAAATTAATTTATATTGATTATTATTCAATATATATTTTATTTAATTGAATTAACATTTGTTATGTTTTTACAACTAAATCATGATCATTGAAAGAAACACAAATCAATGTGAACCTTTGAATTGTGTTGTCCATAGATTGAGATCCATGGACTCCCGAAATATTATAAAAGGAGAGGCAACCCTAGACATTTCTAAGAGGTTGAAAAACAAAGATCTCACTCTCTCTCATTCTCTATATATGTCCCATTTCTCTCTTTCTTTGTAGAGTGGTCGTCCACTCTAAACCCTAGCGAGAGCGCTATCGTCGCTACGTCATTTTACAGCCGCTTCGGCCGCTCATGGATATCCATCTCCTTCGGTGCATCTCGCTCGTAAAGAATATGTTGGATCTCGTGAGATGGGAATAGGATATTTTCCCCTTGGATCATCAACATGGATTGCGAGGAGCATACATTTCATCAACACACTTGCAAACGTCTCCTCCGTCAGATCGGACTTGAGATAGGAGGTCTATTCCTTTAGAGACTCGATCGTAACCACACTTTAAGAGGTAACCCTAATATCTTGTTTGTGGTTTAGATGAAATGATACGAGAAGTATTTATAGATCACATGGTTCCATCAGTTTAGTTTTTTTAATTCCGTTGCCCCAAGGAACTAATGCGACTAGTTATTCCCGATTGTATATGATGTGATCTCCATGCTTCCGTGATGCGCTTGAGGATTTTTTCATATCCTTCAAGTGGTATCAGATCCATTGGTCGAGTGGTTTTGGATTGGATCTGTAAGCTAAGACAATATGGGCATAAAAAATTTGTTTACAGGTTTTTATCACATTTTATGAGCCCTTTATTGGTTGATTTTTTTCACCCTATTTAAAATTGTTTAAATTCAAATTTATCAATTGGATTATGTTTCCATTAAATAAAAAACCATAGAACTTGATTTTGCAGGATTTGGAATCTGTATGCTTAAGTTATAATTGTTTTAGTGAACATATATCCCCTATTACGGGATGGCAAATCTTAACGTGATTAAAAAGTTAACTATAGTTTTAATTCGCCATGAAATACATGAATGCACTTGGATTATGCTATAAATAAAATTCGCAAACTTTGGAAACTTATTTTGCGTAATTTTCATTTAAATTGATTTAGATATGCTATTTTTAGTAAGTAGGGGTCACTACTGAAAAGTACTTTCCCAATCAAGAATCTTGTGATTGTCATTTAATCAATTAGTAGAAATTAATTGTTAATTTTCCAAAAATATTTATTTATAATTTTTTGTGAAATATTTAAAGATAATTATTTCCTTAAATGACATTACCTTAACCGAAATTGATTGGGTGTGAACCAGATCACAATTGGTTACATCAATTCTAACAAACATAGTTGCTTGAATAGGATTGGGGTTTTGTTTGGAAAATCTCCTTATAATATTAATAAAAATTATTTTAATCTATATTATATAATATAACTTTTGTTGAAAGATCGATTATCATATGAAATACAAAATGATCAAATCACATTATCTCGACTTGATGCAGATATGGTGTCTACTCAAAGATCATTGGGTAGCAAGTTGCTCCGTGAGCGGTCTTTTCCACTCCGGTTGGTATTGACCATGACAACGAGTAAGGAAAAGATACTGCTCGAAATGATCATAATGTATTTTTCTAATTATTAAAATTTGAATAGTATGTATTTTGAGATTATACCATCCTTCAAGTAATAATAAAAATTGTTTGTTGGTTGATAAATTGGACTCATAATTGATTTAATATTATTGAATTAATTATATCCAGTTAAAATAATCTATTACGAATGGAGTTGTTTTTTTACCTTTGATGAATTAACTGTGTGAATATTATTCATAATAATTAATTAGAATTGGAACATGATATGGAGGATCACATAAGTGACATCCATGGTCTCCCGTCAAGGCAAAGGATTTCTGTTAGCCATGGATTGTATGTAGGAGATGCATGTTAGAAGTGACAGCTCCTGCATATAGGCACATATGGATCGGGCTATTTTCTTCTCGAAAGAGTAAGGCCGTATGGGTAGTGACCTCAATGTCGGCTCCTAATATTATTGGTGCCATATTGGATTGCACATAGCAAGTGCTATTCTTGTTGATAGTTGGTTCAATTAACAATGGTCAACATTGTCTTAGGGGTGGTGGGTCTGGGTGTAAATACTGAAATGGGAGATGCAAGTTGGACTTGCAAGGTGGAATGAGTTCTCGCGTCTTTTTAACCGAGTAGCAGTTTCTCATATTATTGGGATGTAACAAAGATAAGAAAGGAGATCCTAGATTTTACTTGAGATATAGTGGTAAGTATATCACTTACATTTAAAGTTATTAAAGGGAACGTACTTTTAGTGTTGACAAGGTAAGACAACTTTGATATAAAAGTTCCTAAATCAAAGTAAAAAATGTATTTATGCAAATATCTTATTTCAGATAATCCTCATTAAACCTACTCAATACCATACTCAATAATAACCAGTAAACTCTTATTGATTGGACTCATGATCTAGATATTGTACTTGCAGCTAAACAAATAATGTATATGGTTGCAATATGCAAGTTTCCTCATAATAATGAGGAATGATAAATATATATACAATAGCACAACAACCTAGGGTTTGTGTGCCTCTACAGTCTTGATATCTCATCGAGTGTGCTTTGGAAGTATCATGTCTACAACTATCGTAATTGTCAAATAATCCTTATACAATATAAGAAAATGTTTTGGCATACATATGTGCTCTCGGCATTTAATAATGAATGATGTGGTTCGCTGCATTATGCAGAATAATGGCTCGATAAGAGATGATATACTCAAAATGTTTGAGTACCTACCTAAACCAAAGTCTTTTAGAGTTTAGATGGATGTAGATATGATGAGTGTCATCATTCTATTGTGTATACTCAAGTCATTCATGAAGCCTCATAATATTCATATTGTATAAATTGAATGAATCATGTATACATGTTGAAATACTCTTATACTGAAATCCTTTGAATTCAATATAAGAGATCATTTGCCTTAAGCAATGGTTATTTATAAATGAAGGGAGCGCAATGGAAGCATGGGTCGGACCCAAGTTAGAAGAAAAGTCAAAGAGTTGATTGTACTTCTATGATTTCCATACATATGACGTCCAAAGAGTTGGATGAATGCCAATACTGTAATAAGCTGATGTATTAATAGTATGACTATCTAGACTATCCAAGATCTGTAGAGAAGGACTAAGATAATGCATCAGAATAATCTCTATTTAATCATTGAAATTATTTACTTATTTGATAAGATCAAAATCTAATAAGTGTCTTGTTTTTTAATAACACTTGTAATTGGTTGTATATGTTTTAGAAGACTGGAAAATTTTATTATAAGGTTTAGTAGTCGTCCACATCGATATCGATGAAATCATTGCAACAATCTCTATTGGATATATAGACTTCATATTTTCAGTGGGAGAACCTTTAGTCTTAGAGAATGTCTCTATGACCTAGATATTAGAATACACACATTGCTTATTTCTAAATGTTAGAAATAAACATTAATTTTAGAATAGACCTGTCAAAAAGAGTTATGATGGATATATTTCAGATAGTAATCTAACATCTAGAGGACTCTACCAAATTAGAAAATTAATGAATGGTTCATTAACATTTCTAATACTAGAAATTAAACCTTTTAAGATCAATAAGAGGATGGATATCATTAGACAATGATCTGACATCAAGTCTTGGACATATATCTGTTGATGAGTTCAATAGACTAGTAAGAGATGAAATTTTAGAATGTTTAAAATTTCAAATATTACATACTTGTGAATAGTGTATTCAAAGTAAAAAATGTCTAGTGCACCCTTCTCTGGAAAATGGTGTAAGATATCACGGTATTCATGATCTCATACATATTGATGTATGTGGATCATCTATCATAACAAACATTGAGGATATGTGATATCATCCGATGATTTCTTATGATATGAGATTTCTTCCCTTCACCTTAGAAACCTTTAAAATGGTCAAAGATTTCACGATTTTGGTTTAGAACCTAAGTCTGAAGTAAGATGAAATGAATTTGATCTAACCTAGGTAGGTTGTACCTATTAGATGAATTCAAGTAATACCTTATGGATAAAGGAATATCATTCCTATCTCATTCCTCCTAATACACCTAAACTCAATCGAGTTGTAGGGAGATACGATTGGATCATGTGTGACTTGATTTGATCAATGATGAATATTAACATAATAACCTCTTATTTTCTAGGTATATAGTAGAGACTACTATATATATCCTTGATAAGATTACATGAAAATATAAACTAGAACATACTCATAAGCTATTGCTTGGAAACTAGCCTAATGTTGGACACTTGAGGATTTATGGTTGCTTGGTCCATACTTTGTCATGGATGCTGGTCAGCTGGAATCTAGCACTAGAGAGTGTTTCTACATTAGGAAAATAAATGATGGTATTGGACACCTACTTTATGACCTTGAGATTCTTAAAAGATTTCATATATGAGAATGTGATTCGTAGATGATGACTTACTTGAGAATCAAAATGAAAATGAAGTAAAGGAACTCATTGAATCCTGAGAAGATAACGAGGCTCTTGAAATCCGAAACTAAAAAGACAGTTAAAGATGAAACATTCATACCTCTTCAAAATTAGTTTGAGTAAAGATTCCATGTGTCAGATAAATCTGACAATGATCTGACTTCATATGATGAAGTTTTTTAGGATCATGATAAGGAAAGATGGATGTTAGCAATAAAGTCTAATATTGACTTCATAGACAAGTGTTGTATATGGACTCTCGAAGATCCACCTTTATGGGTACGACTCGTTAAGGTGTAAATGGATCTTCAAGAGAAAGAAGGAACCTGAAGAAAAGGTAGACACCTTCAAAGCATGGCTTGTAGACATGAGATACACATCGAAGAGAAGACATCACTTACGATGAGACTTACTCTTCAGTGAACATGCTTAAACCCATCATAATATTGCTAACTATAGTTGCACAACTTGATTATGACACCTTCAAGATGGAAGTCAATATTGCATTCCTCTATGAATACCTCTTTGAGTATATTCACATGAAGTAGACCCAAAGTTTGATGGTTGAATAAAGCAATGTGTGAAAGCTGGAGAACTCCATCCATGGACTCAAATAAGCTTCTTATAGCTGGAACATTAGATTCATTGATAATATAAATGTTATGATTTCAGATAGAATCTTGATGAACTACGCGAAGCTTAGTGAGAGTGCCATTGTGTTCATCATGCTAAATATAGATAAGTGTTTTGTAATAAGCCTTGAGATAGGAGCTCTATTCCTTTAGAGACTCGATCGTAACCACACTTTAAGAGGTAACCCTAATATCTTGTTTGTGGTTTAGATGAAATGATACGAGAAGTATTTCTAGATCACATGGTTCCATCAGTTTAGTTTTTTTAATTATGTTGCCCCAAGGAACTAGTGCGACTAGTTATTCCCGATTGTATATGATGTGATCTTCATGCTTCCGTGATGCGCTTGAGGATTTTTTCATATCCTTCAAGTGGTATCAGATCCATTGGTCGAGTGGTTTTGGATTGGATCTGTAAGCTAAGACAATATGGGCATAAAAAATTTGTTTACAGGTTTTTATCGCATTTTCTGAGCCCTTTATTGATTGATTTTTTCACCCTATTTGAAATTGTTTGAATTCAAATTTATCAATTGGATTATGTTTCCATTAAATAAAAAACCATAGAACTTGATTTTGCAGGATTTGGAATCCGTATGCTTAAGTTATAATTGTTTTAGTGAACATATATCCCCTATTACGGGATGGCAAATCTTAACGTGATTAAAAAGTTAACTATAGTTTTAATTCGCCATAAAATACATGAATGTCACTTGAATTATGCTATAAATAAAATTCGCAAACTTTGGAAACTTATTTTGAGTAATTTTCATTTAAATTGATTTAGATATGCTATTTTTAGTAAGTAGGGGTCACTACTGAAAAGTACTTTCCCAATCAAGAATCTTGTGATTGTCATTTAATCAATTAGTAGAAATTAATTGTTAATTTTTCAAAAATATTTATTTATAATTTTTTGTGAAATATTTAAAGATAATTATTTCCTTAAATGACATTACCTTAACCGAAATTGATTGGGTGTGATCCAGATCACAATTGGTTACATCAATTCTAACAAACATAGTTGCTTGAATAGGATTGGGGATTTGTTTGGAAAATCTCCTTATAATATTAATAAAAATTATTTTGATGTATATTATATGGTATAACTTTTGTTGAAAGATTGATTATCATACGAAATACAAAATGATCAAATCGCATTATCTCGACTTGATGCAGATATGGTGTCTACTCAAAGATCATTGGGTAGCAAGTTGCTCCGTGAGCAGTCTTTTCCACTCCTGTTGGTATTGACCATGACAACGAGTAAGGAAAAGATACTGCTCGAAATGATCATAATATATTTTTCTAATTATTAAAATTTAAATAGTATGTATTTTGAGATTATACCATCCTTCAAGTAATAATAAAAATTGTTTGTTGGTTGATAAATTGGATTCATAATTGATTTAATATTATTGAATTAATTATATCCAGTTAAAATAATCTATTACGAATGGAGTTGTTTTTTTACCTTTGATAAATTAACTATGTGAATATTATTCATAATAATTAATTAGAATTGGAACATGATATGGAGGATCACATAAGTGACATCCATGGTCTCCCGTCAAGGCAAAGGGTTTCTGTTAGCCATGGATTGTATGTAGGAGATGCATGTTAGAAGTGACAGCTCCTGCATATAGGCACATATGGATCGGGCTATTTGCTTCTCGAAAGAGTAAGGCCGTATGGGTAGTGACCTCAATGTCGGCTCCTAATATTATTGGTGCCATATTGGATTGCACATAGCAAGTGCTATTCTTGTTGATAGTTGGTTCAATTAACAATTGTCAACATTGTCTTAGGGGTGGTGGGTCTGGGTGTAAATACTGAAATGGGAGATGCAAGTTGGACTTGCAAGGTGGAATGAGTTCTCGCATCTTTTTAACCGAGTAGCAGTTTCTCATATTATTGGGATGTAACAAAGATAAGAAAGGAGATCCTAGATTTTACTTGAGATATAGTGGTAAGTATATCACTTACATTTAAAGTTATTAAAGGGAACGTACTTTTAGTGTTGACAAGGTAAGACAACTTTGATATAAAAGTTCCTAAATCAAAGTAAAAAAATGTATTTATGCAAATATCTTATTTCAGATAATCCTCATTAAACCTACTCAATACCATACTCAATAATAACCAATAAACTCTTATTGATTGGACTCATGATCTAGATATTGTACTTGCAGCTAAACAAATAATGTATGTGGTTGCAATATGCAAGTTTCCTCATAATAATGAGGAATGATAAATATATATACAATAGCACAACAACCTAGGGTTTGTGTGCCTCTATAGTCTTGATCTCTCATCGAGTGTGCTTTGGAAGTATCATGTCTACGACTATCGTAATTGTCAAATAATCCTTATACAATATAAGAAAATGTTTTGGCATACATATGTGCTCTCGGCATTTAATAATGAATGATGTGGTTCGCTGCATTATGCAGAATAATGGCTCGATAAGAGATGGTATACTCAAAATGTTTGAGTTACCTACCTAAACCAAAGTCTTTTAGAGTTTAGATGGATGTAGATATGATGAGTGTCATCATTCTATTGTGTATACTCAAGTCATTCATGAAGCCTCATAATATTCATATTGTATAAATTGAATGAATCATGTATACATGTTGAAATACTCTTATACTGAAATCCTTTGAATTCAATATAAGAGATCATTTGCCTTAAGCAATGGTTATTTATAAATGAAGGGAGCGCAATGGGAGCATGGGTCGGACCCAAGTTAGAAGGAAAGTCAAAGAGTTGATTGTACTTCTATGATTTCCATACATATGACGTCCAAAGAGTTAGATGAATGCCAATACTGCAATAAGCTGATGTATTAATAGTATGACTATCTAGACTATCCAAGATCTATAGAGAAGGACTAAGATAATGCATCAGAATAATCTCTATTTAATCATTGAAATTATTTACTTATTTGATAAGATCAAAATCTAATAAGTGTCTTATTTTTTAATAACACTTGTAATTGGTTGTATATGTTTTAGAAGACTGGAAAATTTTATTATAAGGTTTAGTAGTTGTCCACATCGATATCGATGAAATCATTGCAACAATCTCTATTGGATATATAGACTTCATATTTTCAGTGGGAGAACCTTTAGTCTTAGAGAATGTCTCTATGACCTAGATATTAGAATACACAAATTGCTTATTTCTAAATGTTAGAAATAAACATTAATTTTAGAATAGACCTATCAAAAAGAGTTATGATGGATATATTTCAGATAGTAATCTAACATCTAGAGGACTCTACCAAATTAGAAAATTAATGAATGGTTCATTGACATTTCTAATACTAGAAATTAAACCTTTTAAGATCAATAAGAGGATGGATATCATTAGACAATGATCTGACATCAAGTCTTGAACATATATCTGTTGATGAGTTCAATAGACTAGTAAGAGATGAAATTTTAGAATGTTTAAAATTTCAAATATTACATACTTGTGAATAGTGTATTCAAAGTAAAAAATGTCTAGTGCACCCTTCTCTGGAAAATGGTGTAAGATGTCACGGTATTCATGATCTCATACATATTGATGTATGTGGATCATCTATCATAACAAACATTAAGGATATGTGATATCATCCGATGATTTCTTATGATATGAGATTTCTTCCTTTCACCTTTAGAAACCTTTAAAATGGTCAAAGATTTCACGATTTTGGTTTAGAACCTAAGTCTGAAGTAAGATGAAATGAATTTGATCTAACCTAGGTAGGTTGTACCTATTAGATGAATTCAAGTAATACCTTATGGATAAAGGAATACCATTGCTATCTCATTCCTCCTAATACACCTTAACTCAATCGAGTTGTAGGGAGATACGATTGGATCATGTGTGACTTGATTTGATCAATGATGAATATTAACATAATAACCTCTTATTTTCTATGTATATAGTAGAGACTACTATATATATCCTTGATAAGATTACATGAAAATATAAACTAGAACATACTCATAAGCTATTGCTTGGAAACTAGCCTAATGTTGGACACTTGAGGATTTATGGTTGCTTGGTCCATACTTTGTCATGGATGCTGGTCAGCTGGAATCTAGCACTAGAGAGTGTTTCTACGTTAGGAAAATAAATGATGGTATTGGACACCTACTTTATGACCTTGACATTCTTAAAAGATTTCATATCTGAGAATGTGATTCTTAGATGATGACTTACTTGAGAATCAAAATGAAAATGAAGTAAAGGAACTCATTGAATCTTGAGAAGATAACGAGGCTCCTGAAATCCGAAACTAAAAAGACAGTTAAAGATGAAACATTCATACCTCTTCAAAATTAGTTTGAGTAAAGATTCCATGTGTCAGATAAATCTGACAATGTTCTGACTTCATATGATGAAGTTTTTGAGGATCATGATAAGGAAAGATGGATGTTAGCAATAAAGTCTAATATTGACTTCATAGACAAGTGTTGTATATGGACTCTCGAAGATCCACCTGTATGGGTACGACTCGTTAAGGTGTAAATGGATCTTCGAGAGAAAGAAGGAACCTGAAGAAAAGGTAGACACCTTCAAAGCATGGCTTGTAGACATGAGATACACATCGAAGAGAAGACATCACTTACGATGAGACTTACTCTTCAGTGAACATGCTTAAACCCATCATAATATTGCTAACTATAGTTGCACAACTTGATTATGACATCTTCAAGATGGAAGTCAATATTGCATTCCTCTATGAATACCTCTTTGAGTATGTTCACATGAATTAGACCCAAAGTTTGATGGTTGAATAAAGCAATGTGTGAAAGCTGAAGAACTCCATCCATGGACTCAAATAAGCTTCTTATAGCTGGAACATTAGATTCAATGATAATATAAATGTTATGATTTCAGATAGAATCTTGATAAACTACGCGAAGCTTAGTGGGAGTGCCATTGTGTTCATCATGCTAAATATAGATGATGTCCTAATTATTTAGATAAGGATAATAATAAGTGTTTTGTAATATAGTTGTTCCATACCTAGAGATGAGATCTCAAGGATATGTCTTAGATCTTAGTTTTGAAGTTGTTCAAAAGCAAAGAGAACATGGCACTGTGGCCATCACATTAGTTGACATATTCCATTTTCGGAGAACTCCAAAGGAAGGCTCCTTTCGCTTAATATATGGTATTGGCCTATCTAAAGGGATGGCACCTCAAAGAATAAAGGAAGTGAATGCTAAAAGTGCTTGCCCTTGTGCATAAGTTATGAGAAGCTGGGTGTATGCTAGATGTGTACAAAAGTCAGATGTATACCACGTTGTGGGAGTAGTAAAATGTTACTAATCCCACTATGGAAGTAAACACTTGTTTGCAGTAATTAAAATATCTTCAAAGAGGATAAGACTTTTGAGATAGTGATCTCAAAGTGTTATCTTCAAGAACTTAAGTCTTTATAGATAGTGATCTAAAAGGTCTTAACTGCAGATGCTTGGGTCTTAGTCTTAGGATATAGATCTTCAGGAATAAGGACATTCTAATAAGATAAGAAATTACATATTGGTTATAATGATTATTGAGTTGTAGTGTCAAAGACACTATAACTTCTTTAACAAGAATGAGTATTGGTTACATAAGATGCAACATTCGCATTGGATGGGAGCACTGATGTTAGGAGAAATGCAAGTATGTAAAAGGACATGGCGTAGCCTCTTGGAAACAGAGTGTCTAATCATCTTACCTAGCTATATTAAACTGCCTATGATTGTTACATGAGTGTAGGCTTGAAGATTAGCCCATTAATGACTTTTTGGGCTAGTGGAAGATTGTTCGACATGCAGGCCTACAACGAGCCATTATGCAATTGCAAATATCATTCCCTAATCTAAAATGAAGAATAATTAATTTGCATAAAAGGTCCCTTAGGACAATTAGGATTATATACCATGGCTATCTTAATGACCATACAATTGTTGATTTAATTGTTGAATCATAGAGGCTAGTGCTTGGATGAATATATAAAGAGAGAGTGAGGACTCATTGAGCACCGGCAAATGATTATTAAGAGATGATCTCCAGCTTGAGTAAGATATGCCAATCCTTTCTCTAATCGGCTGATATCTAACGGACCTTTTGATGTAGGTCCGCTACATAGGAATAGATATTCAAAGGTGGTAGATAAGTTAGGTCAAAGGGTTGACTTAATGAGATTGAGATAACCAAGTCCTATGTCATATATTGTCATGATATAGACACACATCCTTTGACCAGAGATAATTGTATCACTAATTGTTTAAGTAAGTACATTTGATAGACCAATAGGTTGATGGCCTAATCAATGTCTACGCCGGTGTGTTGGTGTGCATACAATAGCATAAGAGTAATAGGATCTCTCAAAGGGATCATACATGTTCATTTACTGATCCGAAAGACATGAGCTCACTCATGAGATATTGGGAATCAAATTCCCTGCACAGTCTGACTTTGGGATCTTAACTAAATTTGTAGGTTTAATATATGCTTTTGGAAAGTATATAATCAATATCTAGGTATGATATATGCTTTTGGAAAGTATATGATCGATACCAACTCTGAATAGTCAAATGAGAAACTTAATGATAAAACCTAGAAGGAGACAATCTAAATACATCTAAAACTTCAGGTTTATTTTAGGTCCTCTAGTATGCATGATTGTACATGTATTAGGAATACTTGAGGGTGATCTGATCATAAACGATTATATAACCATGTTGCTTCCATTCCTAGGGAGTGATGAAATGAGTTTGGATTTTAAAGACTCCTCTCAATAGAGAAGTAATCTGATCTTGGTCCAAATGTTGGACAATGATATGAATATGTGATTAGTTGCTAAATACACATATTAAATAGTATCCATTGTAGTACATGCACTTAGCGGATCATGCAGAACCAACAAGAATCCCAGTTACAAGGTCCTTTGTTTAAGTTTATAAACCTGGGAAGTCTACGGTCGAACACAGGGACACGGGCCATAATATGATTATTCAGATGTTAAATATCTATGTTAAGTAATTCATAAAATATTTAGATCAAAACAAACAACGCAAGCAATCAATGCACATCACAAATGTAAGAATGCGTTGAAATAAGTTTTGAAAATAATTTTAGCATGTTAGAAAATGAATAGAATAAACACAACGATAAAACTTGAACATATGCAAATATGCTCATAAATATGCCCTAGAATGATCATTCAGACAAGCAAATAATTGATTTAAATCTAGGTCTAATTTGAGCACTTAATCAAAGGCCAAGTTTCGTTTCATATGGCTAAGAGCATCGTTAATATCTCTAATTAATTAATTAATTAATTAATTAATTATTAAAATCAAATCATATGATCAATGAAGACATATTATAGATAATTAAACAAGGATCACAACGAAATTAAAATCATATCAATTGGATATACAATGCTCAAGTTATTGAAGTTTGAGTCCAAGGGCATAAATGTAATAAAAACATAAGAAAAACATAACACAAATATCATAAACAAGTCCCTTAGGGGACTGCAATGCAAATAATAAAAACTAGACAAGACATTTATTGAATACCCCATGTGCGGGGTATTTTTGTGATTATGGAGACCGAGAGGGTTGCTTTGCAATGTACCCATGCTCGCAAGCGTCAGGCACATATGGTCCTAGGTTTGGGTGGCGTTGCATGGCTTGGGCCACGTGGCAGGACATGGTGCTTCTGCTGTTAGTCTGGAGAGGTCCAAGGCTGTAAGTTTGGAGGTCGTCGATGTGGCATAATCACATCCATTCAATCACACTCAATTAAGCATAATCCAACAATAACTGCCCGTCGTGATCTTCTTCTCCGCCTTGAGAGGTTTCGAAGAGGCGGGGCTTTGACGAGAGCCCCTTTTCTCTGCCAGGCTCTTGGAAGGTGTCAGATCAGTAGTGAAGATCCTCAAGGGGCTATGATGGAACGTTGAAAAATATCTGCAAGCATCTAAAAGTTCGAGATGATGAAGAACCATCAAAGAAGAAGATACAGATAAGAGTGAGATTTTGGATTTCGACCATTGAAGGCCTTTGAACCTATAGGCGTTAGTACAAAATAATTGAAGATATATTAAGTGTATGAGTGCGCGATTGAAGTGAGATGGTGGGCTTCAGTGGTTGAAGAAGGTGGTGCCCAAGTGGGTTCTCCTTCATGTCTGAAGAGGTGGTGAGTGAAGTTGATAGGTGCAAAGGAACAAAGATGATAAAGAACATAACCTCTTGCGTGGATCAATGATCCATGGTCAAGGCCGGTACCATGTCAGATGACAATGGAGATCTCCCTACATATCTGAAAAATTGAAGAATTTGAAGAAGAAAAATCTAAGTATAGAATTTGAAGAAGAAAAGCTAAGTATATAACCTGTACATGAATAACTAACGTCGACTGGAGGAATGTCTTGGACTGAGGGTTCATTCAACCCTCTGATCATCGCTTCAAGAGTACAGCCGTGATACTAAGCTCAAATGACTGAGCTTGCAACCATACTTGGTTACTCCCGCCATTGGTCGCACCGGAGCTTTAAGGTCATCTTCGTGTCGTCGATCGAAACTCCCTCTGTCACCAGGAGTTGGAAAGACCTTGGGCCTCATCCCACGTAAATGTGGAAAACCACCTCCAGGGGCAATGATGGTGTATCTGAAGCGAACGAAGGTGGAAGTTAGCATCTCCAAGTGGTTGTTTCAACCACATAAAGATGCAAAGAGATTAGATGTTAATGGAGGTTAGGGTTAGGGCATGGTTAAGTGAAGTTAGGATAAGGGTTTGGTGGTTTCAGTTGGTCGAGAGATGGTCGAAGTTAGTTGAGATAATAGGTTGAAGTTGGGGAGGTTGCAACCCGGGGATAAAATGGCTAGAGAAGGCGATAGATCTTGACCGTTTCATCATGCGACCAGATGGTCCAAATCCAGGCGCGAATGGAGAGCTACAATCTTCTTACTTGATAGATCGAAGGATTGTGTAGATATCTTGGAACGACTAGGATTGGTTGACCAGAACAAGATCTTACAACGCTCCGCAGAGGATGTGGGTAGCGAACAAAGAAGTGGGCCATGTGGGTGGCTGAGGATGCGCCGCGTGACCCAATCAGAATTAGGATAAATGGAAAACTCAAAGAAAATTAGAGAAGAAATAATTTAAAATCTAATCAAGAAAAGTGTTGAACATAACTTTCATGTAGAAGTCAAAGAGAACAAAGATCATTTGTACATAGATAAGAATTAAAGACCTATTAAAATAATATAAAACATTTTTCTTTCATTTTTCCTTTGTTTATTTTTTGTATTTTGATTTATTCTATGTTATATTATATATAAATGATATTATACTAATGTTTATTTGACTTTTAATAAAAATAAATAAATAAAATAATACACCATAGTAAGGTTAAATAATATAGAATAATTAGGGATAGTTAATTACAATTCGTAAATTACTAGTTATGATTAATTATTACTGAATGACTGTGATTAGCTTTGTAATGAAGGTAATAATGATATTTAATTATGACAAATACATTATTTATCAATGTGATTCATATGCAATGAAAATATTAGATTTATGATTTTATTTAATCAAACATCTATGGGAGGTTCGCAAGATCTGTATTTGAGATATGATCTCAATATCCAGGTAAGTATACGTGGAATGTACAATCACCATGTCCTTATCTCCAAGTATCCGTAGAGAAAGCATATTATTCTTTAAAGAGTTCAAGAATAATTTCATTGTTGATATTATATGTGATCATTGAGGAAAATATTATTAAATGTGATTTAGTTATTGTGAATAATATGAATGTGATTCATATTATTTGGGCACCTAATAAATGGATAAGTAAATATAATTTAATGAACAATATAAATTTGATTCATATTGTTTTGGTGCATGAGAATGTTGATCCAAGGTAATTAAATATGATTTGATTATCATGGATATGAATAATATGAATAACACTATCTATATTGTTCATATATATTATAAATTTGATTTATAATATATAAAGAGAGCTATTTGTAAATAACATTTACCATTAAAATGCTCATGTGAATTAGATTCACATTGGATAATTAATTAAAAATATAATTTAGATTTTGTTTGGGCTGTGTATGTGATTCATAAATTTCCAATGGCATGATTGCATTGTTCGCAAAATGAATTGGATTTATTATTATGAAATAAATTTTCAACAAAAGTTGTTGCAAAATTAGGAGAGAATCACGAGATAATGCAATCTCATGAAATAGGTGTGACATGCCACCTTCTTAAAGAGTAGAGTGGACGACCACCAATTCCTAATTAGAATTGGTGTCCGTTCACTCTTCTTATGGAAGGAGGCTTGCCTCCTTCTTATTACCTCCATGGATAATTGATTCAATTGAAATTTATTTATATTGATTATTATTCAATATATATTTAATTTAATTTAATTTATTGTTATTTTATTTTTATAAATAAATCATGGCCATTGAAAGAAATACAAATCAATGTGAACCATTGATTTTGTGTTGTCCATGGATGAGATTCATGTACTCCCTAAATATTATACAAGGAGAGGCAATCCCAGCCTTTTCTAAGAGGTTAAAAAAGAAAGATCTCTCCCTCTCATTCTCCATACATGCCACGTCTCTTTCTTTCTCTCTATAGTGATTGTCCACTCTAAAACCTAGAGAGACCGCCGTTGTCGCCACACCATTGTGATGCAACTTCGACCGTTCATGGATCTCCACCTCCTTCAGTGCGCCTCGCTCGTGAATAGTATGTTGGATCTCGTAAGACGAGATCTGGAGATTCGTTGTTTGGATCATCAACATGGATTGCGAGGCGCACACGTTTCATCAATGTGCACGCAAACGTCTCCTCCATCATATCAGACTTGAGATAGGAGGTCTCTTCCTTTAGAGAGTCGATCACAACCACGCTTCAAGAGGTAACCCCAACATTTTGTTTGTGGTTTAGATGAAATGATCCAAGAAGTATTATTGGATGATGTAGTTTCATTGGTTTTAAAATTTTTAAATTATGCTGCCCCAAGCAACTAGTGTGATTAGTCGCTCCCGATCACATATGATGCGATCTCCATCCTTTCGTGATGCCCTTGAGGATTTTTTTCATATCCTTCAGAAGATGCCATCATCCAACGACATGTCAGTCAACATGGATACTCATGAAAAGGAATGGATGAAATCTCCAATCTAAGCATCATTTGGAGCCACCTGTCCAAAGTTGACATTATCGAGAAGAGGTCGCAAGACCTCGAAATGCTTTCTATCATTGAGAAGAGGACCCAGGGCGTGGAGAAGCTCGACTTGATTTTCCAATAACTGGAGCAGCTTGTTTAAGCATTGAATGCTAATGCCTGCAATTTTGTGTCTTACACTATCGAGACATTTGCTGAGATGAAGGAGCCATCACCGATACCGCCTTCTCGGTTGAGTCTCCCAGTGCCCCATCCAGTACAACATGTATATTATGTGCAGACTCCAAAGAATCCTTTGGAGTCCCAGATTTAGATGGTTGTCTATCAGTCAGAGTCACCACCAATTTATTACGAGCAGCTCTGTCCATCCCCGCCTCATATCCAAGAGGTCAATGGTATCTAAAATAACGAGACGTAGTTGGCGCATCCTCAGGGATAACCCAAGGTCAGAACTTGGGCAACAATCCCTACTACAAGCAACAATAGTGAGGAAGACCATAGCATCCCTCTCATCAGCAACATCCTCCACACCACAATAACACATAGAGGCAGAACTATCAATAAGGTATTCAGCAGGCCGGTTACTGCAACTAGATTTACCATAAAAAGCATTTGATTGCTCAATATTATCACTAGTACTATGTTCCTCCTCAGTACTCTTCATTCCCTCCTCCTTACCATCAGTCTTACCAGGGTTACCGGTAGCCTCCCACTCCTCAGTACCACAACTAGTGGCCTCATCCGGCCGATTAATCTGAGGCTCCATCGGTGAACCCGGCTTCCGATTGCATGGCTCATCTAGTGAAGAATATGGGTAAGATGACCCAAAAGATCGATGACTTGACAACTGCCAAGACATTCATTCCAATCCAAGTTGAGGCTAATCCGAACGACTTTTGACGTAAGGAGCAGGTAGCATGTAGTGTCTAGCCCGATTCAGGTGAATTTAATTGCTTTTTATCTAATGTTGTTACTCTCGGGAGCGGTAGGACACTCCATTCATCAGCTACGGTGAAGGGGAATCATCTACCAACTGATGGGAAGTCATCAGCCCAGGCAACATCAGGGTCTGACACCATTTTTGGAGGAGCACCAGTTGAACCAAAAACACAAAAAATGAAGAAAAATTCAAAAAAACAAACGATGGAATCAACAACAACTTCAGTGGAGTCCAGCAGACCTTAGCAATGCTAGCTCTAGTAGTTCCATTTGATATTCACTATGCTAGCCGAACGCTTGACGAAGATAAAAGAAATTACACCATCACTGAGAAGGAGCTACTCACAGTAGTTTTTGCCTTGGTGAAGTTCAGATTCTATCTCCTTGAGTTCAAGATTATCTTCTATACAGATCACTCGGTCATCTGGCATTTACAGTAGAAGAAGGATGCCAAACCATGTCTCATTCATTGAATCCTTCTCCTTCAAGAGATTGACCTTGAAATCAGAGATAAACCTGGAGTCAAGAATGTGGTGGCCGATCACTTGCACAGACTTCCCGAGCCTGAGGCTCCTGAGTTGAACCTAAAGCTGATTACAGAGAATTTCCTAGATGAGGTGATCTTGTCAGTTACCTTGCTCCCCTAGTATGTTGATTGATTGTCGAAAATCATAGTGCATAAATCTATGAAGAAAATCAAGTGGTTATGCAAAAGATAGAATACGAATCAATAATAAATTTTTATCCAAAACTTAAATTAACAAAACACATATGAGATGTGTGCTAGTATAGTAGAGAGTTACGGGTCGAACACTTGGAGGCATATTGGATATGTGTCAAATTATCATTCTTAAGCAAGTGGACTCTAAATAAAAGCGTGTGCACATCAAATGAATAAATTGCAACTTGGATAAATAAGAAACACAATTTTTGTAAATATAGTTCTTGTTTAAATGGTTTAATCATTCAAAATAGCATCGAGTTTATAATCAACAAGAATATGATGAAACAGTAAATGCAGTTCAAGAAGATATCGGATGTACTGGCAACAAAAAGAATTAGATGTTACATGTAATGGCCATATGCTTCTCTATCATGCATTATCTAGAAAGCATGAATCCCATTAAACATGGGGGGCGTGTGTCAAGTATCAGAAAGCTGGATGTGTATCTTTCTGGAAAGAAACAAAGTTACTGTGGACTTCTTTTTATCGGTTCCTCATACAGAAGCTTCTGCGTAAAATAACCAGACCCTCTCTTTCTATGGATTGTCGATGCAGTTCCGAGTCCTTGCTTCATGTACTATGTGACTCATGTATGCTCCAGTTCTAGTTGATGCGTAATATTCCAACATTGTGTACTAGTATGCTCGTCCTGTAAACAAAAGGTTGCATGAAATTAATGAGAAGCAATACAAAGCACACTAAAAAAAACAAATGAAACTAAATTTAATAAGGCATTAAGAAAAAAGTTGAGCGTAGGGATTTAAGATAGGAAATGACTGCTGCATAGTAAAAGATGGGAGGCTCCAAGTCCTGTGCGTAATCGCGACGGACAGAGTGATTCTCTCGACTAACTAGCGTTGCTTCCTGACCTGTGTTATTCCTCGGCTGCTGGTTTGAGAGCACTCCCTTGTCCTTTTATGGCTTACGCTTTCTTTAAGGTTTGAATTGCTCGCATAAATCCCGGGCATGATAACGATTATGGTTTCGGCTTCGAGCGTGCGGATATGCACCATTGGATTGAGATGCTTCTTCCTGTTACAAATAAGAAGATAAGATATGTATGTTATGTGCAGATTTGGGAATTAAAACAGAACCAAAATTGGAAATCCAAATCTGCATTGAGCATTAAAAATTCTTTCCAAAAGAATCCATTAATCACGTGTAATCAAAATATGGGGTTGTTGTATGGTCATTAGTGGCACGCAAGCATGGAATAACACGTGACAGCAAGATCTCAAATCAATGGCTTCCTTATATGCACACAACACTCCCGGAGTAACTGCTGGTGGATCTTCGATTGGAATGATATGGGTACATAATTATGCTAATCTGGGCTGCAAAAACTTTGGTAAACAGTTACCGGCCTTAATTCGGTATCTTACGGACACAATTGGAAAGATCGCCATTCGATTTCAATCAGTTTGCACAGAGTCAACATGTTATGAAAGGATGGTATCAATAGGATTTGACTCGGATTCAATTGGGTAAAATTTCGCATGTCGAGAGAGATGGCAAGTGTATGAATGTCGTTGGGTTAAACTTATGTGGATCTTGGCGAAAAACCATGCAATGCATATAAATTTCATACACATGTTTCGTGCTTTTGAAAGAAGTTGGAAATTTTGTCGAAGGCACTCGAAGTTTTGGTGTAAAAAAAGTGTAGATGAAGCATTACATGCCAATTTATAACAAATCTTGAAATGCGAGCATGGGAGAAATAATAATAAACCCCAGGATGGTTGAGAGATAAGAATACAGAGGGTCAAGCTTTCCCCCCTAGAATATACAGGTAACAAATGAGAAGGATGCCTAGAACGATTAGTCCGGGAAAGGGGTATGTGTTAGGTTTAGAAGCTAAACAAGAATATGAAATGTAGGAACCAACCATACATGTAAAGAATTATGCTCCACTCAGTGATCACATTGGAAATTGACAGACATGAAGATATGACCAAAAATCATGCAAACTCGATCCTCTAATGCTCACAAAAGATTATAATTGGTCAATGATAATGCAATGAATGATAGATTCATCATCCCCTTATGCTTGACTCTTGCCAGTCCTGAGCAAGATAATTTATTCAAAAACAAAACATCCTAAATAAAAGAAAAGAGCTATGATCTTCTGAGGTTTTCCATTGAGTATAATGATTTCATATTTCTCTACCTAGCAATGGATGTGATTTTTAATCTTTAACTGAGAGTGAGGACAATTTATTTACATATAGTAGGGCGATGGATTCTCTAAAGATGGACGTTGCTTAAGTCAAACAACACCTGAGTATTTGGTTAAGATTAGAATCCAATTAACCTATGAACTCTCATTTGACATTATTTTATAGCATGATGAACAGTGTTGTTCTACAACTTTAAGTCTCCCAATTTGCAAAGTGCTCGGTCCGTCTGCTAGCCCAATGTTCTCTTAGCACTGACACTAACTGCGGGAGGTACAACTTCCCTTCCAAGTCGGATCACCCCCGTTAGCTTTATTAATGATTTGGTGGCATTTGTAAGCTTTATTGAGTAGGGTTCAACCATCTGCATTCGAGATATGCCAACTATGGCCCTACTGATGCATTTTATCCACCAGCTCCTATGGATTTTCAAACAGCCTCGACTATTAGCACTAGTTGCTGCTAATTCTGGCACTGCTCAAGAGTAGTGGAAGCATCTTTATTATTAAAAGTAGAGCATGCTTACATTATGTGTGAAGGTATTTAAAATACCTTCGATGTACGAATACTTCAGCTTTGCCAACTTAAAGATATAGCTATTGGGGTCATTTTTCTCCCTTGGAAGGGCCCAACACTCTACGTATACAGGCCAAGAGTCATGGGTGGTAAGGGTTGAACACTTGTCTTTCTAGGATCCCTCAATTTAGAAATGTTAAGTGTAATTGACGATATTGTTCAGATGGCTTTTTTCATGTCTAACAAGGGACTCAAGGTCATCTGGTTTCTAATCCAATTTGTCTCTTGGGTAATTAAGCTAAAGCAACCTGAATGGCCTAAGTTAAATCAACCTCTTGAGATTCCTATATAAAGGTGAGGTAGGGTCCTCAACACAAGTTCATGGATTCAAAATCTCATCCGATGCTTGGGTAAACAAAAGTAAGAAGATGGATGTGCCCAAATGGAAAATAGGTAGATCATAATGAAAAGATTTTTGGCTCAAAGACAAAGTTTTGGAAGAATTTAAAAAAAATATTTTTGCATTTTTTTAAACACAAAAGATGAAACAAGAATTAGAAGGACTTGAAGAATCCTAACTACCACCCTTATGCTTGAGATGTTTCATGTCCTCACGGTGAACTATATGGAAGGTAAACATAAGAGAGGACTCAGAATGCAGATGAGGTAAGGTGGTTTGAAAATCCAATATTCCATGCAAACTTTTAAAAACTGAGTCGCTGCGGTGACCCACAATAAGATGTATTTAGTCAACAATTAACCCACACTAAAGATCAATAAATTAGAAATAATGTGGAGTTAAAATTTATTTTTAACTCTGCACAAATGGTGTATAGTGACAAGTATGCAGAGAGTTCGAACACAGGGAGCAAACAGGGTAGAATCAAACAAATGTGCGTGAGTGAATGTGTCAAGTGTCTACACTAAGCAAGCAAACAAAGGAAGAATTTTTTTTGTGGGTTTTTAATTTTTATAATTTTTTTAATTTTTTTATTTTGTATTTTGATTTTTTTAATTTTCTGATTTTTATATTTTATATTTTATAATTTTTTTGTTTCTTTTTCAATATTTGGAAAATATAAGCAAAATAAGGAAAGACAAGTTAAAGTATTTATAAAAATATGCAAAAATATCCAAAAATTCAGAAATAAAATGTTTTTGGTATTTTTAGGATTTTTTAATGTTTTTGTGATTTTTGAGTATTTTTCAAGGTGTTTTTGGAATTTTTAAATACTGAAATAGAGCAAAACAGTGAAATGAGTTCTGGCTGTGAATGAAATGGCAGTTAAAAATAGCAAACAGCAATCAAAATTTTTCACACTATTTTTCAAATAAAGATAATAAAAAATAGAACAAACAGGAATAGAGTTTGTGATTTTTGTATTTTTCTTTGATTTTATATATTTTTTTGAAGTTTTTGAGTGTTTTTAAATTTTTAGTGTTTTTCTTTTGAGATTTTTAGTGATTTTTGGACTGACACTAAAATATGGTAAAATAGACACTAGGGAAATTTTGTGGAATTTTTAGAGGTATTTTGATATTTTTTTGGTATTTTCTAAGCGAGACAGTAAATAAAAAGCATGTTTCTGATTTTTAATAAATCTGAAAAAGCAATAACATTAAAAACTAAAAATATGGGGACAAAATACAAGTTAGCAGGAGCTTAGATCCATTTTTGTGGAATTTTTTGGAGGCCAAATGATAATTTAACTAATTAGAATAAGCATCCAAACATTAAACAGTCCTAGCAGGGGTATATATGCAATTTCTCAAACATCCAGGGGCAAACATGCAATTTTCCACAAAACTTTACACTAAAAGTCCAACTTTTCGTACCAAAAACTAATTACCAGACCCGCAAGGGTATCTAAACAATTTTCCCACCAAGGCGCGTGACTTGCACGCGCCTGGCGAGGACCAAAATGTAATTTTCTAATAACCTGGGGGCCTACTTGCAATATTTCCAAAAGTATAACACGTGATAGCAGAGTTTTGGTACTAAAACAAAATACACAAAATGCCGAGGGTGCCCTTGCAAAATGCCCACACCGCACGTGAACTAGTCACGTGAGGTGACGTGGCGAGGGACCTAAGTGCAGATAAGAGAAACACGGGGTCCTACATGCAAATATTACAAAGTTTTTACACTACAGACAAAAGTTCTTACACTAAACCATAAATACAAAATGTGCGAGGTTAAGGTGCAAAATACCCTCGGCGCGCGATCCAACGGCGGTGAAGAGGCCACTTGACACGTGGCGTGCTACGGACGGCCGATGACGCTTCGCTGGTGGACGTCTGAGATTAGATCTCGGCTGAGATCAACGGTGGCTGAGCGCTGATGGTCGGACGGTCCACGTTCTAACTGGAGGGGCTCCCTTGATCGGACGGTGGCGAAGGCGGCTGGAAGAGCACGGCGGAGCTCCGGCTGGGCGAAGTTCCTCGAGCTCCTCCGGCCAGCTCTGGTGGCTTTTGGGCTTCAAATCGGGCTGCTGCCTCCTCAGGTCCTCCTCTATCGTCTGGAGTCGTCAAAAATCCACGGACGGTGGCCGTGGTGCTCGCTGGTGGCTGGCGGAGCTGGGAGGCTTCGTTGGCTCCGGCGAGCTTCAAAACTCGCCTCCAGATGCTCTCAAATGCACGTTGACCTGCAAAACGAGTCAAGGGGTCCAGGGCAAACTGCCTGGACCCCTGTGGATGGACGTGGGGGAGCGTGGATCGACGGGGAGATGATCGGCCGGAGGCACGCTCCGACCAAGTGAATAGATCTAGCGATTAAAGCGACGAATCTCAGATTTTTTTGGTGATTTTTAATCCTAAGGGTAAAAGGAGCTAAAATACATGAAAGGAATGAGAGGGGAAGGGCCCTCAATGGCCGGAGCCAGAGGGAGAAGGGTTACCTCGACCGCCGGGTTGCGGGAGGTTATGGGATCTTCTCCGACCTCCGATCACCTAGGCTGAAGAGCGTGATCTGGAGCTGTCACCTCCAGGAAGGTCTTGAGCGCATGAAGGTGAGAGGGGTGGTCCGACAGGAAGTCCAACCGAGGATGGAAGTGGCGGAGCTCTATTTGAAGAAGTTTGGATGCGTGACTTCGAGAAGAAGTCACGGGCGGGCGAGGAAGATCTGGGCAGATCTGGCAAGACGGCGATGGAGATGGATCAACAGGGATCAAGTTCCATGAAGGAAGCGGCGACAAAGGACGAGAGACGTGGCCTCGGAAAAATCCACCAAAGTGGGAAAAATCGAGGCCACCGCGACTGTTGACCCGTCGGTCAACAGTCGAAGGCTCCTGGTTGGTCCCACGTGGACCAACCAGGGAAAAGGATTGAGAAATTATTTTATTAATTCGATAAAAAATAGAAAATAGTCGAATTAGTTTTTGGTTATTAAATAAAAAATGTTTAATTTTTTATGTAATATTTTATTCCGAATTTTTATTCATTTTTATGAAATGTATTTTTACAAGTTTACATTTATACCCCTATATAGGTATATTATCTATATATTTTAGTATTTCATTTTTATTTTGTATATTTAATTTTATTTATTTTGTTTATTATTTTGTATAATTATAAAAAACTTTTATATACACAAATATGTTTTTATTTCATTTTTTTCTGATATGTTTTGTATATGGAATAAATATAAGTATAAAATGTATAGGTATAAGTGTGGGTATAATACCTGTATACCCTATATATGTATGTATTTTATTTTGAGTTTTATTTATGTTTTTATTCCAATTTTAATGTTCATAATTATTATAAGTAATATTTTACAACATATAAAAATATAAAATCATAAAAATAATAATTAAAGAATAAATGGAATATTTTATTCTGTACACTTATACAATGTGGGTCAAAACTCAACTTTCAAACCGTAGCTCCGCCAAATGCGAAACCACCGCCATTAAATAGCTTATTTTCTTCTATATACAATTAAAGGTGAGTATGCTGCATTTGGAGTTTTTATTTATGAGATACGGGTCTGGGAAGTTGGTATTTTGGAATTTTATTCAGACCATAACTTTTTTATCTGTACATTATTTTTCTGTGAAATCAATTTTGTGTTTTTCCTCATTAAATTATCTACAACTTTCATGTACAAAGTTTCTTTATTTGATGTACAAAAGGGTGGAACCAAAAATAGGTCCCAAAATGAATAAAGAATGAATATAATAATATGGGTATTTGACCCTTATCTCCCCCTACTTTATTCCTTGTCGACCTATTCATCAAGATGCCTAGGTCTCGGGGTTTTAGGTCATAAAATATTTACAATATTTTTATTCTTTTTCTTTTCTTTATTTATTCTATAATTTTGGCTTTAATTACAGTAATTTATATACTATTTAGACACATATACATAGATGCTAAAATGCATGAATTAAGCCTATTTACACGTATTTACTAGGGTTTTTGAGGACAAAATGATAGAATAAAGATGATGAAAGGTGGATTCATCATCCCCCCTATACTTTACCTTTGCTAGTCCCTAGCAAACACTTATGCAATAAGTGCAAAAAGAAAAAGAAAGAAAAGAAAAAGAAGAAAGATGGACTAAATTTTAATTGTCAACTCGTCTTCACAAAATCAAAGTTTGGAGCTTAAGTCGGACCTTAGAAATTTTAGTGCGGTCAGAACCTTAATGAGAACCAACTTTGAAATCCAATAGCCTTTGAGAATCCCAAAACTCTGCTCAAGTCTCCTCAATAGCCAGGTTAGAAATATTTCAACTCATACGCAAACTCTTACGACTATGAATCTGACTCGTACAGTGTAAGTGATAGTAGCTTCCCCACCTCAGAAGTAACAAAGAAACAACCTCCCCCACCCTGGTAACTCTAATGCCTCGGTCTAGCAACTCCTTTCCTCGAGAAGCGGGGTATTCCCTTCTAAGTCAAGTGCAACCGGCTCAGGAAGAGGGGAATAAGAGGTATAGAATTTGGGAGCTCAACCAGTGTAGCTAAGTCTCCCGCTGCAAGCTTCATGAGATTTAACAAGGATACCATAAGCTTTTGCTTTATTGGACTATATACACTCCGGTGGTGTTATTAAATTTTCAATCCGACCCACCACTTTTTTGGAGTTCCTTCTTCTTCTTTTTTTTTTCACATGCATCTGTACAGCATATCTACATGGTGCAACATATATACAAGAAATTTCTTCTTGAGCCAGTAGACTATCCCTCTTTTGAAGCTTTATTGCAACCCACGGCTTCTGTATTTAGCCTTCATCACCACTAGACCAAGTTGAGGCGCACTTCCTTCACTAGAAGAAGAAGAGAGGTTCCGCCTAGAAGTACTACCCTCATATGCTACCCCAAGCCAAAGGAAACTGCCTCCTCACCACCTCATCCGTGGAGAGCTATGTGAAAGGTGCAGGTGTCCAAGTTAGGTCATTATCAACAAGAGTTGTGCGTGTGCTCCGAAATACTCTACTTAGGCAGTCAAGAATCCATTGAACCAAGTCCCGTGATCCTCAAAGAATTAAGTCAACTAGACCTGAAGTACCTCAAACCCAGTTCTTATAAGGTTTCTGTTATTAGATATATTTTAAGGTCCAATCAAGCTCCAATCTCAAGATTTTACTTAGACTTGTTCAACTATCAAACTCAATCTGAAAAATGCGAATGCTATGCAATGCAATGCAGAAAATATTTTTGTGATGCAATTTTCAAAGATTTTGAACTTTTTATGGATTTTTGAAAATATGATGCATGCATTTTTTTTGTATTTTTCAAAAAGATTTTTTTCAGATGTTTTTGGATTTTAGTTTTGCAAATGTTTTTGGGATTTTTGAAAACAAAAGGTTTTGGCTAAAAAACTAGGTGAAAATATGTACACGGGAGTGCTTCTTATATATACAAGAAATGGATTTTAAGAATTTACAAGGGTAAGTGATCAATTTTATACATATATATAGGTAGTGGATTTTGGTGTGATGTTAGTATTCCTCAAACTTATTTGACACAAGCTTTTCACATAGTTTTTGAAAACTATAGTCCAAAACAATTTTTACAAACATTTTTTTGCAAACATGTACACACATTTGAAAATCATTTTGCAAAGGTTTTTTAAATAGTATATATAGGTTTTTCAAATCATTTTTGCAACCATTTTTCAAACCATTTGCAAATCATTTTTCAAACATTTTATTTCACACAAAGAAAATAAATTTTACAAACCATACGTTTTACACAGGTTGAAAACATGTAACAAAATATTTTCAAAATAGTTTTCAATAGATGTTCACAAAGATTTTCAAACTATTTTTCAAACATTTTGCAAAAAACATTTTCACCTGATTTATTAATCAGTAAATACAAAAAGAATTTGAGGAATAATCACATCTTTTTATTAAGGAATTTTAATGAATTTTGATGAATTATTAGCCATATTTATTAAGAAAATACGAAAGTACAAGTTATGGCTAAAGTATATACGTAGTATATACGACCCCCCTATAGTTAGCTTGAGCTATGTCCTCATAGATCGAAGAGAAAAGAGAAGACATAACTCGTACTAAGTATAGACAAGCCTAAAGAATAAAGAAATAAATGAATGAATTAATGAATGAGAAGTTGATCGTCCCCCCTATACTTAGGATCAAATAATCCTAAGTATAGCAGACTGTACACAACGCAGGGAGGGTCAAGGGTGGGAATGAACAGATCGTACTCAGATTGTTTCCCCCTATACTCAGGGTAAGATATCCCTAAGTATAGACAAGAAGAGGAGACAATGGAGAGGATCGAAAAGAATAGAGAAACTCGGGGTGCACACCCCCCTATACTTAGGACAAAGTACGTCCTAAGTATGGAAAACTGTTTACAAGGGCGGCACCTTTTTTTTGATAGATGAAGAAGATAGAAAATGAAAAGAAGAAAAGAAGAAACGAGATCTGAAGATGGGAGGATAGATCAGAGGATATACACATCATTCCCCCTATACTTAGGGTAAAAGAAGCCCTAAGTATAGGCAACAACAGGAGTGATGACACTGAACGAAGAATGAACACTTAACTCGTCTATCCCTCCTATACATAGGACAAAGTATGTCCTAAGCAAGGCAAACACGAGAAATGGGTAGACGAGCAAAAACGGGAGATGGATAGAGAGTCACGGGATAGAATCTACAACATAAATGGGTGATCATCAGAAGGTGGAAAGCAAACCTTCTTGCGGGATCGCTGAGGGATAGATCTGATATGATGCAAGTCGACATCGGGGTCCACAGCGGACGGAAGCCGATCAGGGTCGACACGGTGAAGGCCCTCAGTGGAATCAAAACGGAAAGGGACGAACTGATCGATGGAAGCAGTATGGCTAGGTTCTCCCTTGGTGGTCCTATGGTGTGAAGGCACAGACGGGTGAGTGGAAGGAGTACGACTAGGTCCGGCCTTGGAAGTCTCGCAGATGTCAAAGTGAAATGGGACAAACTCATCATCCTCGGAAGAAGTGTAATCGGAGCCATCCTGCGAGTCCTCGTCCAGGTCAAAATCAAAAGGAACGAAATCATCTGTGGAAGTATACGAACTCAGATCGTCCTCAAGACTCTCACCTGAATTCTTGTCTTCAACAAGAGGTCTGAATTTATCAAAAGAAATGGCAGCATCATAACCGACCTCAATCATCTTCACTTGTGAAGGGCCAGGAACGGATTTATCAGTGGAAGTAGTCAAACCAGGTCTGTCCTGCCTAGTCTTACCTAGGTCATTTGTTGCCTTATGAGGTCTCTCAAAGTAATGGGAAACATCATAAACATCCTCAATTATCTTGTCATCTGCCCTCTGCTCAAATGGTTCAATCACATAAATACTCTGGATCTCATCAACACATCACCACACACCAGGAGGAGGATTAGTGAGGTCCATGCTTTCCGATTTCCTCCCCTTTCGGGGGATTCGTCGGGTCTCATCAGGGATTGCTAAGTAAGTATCTCTAGTAGCATCAGGTAGGTCACAGGCATCAGAGTCAGCTATAATCGGTGAAGGTGCATCAGGTGCAGGTCTCTGGTCAACTGTGGGTGTGGTGATAAACACTTCGCTCTCGTCAACAGGACGGAAGCGAACCTCTCCTGATCCATAGTCAATAACGACCCTCGCAGAGGCGAGGAATGGTCGTCCCAGGATGATTGGAGATGGCTCCCCTGTGGAGTTCTCCATGGGCAACACGAAAAAATCAATGTTGTGGCTCGTGCCCTGAATAGAAATGACGGCATTTTCAAGGATACCCTTCGGCCTCTTGATAGATCCATCAGCAAATTGAACGATCATCCTGATTTTCTTTAGAGGCCCTAAGTGAAGAGACTGTACCAGCGAGAAGGGTAATATGCTAATCGAAGCACCGCCGTGCAGGAGAGTGCGATCACAAGTATGGTTAGAGATGGTGCAAGTGATGAAAGGTGTAGTTGTGTTTTTCCTCTTGGGTATGGGACGGTGCGTGATGGCGAGGGCAGTGGCCATGGTCAGAATGTGATGCTCAGATCTGCTCCTCCTCTTTCTCTTCTGGGGAAGAGGAACAGATAATTGGGTCATGGCCTGCTGAAGTGGGGCACGAATAATCTCATGAATAGTGGCCACCACTTCGGGTTCAGTCAACATTTTTTTGAATTTTTGGACTTCCTCCATACAAGATAGGAAGTTGGAATCAGCATATACACGAGGCATGCCAAGAGCAGTCTGTACAGCGGCATCCTCGGGGTCAAAGGTGGGACTAGGTGTGAATGTATGTGTGGTCAAGGGTTCTGGCAAGTGGACTCTCTCCTCAAAATATTGATCAACCAAGTGTCTCCCGAACTCTTTTTGTATTTTTAAATTTTTCTCATTTTTTTGTATTTTTGGCCATTGCAAGCTCCCATGATGACCTACAAGTAAATCTGAATCCCCGACAGAAGGAGCATTAATCTGATTATTCCTCAAGATAGCAAGATTATCATTCAACAAATCAATGCGCTTTGTCATCCGATTCAAGATATCACTCATAGAGATCGAGGGAGGTGACTCCAACAGGTCAGACTCGGGTGGATGTGAAGGTGGAGGTGGATAATATACAGGTGGGGGTAGGTGTGGAGAGAAATTCGAAGTCTGATACTGCGGTTGGGGCGGATATGTACAAAAGTCAGAAAAAGTAGGAGGAGGATCCTCCTGATAAAAGGGAGGTGGACCGGCTGGAGGGTACGAGGAATCCGCAAAATCCGGATAAAAATCACTCCAGGGATCCATCTCAAAACAAGAGAAATGATCGGGAGAGCACGACGGTCAAGTCAAGAGATGTGAGAAAAAGGCGCAAATGCGCAGAGTGATCGATTATGCACACAAAACAGTCACAAGCAAAAATGAGTCAATCAAACCCTCAATTCACCTACTCAACTCGGTGAAGACCACAAATGCGGTCTTTTTATCTTGTCTTTTTTTAGAGTTAGGTGAAAAAGTCAAGAAGTTGCACAAACACTTAGGGGCTCAATGGGATTTGGGCACTAGTCCTTAGCGTCTGCGCGAGCAATGTAAAACGAAGACAATGAGGGGATTACTCGCCCCAATACAAGTTTTTTATTTTGGTGGTTATTAGGGTCAAGTATTGTTTAACAGTCCCAATTTTATTGATTATCACTTTTTTTTTGATTTTTAATAAAAATGCACGATCCTAGCGGGGATTCAATTCCTTTAAGCTCCTAGGTTGGCAAAATCAGAGGGAGAGTCGGAAAAGCAATGCAAGCGGCAAATAATGATGAATGCTAAAGCGTAAATGCTCACCTTGCCTCCAGCACTCTACATGCAAACATGCTCAGCAAAATTGAAACCTAACTATATGCAAATGCAATTCGATGAAATCGCCCTAAGTTTCAAAAATTGCTATTATCGTGAAGAACCACAAGTCGGTCACCAATCCTCAATCCAAAAAGTCCGGTCTAGACTCACCCCTCCTCTTCTCGACAAATCGAGTTCAGGAGTAGCGCTTGATGGGGTGGGCTCGCGGCGCGACGGATCTAAGATGATGAAACGACTGTTTAAACTTTGACTAAGTCCAAACGCGGCTATAGGCACATGCAAAATATATTAGGTGTTTGGCCTTAATCTATCGCAAGCAATCCTAAATCTAAGAGCTCAATCACACAAAATGAAGAAAACAAAACCGAAAAACAAAGTAAAAAAATGCGATGAAAAGCCGACAAAACTGCGGTGAGCCCCCGGGTGAACAAACACCCGGAAATTAGGCCCGGAGTGTCCAAAGTCCTAATGTACCTGTATTATTACAAATAAAGAGTCTCTCTCTCACAATAAATTACACAAATAAGGTCAATGAAATAAATGGCTCGGGAATTGTCTTCAAAAATCCTCTAAGTCCGCCTTCGTGCTAAGCTAAAGTCGCTTCACGTGGGTGCCAAGGTGCTCCAAGAGGGGCTCCTCCCTCGATCCACGTACCTCGCACGGAATCCAAACAAGGAGAGTGGTTAGACAATTCAAAAGATATATCAAAAATAAGGAAAATAAAACAAGCAGAAATAAAAGCTGCAAAGGTAGATAAATAGTCACAACACAAAGCAAAAACGAGAACTACGCGCTGTTGATCCCCGGCAACGACGCCATTTGATAAACACAAATTATCGAGGGTCTAAAGAGTATGTCTCACACAAGGCGGAGACAACTGAGTCGCTGCGGTGGCCCACAATAAGATGTATTTAGTCAACAATTAACCCACACTAAAGATCAATAAATTAGAAATAATGTGGAGTTATAATTTATTTTTAACTCTGCACAAATGGTGTATAGTGACAAGTATGCAGAGTGTTCGAACACAGGGAGCAAACAGGGTAGAATCAAACAAATGTGCGTGAGTGAATGTGTCAAGTGTCTACACTAAGCAAGCAAACAAAGGAAGAATTTTTTTGTGGGTTTTTAATTTTTTATAATTTTTTTTAATTTTTTTTATTTTGTATTTTGATTTTTTTTAATTTTCTGTTTTTATATTTTATATTTTATAATTTTTTTGTTTCTTTTTCAATATTTGGAAAATATAAGCAAAATAAGGAAAGACAAGTTAAAGTATTTATAAAAATGTGCAAAAATATCCAAAAATTCAGAAATAAAATGTTTTTGGTATTTTTAGAATTTTTTAATGTTTTTTTGTGATTTTTGGGTATTTTTCAAGGTGTTTTGGTATTTTTAAATACTGAAATAGAGCAAAACAGTGAAATGAGTGCTGGCTGTGAATGAAATGGCAGTTAAAAATAGCAAACAACAATCAAAATTTTTCACACTATTTTTCAAATAAAGATAATAAAAAATAGAACAAACAGGAATAGAGTTTGTGATTTTTGGATTTTTCTTTGATTTTATATATTTTTTTGAAGTTTTTGAGTGTTTTTTAATTTTTAGTGTTTTTCTTTTGAGATTTTTAGTGATTTTTGGACTGACACTAAAATATGGTAAAATAGACACTAGGGAATTTTTGTGGAATTTTTAGAGGTACTTTGATATTTTTTGTATTTTCTAAGCGAGACAGTAAATAAAAAGCATGTTTCTGATTTTTAATAAATCTGAAAAAGCAATAAAATTAAAAACTAAAAATATGGGGACAAAATACAAGTTAGCAGGAGCTTAGACCCATTTTTGTGGAATTTTTTGGAGGCCAAATGATAATTTAACTAATTAGAATAAGCATCCAAACATTAAACAGTCCTGGCAGGGGTATATATGCAATTTCTCAAACATCCAAGGGCAAACATGCAATTTTCCACAAAACTTTACACTAAAAGTCCAACTTTTCGTACCAAAAACTAATTACCAGACCCGCAAGGGTATCTAAACAATTTTCCCACTAGGGCGCGTGACTTGCACGTGCTTGGTGAGGACCAAAATGTAATTTTCTAACAACCTGGGGGCCTACTTGCAATATTTCCAAAAGCATAACACGTGATAGCAGAGTTTTGGTACTAAAACAAAATACACAAAATGTTGAGGGTGCCCTTGCAAAATGCCCACACCGCACGTGAACTGGTCACGTGAGGTGACGTGGCGAGGGACCTAAGTGCAGATAAGAGAAACACGGGGTCCTACATGCAAATATTACAAAGTTTTTACACTACAAACGAAAGTTCTTAGACTAAACCATAAATACAAAATGTGCGAGGGTTAAGATGCAAAATACCCTCGGCGCGCGATCCAACGGCGGTGAAGAGGCCACTTGACACGTGGCGCGCTACGGACGGCCGATGACGCTTCGCTGGTGGACGTCTGAGATTAGATCTCGGCTGAGATCAACGGTGGCTGAGCGCTGATGATCGGACGGTCCACGTTCTAACTGGAGGGGCTCCCTTGATCGGACGGTGGCGAAGGCGGCTGGAAGAGCACGGCGGAGCTCCGGCAGGGTGAAGTTCCTCGAGCTCCTCCGGCCAGCTCTGGTGGCTTTTGGGCTTCAAAATCGGGCTGCTGCCTCCTCAGGTCCTCCTCTATCGTTTGGAGTCGTCAAAAATCCACGACGGTGGCCGTGGTGCTCGCTGGTGGCTGGCGGAGCTGGGAGGCTTCGTTGGCTCCGGCGAGCTTCGAAACTCGCCTCCAGATGCTCTCAAATGCACGTTGACCTGCAAAACGAGTCAAGGGGTCCAGGGCAAACTGCCTATACCCTTGGATGGACGTGGGGGAGCGTGGATCGACGGGGAGATGATCGGTCGGAGGTGCGCTCCGGCCAAGTGAATAGATCTAGCGATTAAAGCGACGAATCTCAGATTTTTTTGGTGATTTTTAATCCTAAGGGTAAAAGGAGCTAAATACATGAAAGGAATGAGAGGCGAAGGGCCCTCAATGGCCGGAGCCAAAGGGAGAAGGGTTACCTCGACCGCCGGGTTGCGGGAGGTTATGGGATCTTCTCCGACCTCGATCACCTAGGCTGAAGAGCGTGATCTGGAGCTGTCACCTCCAGGAAGGTCTTGAGCGCATGAAGGTGGAGAGGGGTGGTCCGAAGGAAGTCCAACCGAGGATGGAAGTG
The DNA here is from genome assembly GCA_037367405.1 of Ottelia alismoides. Classification (NCBI taxonomy): domain Eukaryota; kingdom Viridiplantae; phylum Streptophyta; class Magnoliopsida; order Alismatales; family Hydrocharitaceae; genus Ottelia; species Ottelia alismoides. The sequence continues at coordinate 132,081 of JAZKJV010003403.1, forward strand.
GCGGAGCTCTATTTGAAGAAGTTTGGATGCGTGACTTCGAGAAGAAGTCACAGGCGGGCGAGGAAGATCTGGGCAAATCTGGCAAGACGGCGATGGAGATGGCTCAACAGGGATCAAGTTCCATGAAGGAAGCGGCGGCAAAAGACGAGAGACGTGGCCTCGAAAAATCCCCCATAGTGGGCAAAAATCGAGGCCACCGCGGACCCAGGGGTCAAGGACAGACTGTTGACCCGCTGGTCAACAGTCGGAGGCTCCTGGTTGGTCCACGTGGACCAACCAGGGAAAAGATTGAGAATTGATTTTATTAATTCGATAAAAAATAGAAAACAGTTGAATTAATTTTTTGTTATTAAATAAAAAATGTTTAATTTTTTATGTAATATTTTATTCCGATTTTTATTCATTTTTATGAAATGTATTTTTACAAGTTTACATTTATACCCCTATATAGGTATATTATCTATATATTTTAGTATTTCATTTTTATTTTGTACATTTAATTTTATTTATTTTGTTTATTATTTTGTATAATTATAAAATACTTTTATATACACAAATATGTTTTTATTTTATTTTTTTCTTATATGTTTTGTATATGGAATAAAATATAAGTATAAAATGTATAGGTATAAGTATGGGTATAATACCTGTATACCCTATATATGTATGAATTTTATTTTGAGTTTTATTTAGGTTTTTATTCCAATTTTAATGTTCATAATTATTATAAGTAATATTTACAACATTATAAAAATATAAAATCATAAAAATAATAATTAAAGAATAAATGGAATATTTTATTCTATACACTTATACAATGTGGGTCCAAAACTCAACTTTCAAACCGTAGCTCTGCCAAATGCGAAACCACCGCCATTAAATAGCTTATTTTCTTCTATATACAATTAAAGGTGAGTATGCTGCATTTGAAGTTTTTATTTATGAGATACGGGTCTGGGAAGTTGGTATTTTGGAATTTTATTCAGACCATAACTTTTTATCTGTACATTATTTTTCTGTGAAATCAATTTTGTGTTTTTCCTCATTAAATTATCTACAACTTTCATGTACAAAGTTTCTTTATTTGATGTACAAAAGGTGGAACCAAAAATAGGTCCCAAAATGAATAAAGAATGAATATAATAATATGGGTATTTGACCCTTATCTCCCCCTACTTTATTCCTTGTCGACCTATTCATCAAGATGCCTAGGTCTCGGGGTTTTAGGTCATAAAATATTTACAATATTTTATTCTTTTTCTTTTCTTTTATTTATTCTACAATTTTGGCTTTAATTACAGTAATTTATATACTATTTAGACACATATACATAGATGCTAAAATGCATGAATTAAGCCTATTTACACGTATTTACTAGGGTTTTTGAGGCCAAAATGATAGAATAAAGATGATGAAATGTGGATTCATCAGTTGCCTCCCACGAAGCTCTACATTTTACGTCTACAGCCAGACGTGAGACACCCCTAAGGGTCAGTCAAGAACTCAGATTTTTCAATGCAAGGCTTAAGTCTATGTCAACTAACAGTGAAGGTATGTCGAGTAGAAGGATCACAAATCTTGACGGCCCCCGAAGGAAAAACTTTTCATACAATGAAAGGGGGGCGGTCCATTTAGATCTTAATTTACTGGGAACAACTTCAGGCGAGCATCAAATAACCAAACTTTTTGACCTATCTCAAATATCTTCCTAGAGATGTGTTTATCATGCCAGACTTTGATTTTTTGCTTATAGATGCGAGAGTTTTCATATGCCTCATTCCTGAATTCATATATTTCAATAAGTTGCAATTTTCTCTTTTCTCCCGTAGCCTCTAGGTTTAGATTGCATTCTCGAATCGCCCACATTGCCCTGTGTTCTATCTCAACATGGAGATGGCATGCTTTACCGTAAACCAACCGAAAAGGAGACATGTCAAGCGGTGACTTATATACTGTCCTACTGACCCATAGTGCATCTGTCAGCTTCTGTGACCAATCTTTTCTATCTGGACGTACAGTCTTTTGAAGATCTTCTTGATTTCCCTATTGGATACCTCGGCCTATCCATTAGTCTGGGGATGATATGGTGTGGATACTTTGTGTGTAACCCCGTACTCAAATAACAACTTCCCAAATTGATTATGTGTAAAATGAGAAACTCCATCACTGATGATCGCACATGGAACTCCGAATCTTGAAATGATTTATTTCTTAACAATATCCAAAACAACCTTGTTGTCAGCGGTTCGTGTAGAAATGGCTTCCACCCATTTGGACACATAATCCACAGCAACCAAGATATATTGAAATCCTTGTGAGGTTTTGAAAGGGCCCACAAAATATATACCCCATACATCAAAAATCTCCACAATCAATATGGGGTTTAGAGGCATCGCATCCTTCTTGTGCATACCTCCTAAGTTCTGACACCGTTGACATGCAGTAGTGTAAATATGAGCATCCCTGTACAGACTTGGCCAAAAGAAGTTGCTCTGCAAGATCTTGACATTGGTTTTCTTGGCAACAAAGTGACCACCACGTCCTGAATTATGGCAAAGGTTGAGTGCACTCTGCATCTCATCCTCCGGAAAACAACGTCTGATAATCTGATCAGCACAAATCATAAACAAGATTGGGTCCTCCCATACATAGTATTTTGTATCTGACATCAGTTTATCCTGTTGTTACTTGTTCAAATCATCTGGCATTTTGTTAGCAACAAGATAATTGATGATATTTGCTTACCATGGAAGATGGGTAACATATATCAACCACTCATCTGGGAATGAGTCTCTTAATAGTGGTGATTGTGTGTCAGATGTGAGTCGTGACAAGTGATCTGCTACAACATTCTATTTTCCCGCTTTGTCCCTAATCTCTAAATCAAACTCTTGCAAAAGGAGTATCCATCGAATGAGGCATGGCTTGGCATCCTTCTTCACCAAAAGATGTCGTAGTGCTGTGTGGTCTAAGTACACAATGACTTTTGAGCCTAAAAGATATGGCCGTATTTTTTTCCAATGCAAAGACAATTTCCAATAACTCCTTATATGTGGTGGTGTAGTTATTTTGAACATCATCTAGGGTTTTACTGGCATAATGAATCACAATAGGTAGATTGTCAATCTTTTGCCCTAGAACCACCCCTACTGCATAGTGTAAGGCGTCACACATGATCTTAAAGTCTTGGGTCCAATTCGGTGGTTCGAGAATTGGGGCTTAGGTCACTAAGTCTTTCAGAGTGTTGTATGCCTCTAGGCATGTTCCATCGAAATTAAAATCATGGTCTTTGGTCAAAAGATCGGTAAGAGGCCTCGCAATCTTTGAAAAATCTTTTATGAACATTTGTTGTGCCACAAATTTCTCGAGAGTCGGAAATAAATGATAGATGAATGTAAAGTGTAGTTGTTGTTATCCCGAAAATCCTGTGACAAACAAACAATTTTTTTTGTTTTTGCAACTTATTTACATGTATAGCAGACATGGTCGAACCAAAGGAGGCTACAAATCTCGAGGGTTATTCCATTAACCAAAAATTAATTAAGAGAAAAACAGGAATCTCAAAGGATAACTATCCTTGGTTTTTGTGATTGTTTATCTTATTAATTTTTTTAACAACAATTTTTTATCTTTGATTTTTTATTTTCTGATTATCAAAATATTAGTTATTTTGATAATTTTTTTCAAAAATAACATGGAACAATATTCACAAGATTAAAAATACGTATACAGACTCTTTTCGTAGTTTTCATTTTATTAAAAATGCTCAAAAAAATTAAATAAAATATTTTTAGATTTTGAAAGTTTTGAAATGTTTTTGGAAATTTTGTGAGATTTTTTTTTGTAATTTTTTAAAATCAAATAGTGATGAAAATGTGAAAATGTGCACAACCTCGTAATTTGCAACTTAAAAATATCTTAAGGGCCCAAACCTCCTGACAATTATTTTATGACAAAATATATGCAAACATCTACAAACAAGAACTGAAATCACATTTTTTGGATTTTTGTAGAATATTCTTTGATTTGTATAAAATTGTTAGGTATTTTTCAATTTTTTGGGTTTTATAAATGATTAATGCACGAAATTTGCAAAGAAATTAGAAGACAATGAAATAAGACTACTTTAATCTTTTGGGAATTTTTGGCGTTATTTTCGAATTTTTTTGATTTTTCGAATTTCAGAAAGACAAAAATGACTTGTTTTTTATTTTTTAATAGTAAATGAAATTTAAATGCAATGAAAAAAATATTCTAAAAAGAATTGCACATGAAACGTATAGCATGATTTTTCAAGAATTTATTAACCAAAGAAAACATTTGTTTCAAAGAAGATAGCTTGCAAAATAACGGTCTGGAAATACAAGGATTAAAACACAAATAATGGAAAGTATTTGCACAAAGAGAACAATTGAAATAAACAGAGGAGAGTGTGTAAATTACCCAATAGTACACGTGTTGTGCACCTGATCTGTACTGAACAGGGGCCTTTCTATAATTTTGCAAAAACCTCTAGGGGCAAAGTCTCAATGTTTCCAATTTTTTTAATTAAAATCCTAGGGCTTCCTCTTCTTTCTTCGCTCTCAAGCAAGGAAAGGGGTGCACCGTCAATGGAAGGGGCCGCTGCCCCTTGTTGCCCTCCTCCTCTGTTTCTCACGCCAAAGATGAGGCGGATCGGCGATTAGTGGCGCAAGGGAGATCAGTCGATGGGCGGCGGAGCGGCTCCCTCGTGGTGGCGTAGGAGTGCTCGCTCCAGGCGTTTCGTGTGGTGGAGCGAGAAGTGGTGGGACGGTCGAGGACGGAGGAGCTCCAAGCTCCAGGAGATGGTCGGCGGAGATCTGGAATAGTGCCACACGGTGGCGTGCACTGGCAGTTACGGGTCGGCCAGAGAGACGCTGCGCCTCGCGCAGAGGAGCGATGGGCTTCAGGGAGACTCGCGATGGCGCGACTGCAGAGGATTGAAGGTGGCTTTTAGGGCTGCTCCAGGCGGTCACAAGCGTTCGAGTAGGGGACGATTCTGGTCTCCACGCAGGGGTGCATGGTCTGTCGGTGAAGGCCACAGGTGGCCGCCGTGGTCAAGCGGAGGCTCGCTGGTGGAGAGGGCGGCAACGGAGAAGGCCGTGAGTGGTCAGGCGATGGGAGGGCTAGCAGCGCCTGGAGGGCGGCCGTCCCTCTTTCTTTCTTTTTTTATTTTTTTGTAATTTTTTTATTATAGGGATAAAACATTAATCAAAGATTTTTTAAAAAATTTTAAATCCAAAACAGAGGAATTAAAAACAAAAAATAAAAAAAAGTTTTTTTTATTTTTTTATATGATCATGCAAACAAACGTTAGAGAAAAAGGAAACAAATTATTTTGTATATTTTTTTATTTATTTACAAATCAGAAAATGAATGGGGATCCGACGAAAGTGTAAGGAATCGAATCCAATTCTCTGACCACCGTGCGTGGTCGCAGTTGATAGATCGTGGAAGGTAGAAATTGGATGCAGAGAGATCAAGAACGTGAGATGAGAAATTCGAATATGTGGTGGATTATATCGTGGGTGATGATTCTAAGATCTAGATGAAAAATTTGACAACAAAGAGAAAATACGAGAAATAAAACTACGATTAATCTACAATAAAGATAAGAAGAAAATGACGACAGATCTCACCTTAGGAGCAGAAAACTACCGTGATCGCCTTGACGAAAGCCGACTCGCCGTCATCAGACGGCTCGGAGGCTAGGCACCTTTCTCGACAAGAAGACTCTCAGAGATCGGGCTCCTCTCACCAAAGATTGATCAAGTTGGAATGATGGAGAAGGAACCATATAAATAGAAGAGATAATGGAAATGGAATTTGAATTTTTGATTTTTTGGATAAAGAGATAAGAGAGATGAAAATTGAAATGAGATAAAGATAAAGAGAGATAAAATTATTTACAAAATCATCTATTTTTCTGAATTTTCGTCACTTATTTTTTTGGATAAAAAATGTTATTTTTTAAATTTTTATGGCGGTAAATTAAGAATAGCAACTATATGAATATACTATATACATATATGTCATTAAATACAAGGGTAAATGATCAAATTAGCTTTTTCCTTCTTTTTTATTTTTTTATTTTTTATTTTAAATAATTATTAAAAATATTTACAAATATGTACAAATACAATGAGTAAAAAATACATGGGATAATTGCATAAATCACCCCAGAAAACCAACTTTTTACTCGTAACTCCAAAAATTATGAAAATACAACCATTTTAAAGATAATTTAATTTAGAATCCAATGGAAGTGAGATTGGTTCAATTTGAGTTCGTATGGAGTCGGAATTGGTCGTTCAATTAGTGCTTAGTGGCTTTTTCCAAATGTGATTGCTTTTATTCTGTACATGATTCAATTGTGCAATTATTTTTATTAGTTAGACCGCATTTTTATTTACAGCTTTGGGTTTGAAAGTTATTTTATTTGAGGTCAATTAATGTACAAATAAATTAATGTAATACATAAATATACACAACACACATTTTTTTGGATTTTTTTATTGAGGATCCTATCTCCTCCTACTTTATTCTTGGTCGATCTGGTCAAGTCTTGACCTTCTCTCGGGGTTCGGGTCAGCCTGTATCTGTTTCATATATATAATCTTCCTTTTTTTATTTTTCCTTTCCTCCTTTATTTATTTATTTTAGGTTAAACTAATATACAAATATACAATATTTACACATAGATGCAAGTTAGTAAGAATATGGAGTTAGTATTATATACATGTGTTTTATAAGGGATTTTAAGATAAAATAAATGAATAAAGATGATGAATCACAGATTCATCAATGTCGATAGAAACCAACGTGTCCCAAAAATGATTGAATCTGTTATATATTTGTTGGGGGTGGCATTTTGAAATCAAGTCAGTTTTAGCCTTTTCCACCTCCGTCCCCTTTTTAGAAACAATGTGTCCAAGCACAATCCCATTTGTGACTGTAAAATGGCTTTTCTCCCCTGATATAACCTAATTCACATCCACACATCTCTAGAGGACTCGATCTAAATACTCCAAACAAGAATCAAAAGAATCTCCAAATACCGAGAAATCATGCATAAATATCTCCATAAAATCTCTTACCATCTCAGTGAAAATCGCAAGGATGCATCTTTAAAAGGTATCTGGAGCATTACAAAGTCCGAACGACATTCTCCTAAAAGCATATGTACCATAGTGGCAGGTAAATGTAGTCTTTTGTTGATCCATGGGTTCAATGGCCACTTGATTATTGCCCGAGTACCCATCGAGGAAACAATAATATTCCTTGCCTGCCTACCGCTCAAATATTTGATCAATGAATGGGAGCGGAAAATGGTCTTTCTTCATGGTTGTATTCAATGTCCGATAATCTATGCAAATTCTCCATGAAATGGTTATTCTGGTTGGTATAAATTCACCCTTGTCATTGGTGACAACAGTCAACCCCGCTTTCTTGGTACAACCTAAATAAGGCTTACCAATGGGCTATCTGAGATGGCATAAATGATGCCATTATCCAATCATTTGATGATATCTTTCTCTACAACCTCCTACATACTTCGATTCGATCTTCTCTGCATTTCACGGGAAGGTCGAGCCACATCTTCAAGGTATATATGGTGTGTGCAGTAACTAGGGCTAATACCTCGAAGGTTAGCGGATGTCCAACCAATCGCCTTCTTATTCTTTTTCAAAACATTCAACAATCATTTCACTTGGTCAATCATTAGGTGAGCACTTTATGATTACTGGTAAGTTTGTTGCTCACCTAAGAAGGCATATTTCAAATTCTCAGGGAGGGGTTTCAACTCTAACTGGGCATTGTCACATAGATGTGACGTGTTTTCAGATTCAGTTAGGTCTTTTTCAATATCACAAGGGGTGGATAGGAGCTGGTCAAAATCAGTACTTAGATCCTTTAATAACGGGTCATAGTCCTCAACGGAGATCATTCTAGAAGTCCTGTGTTAATACATGTTTGGATAACTTATTCCTCAATCAAATCCTATTGTTGACAAGATTCAATGTACCCACAATTCTCCTCTTCTTTTTTCCTTTTGCAAAGGTTTCATCACATCAATTCATATCTTCTCGTCTCCCACAAAAAATTCAACGATCCCTTTTTCACAGTCAACATGAACCTTGGCAGTTGCTAAGAATGGTCTTCCTAATATGATTGGAGTGTGGCTTAGCTTTTCAGGAACTTCCATGTCCAACACCAAGAAATCAACCGGGAAGTGGAAATCCTGAACCTTGACTAAAACATCCTCTAACACTCCTCTAGTCTCTTGACAGAGCGGTCTGCTAGTTGGCGTGTAACTGGTGTGGGCTTTAGTTGACTTAGGTGGAATTGGTCAATCAATGATGTGGGGATAAGGTTAATGGAGGCTTTGAGGTCTAAGAGTGCTTTCTCAAATAATGCATCACCAATTTCACATCAAATCATTGGGGCTCCAGGGTCACGTCGCTTTTGGGGCAAGTGATGCAAGATGACATTGGTGGTCTCTTGAGTTAGAATATGACGCTTGGGTGTTTGGTTCTTGGACTTTGTATTCCTCTTAGGAGTGCAAATTTCATTGAGGAATTTAGCATATGATGGAATGTGTTTAATGGCATCTAGTAGTGGGATGCTAATTTGAACTTGCTCAAACACTTGAGGATTTCCTCATTTGAAGCCATTGAGTGTTTTTTGGAATTGAGTTTCTTTAGTGCCTCAGGGAAGGGAGCTGGTATGTTGTAGGAAGAAGATGGTGAGTCAGACATACAATCGTCTTCATCTAAGATCTCTTCAACTTGATTCTTAATGGGTCTTTCCTTTCTTTTCCCCTCTCTTTTAGTTTTGGTTAATATTGTGTGGTAGTCCCACTCCCAAGAGTCACAGCATGGGAACTAGCATTGCTACTTGATTTAGCTCCATTATTTTGTTGTGATGAATTTTGGAAGATGTGAGGAGGTCTTTGGTTGGGGTATTGAAATCCTGTTGGGGCGATTTGCACATTTATTGGGTTTGGAGTAGGCTGTGGAGGTAGAGTTCCTTGTGTGGGTTGGAATGAACTTTTCAATTGAGTCTCATTATATCTTTTCAATGCATGTACTTCTCTTTGCAATTTAGTCATCATCCTAGCCAGCATACACTACAAAAAAAGGCGGGATTGGCGTGCACATAAGAGCTCGTTATGTGCACGCCTAGTGCACGCCATGTGCACGCCTGGCAACTGGGCGAGCACATGTGCTCGTTACGGCCGTGCTCGCTGATCTGAGAGTCGCCACGGTTGGTGGGCGAGCACAATGGGACGCTATGTGCTCGCCTGTCAGCGGGCGTGCACATATGTGCTCGCCCGTGTGATCGCCTTCTCTTTAATCTGCGATTACACACGGAGCACCGGGCGAGCACATGTGCTCGCCCAAAGTGATTTCCAGGAAAAAAATATACAGGTTCGACAGGGTTTTGACGCCCCGTCGAACCTGTATTCCCTGCCAATATACCACTGCAGGTATCTTCCTAAGGATATATGTATTATAGCAGATCGTAGATTAAGATAACTAGCACTTAAAATTTAAAGGAACGCAATATACATGAATTCAGAAATAAATAATCTAATATAAGATCTAAATATTACAAACAAGTCAACGCCAACAAAGTTCATATAAATTAAAAGATGTTCTAAAAGTTTAAAAGGAAATACAGTTACAAACCTCCAAAAATTTACTTCTTCTTTGATCTAAAAAATTTGGAGACTAAACCCTGCTTTGATTTCTTTTTTTCTTTCTCCTTTTCTTTGAACCTCGCATACATGCGTGCCTCTTCTTCAGGGTCGTTCTCCTCCTCCTCCTCTTCGTGATCAGATTCAATCTCTTCAGGTTGAGATGCACGCCCTTGCGACCTATATTATATATGGAAGATATTTATCTATTAAATGCATTTTGTAGATATAGAAATTTAATTATATTACTCATTCTATAAGAAGAATACTTACATGTACGCCGTGAACTCCTCTCGGAGCTTCGTCACCTGCTCCACCATCATCGCCATCTGCGACTCCATTGGAACTGTTGATTGGGACGGATGTGGTTGCGTATACGACGGCTGAGAGTATGCAGAATAGGAGTGACGATGTTCCTCCACATAATATGGAGGAAGACCACCAAGCGTCTGCTTCCTATTCGCCACAACGTCCCTCTCCTCCAACACCTTATAAGTTTTTCAATTTTTAATATAAAAGTAGATATTAGAAAAAAATATAGTAAGTTAATATTTATCCATATATACCTGCTTCCAGATCGTTTTATCAAATGGTGGTTGCTCTCCAGTTGGATCGACACCCCATTTATCTGCAGATAGTGCCAGATAACGATCCTGAAATACAAATTTTACCATATATATAAATATGTTATAATATATCAATTAATTTTAAATAAATTGATAGACTTACCAACAATTGTCCGGCTTCAGGAGTGGACCATTGCGACTCTCCTTCTCTCCCACTCATGTGGGACCTCGACCACCACTCCTGAAAAGAGGGTTCCCTTTCCAACCTAGCAGCCTGAAAATTTCCGTAATAAATATGACTGATTTGGTATACAGAAGAGGAAGGGGTTATGAACTGAATTTCCGTAAGAAATAAAGACATTGTGACACGGATCACCTTTTAGTAAATTTGAATCCTTACGGACCCCCTTAGTCCGGGACCTCCGAACTAAGGAAAGCTAATATAAATGTAATACTTTAAGATCATTTTACGTCATACATTTGTAAGTGCTACAAATGACACTATAAAATAATCTTAAAATATTTATTCATTTATATTAGCCGGGCATTTACGTATATTTGGTTGATTAACGATGGGGATAGGGATAAGTGTGATCCTTATTTAGTGCCTAATACAGTGCTTGGGTCACTAAAAGTAAATGGGCACCTGCAAAAAAAATTCGAACCTGCATACATCAAAATCCACGACCATTGGTCTGGGATAAACATCCCAAAGTGAGTCCAATAGTGCTGTGAAAAAATAAAAAAAATATAACACAGTTAGAGGTGATCAAATCCTCAAACGTGTTGCACACGCCACCCGTTGTGCAGGGCCACACACCACCCGGTGTGGAAGGACACACTGTGTGTGAATAATTTTGTGCGATTTTCTAATAATTACTAAATCAAATTTTAGACTTATTATAAACCTATGTATAAGTTAATGTGATATAATTGGTCACATTAACTAAAATTTAATGTGATAATAAATTATCACAAAATAAACAATGGTGTATATCATATCTCATATCAAAACGATATGAAATTTTAAAACTGTTATTAATGATGTTGATAATATCTAGTATCTACATTATTGAAGTTGAGTAACTAAAGTTATTCACAAATTTCATAACTAATCATTTTCGAACATAATGTTTGTGGAGGCATTTTATCTACATTATTCCGAGGCATTATAAAAGTTGAGTAACTAATCTTTTCTGAGCATAACTAATCTTAACTAATCATACAAGCATTTTGTCATTTAAAATTTACAAAATTTAAACATAATGTTCGTTGAGGCATTTAATCGAACACCTACAGGGCATACAATGCTACATATTATTTAGACAAACAAATTCGAAATAACAATACTATACTGATCTACTATTATCCTTAATATGTAAAACACATATAAACTAACAAAATACTACACTACATTCAACAAAAATTTTAAACCCTAATCTATCCAAACAATACAACTATGTAATGAAATCAAATAAAAAGAGAAAGGATTAAAGATTATACCGAGTAGTAGATGTAGATCTACTCAAAACACGAAAACCACGGGCGTCAGGGTCGGGGAGGAGGGCTTGCGGGTCGCCGGAGGGGAGGAAATGGGAGAGGTTTGCGTGAGAAATGAGGAAGAGGGACGGCGCAGTCTCTGTTTACGGGCTTGGGCGAGCACACTTAAGTGCTCGCCAGGCCGTCGCCCGGTGCTCGCCCCTATATTTCCAGCCGCTAAAATTTTCCGCGCAACGAAATTCAAGTGGGCGAGCACATTGAGCGAGCACATGGGCGAGCACATGTGCTCCTCAATACTGGTAGATGCGCCTCTCCGCAAAATTCAAACCAGCGACCCACATGGGCGAGCACTTGTGCTCTTAGTGTGCTCGCCCATTACGGGGCGAGCACATGTGCACGCCAGGTGCACGCCGAGTTGTGCACGCTAATCCCGCCTTTTTTTGTAGTGATATCAAGACGGACCTTTGAAGTAGTTGGCTGTGATCCTTTTATTTGTGTATGTTGGGTCTCAGATTGGGGTGGTGGCTTTTGTTGATGAAATCCTTGCCCGTGGTGTTGGTCTTGACCTTGTTGTCTCCATGAGAAATTTGGATGTGAGCGCCATCCTGGGTTGTATGTGTTTGAGTGTGGGATTCCTTGAAGCCAGGGCATTCTCATATAGTTGAGGTAGTGTCTCAGAAGGGTGAGGTGGATTACAATAGAAGGCAACCAAACCTTCTTGGGGTGTGTAAGTATGTACAATAGGTTGGTTAGTGTAGTAGACCATTTGGTTAGGAGAAAAATGTGAATAAGATTGTGGGGTATTTACAATAGGTGGGGTGGGTTGGAGTATGTACAAATGCGATAGGTTGTAGGGGTTGTGGAGCAAATGAAGTTTGCTCCTAGACGTTGCTAATATTTTGGTCTTTGTGGGGCTTTCCCTTTACCAATTGTGCAAGTTGTTCGACTTGTTTAGAAATAACATCCATGTCTAACTTTTTGCAGAATAATTCCATTTCTAAGCTTGAAAGGTTCGCCCAATTCTCAGATGTGTAGATCTTGACATTTTTCGATGGGTCGATTCTGTAAAAAGATTTGATTGAGGCGTAGTTGAGAGAATTTTTGCTCATATTCTCAAAGAGTTGCCACACACTCTCTGCATCTTTTCTAAGAAAGTTTCCTCCGCAGCTTGCATCTATAGTGTTCCTTAAGTCATATTGACGAATGGTCTTTGGTCTCTCATTCTCTTCCCTCCTTCTCGTCGCATAGTAGCTTATTCTTCTCTTATTATGTTGAATCCTGCCAATAACTGTTGATTAATTGTATTTTAATCGGGTTGCCCTGGGATTTGAAATTCATCATCTTCGATTTGATCAAATAAGGTGGTGGAGGTTGTTGTGCCATTCTAAATCTAGATGTTGATGTAGAAAATCTTGTGGGAGTGATGAAGTTGGGGTTGAACAGAGGTGGTTGTTGGGACCGATGACCGTACATACATAATCAAACACAAAATGGTTCCTTTTGCACACTCAACACGTGATATGCTCTGATGAGCTAATCTTTTCAATTTTAAGGTGTTATCATCCAATATTTAAAACACAACTATGCATCCTAAAATGGTACTCTAAATATGGGATTTGGGCTCTAGTGACGTATTCTGTGTTGTGCTTCAATCATAATCATGTGTGCAAACCACAATGCATCAACCTAGTTTCAAACAGATTTTTGTGAGGTGATTTTTAAGGCGAACACTTGAGAATTAATTTCTATTTCAAAAAGAGGTTCGAATGAGATGAGATCGATTCAAACAATCACAGTTTTAGTGGTCTTAGTTCTTTAAGCAAGGGGAGAAAATCACAGAAATGCAAATGATGCGTGCAGGGTTAGATTTGCGTACCTGGCTCTAGCACTCTACTATGCAAGATGCTTGGCTGAAATTTTAAATCTAATCAGGCACATGCGGTCCTAGAATGCTATGATCCTAGATACATCTAGAAATATGCATGCACAGAAGTATTTTTGTTGTTTTTTTTGAAATTTTTTAATTTGTTGTGAAAACCACATAGATTACAAACAAGCTAATCTAAATGGTGTGCAAAAAATAAAACCTAAGTTATTACAAAAAATAATATGAAGGGGTTGAGAAGAGAAGAATGTCCAGTCCAAATTACAGATCAATAGAAATATATAAAGAAATTTAAATTAAGTACAAAATAAAATAACAGAAAAAAATCATCAAATCGACATGCGGTACTAGACAGATATACCTGATGTTGACGAATCTAAGGTGATTGTCAAGACGTTGGACGGGATTCTGCCGGTCGCTTCACGGTAAAATCGAGATTCCTTCGAGCGTCAGGTACCTGAAATGAAGAGCGGCGTCAGATTGACAAATCAAAGTGTAAAGAAAAGACAAACAGACACATACGCTTCGCCTCCCCGACAACGGCGTCGAAAATTGATCGTTGAAAATTAGAGTGCGTAAATCGATGTAAAAAATCAAGTCATTGTGCAAAAGATAGAAGATGAATCAATAATAAAATTTGTATCTGAAATTAAAATTAACAAAACACACATGAGATCTGTGCATGTATAGTAGAGAGTTATGGGTCGAACCTTGGGAGGCATATTAGATATGTGTCAAATTATCATTGTTAAGCAAGACGACTCTTAATCAAAGCGTGTGTACATCAAATGAACAAATTTCAACTTGGATAAATAAGAAAACAATTTTTGTAAATATAGTTCTTGTTCAAATGGTTTAATCGTTCAAAATAGCACCGAATTTCTGATCAACATGAATCTGACGAAATAGTAAATGCAGTTCAAGTAGATATCGGATGTACTGGCAACAAAAAGAGTTAGATGTTAAAATTCTAATATTTAAATTAGCATGTAATGGCCACATGCTTCTCTGTCTTGCATTATCTAGAAAGCATGAATCCCATTAAACATGGGGGGCGTAAGTCAAGTATCAGAAAGCTGGACGTGTATCTTTCCGGAAAGAAACAAACTTACGGTGGACTTGTTTTTACCAGTTCCTCATACAAAAGGTACTACGTAAAATAACCGGACTATCTCCTTCTATGGATTGTCGATGTAGTTCCGAGTCCTTGCTTCATGTATTATGTGACTCCGGTATGCTCCAGTTCTAGTTGATGCATAATATTCCAACATTGTGTACTAGTATGCTCGTCCTATAAACAAAAGGTTGCATGAAATTAATGAGAAGTAATACAAAGTAGACTAAAAGAAAACAAACGAAACAAAATTTAATAAGGCATTAAGAAAAGAGTTGAGCATAGGGATTTAAGATAGGAAATGGCTGTTGCATAGTAAAAGATGGGAGGCTCCAAGTCTTGTGCGTAGTCGCGATGGACAGAGTGATTCTCTCGAGTAACTAGTGTTGCTTCCTGATCTGTGTTATTCCCCAGCTGCTGGTTTGAGTGCACTCCCTTATCCTTTTATGGCTTACGCTTTCTTTAAGGTTTGAATTGCGCGCATAAATCCCAGGCGTGATAACGATTATGGTTTCAACTTCGAGCGTGCGGATATGTATCATTGGATTGAGATGCTTCATCCTGTCACAGATAAGAAAATAAGATACATATGTTATGTGCAGATTTGGGAATTAATGCAGAACCAAAATTTGAAATCCAAATCTGCATTGAGCATTAAGAATTCTTTCCAAAAGAATCCATTAATCATGTGTAATCAAAATATGGGGTTTTTGTATGGTCATAGTGGCATGCATGCATGGAATAACACGTGACAACAAGATCTCAGATCAATGGCTTCCTTCTATGCGCACAACACTCCCGGAGTAACTGCCAGTGGATCTTCGATTGGAGTGATATGGGTACATAACTACGTTAATCTCGGCTCCAAAAACTTTGTTAAACAATTACTACTCTTAATTCAGTATCTTACAGACATAATTAGAAAGATCGCCATTCGATTTCAATCACTTTGCACAGAGTCAGCACGTTATGAAAGGATGGTATCAATAGGATTCGACATGGATTTAATCAGGTAAAATTTTACATGTCGAGAGAGATGGCAAGTGTGTGAATGCCGTTGGGTTAAGCTTATGTGGATCTTGGCGAAAAGCCATGCAATGCATATAAATTGCATACAAAGGTTACATACTTTTGAAAGAAGTTAGAAATTTTGTTGAAGTCCCTAGAAGTTTTGGTGCAAAAAAAGTGTAGATGAAGCAGTACATGTCAACTTAAAAGAAATCTTGAAATGCGAGCATGGGAGAAATAATAATAAACCCCAGGAAGGTTGATAGATAAGAATATGGAGGGTCAAGCTTTCCCCCTAGAATATATGGGGAACAAAGGAGAAGGATGCCCAGAACGATTAGACTGGAAAAGGGGTGCGTGTTAGGTTTAGAAGCTAAACAAGAATATGAAATGTAGGAACCAACCGTACATGTAAAGAATTAAGATCAACTCAATGATTACATTGTAAATTGACAAACACAGAGATATGACCAAAAATCATGCAAACTCGGTCCTCTAATGCTCACAAAAGATTATAAATGGTCAATGATAATGCAATGAGTCGTAGATTCATCACTGATGTTGTGAGCTATCTTGTGTCCAAGAAAACTCCACAAAATTGGCCCAAGTAGAAAATGAACAATTTTTTGTCTGATATCTATTTCTACCATTAGGAGGATCCATATCTAGTTCGTGAGGGGGAGATTGCATATGAAATATGTATTCCTCTGAAGGAGGTTCCGAGTGTCCATGCATAATGTCACGATAAAGAGTCAGGAGGACACCATTCATGTAGACAAACAACATCAAAAGTTCTTCAGAGTGGCTTTTGGTTGCCTATATTATTCATGGATGCTGAACACTACGTCAAGCAATGCAATGACTGCTAGAAGATGGGCGGTGCCATAGGAAGGAGAGATACAATGCCTCTAAAATTCATTCAGATATCAGACATCTTCGATCCTCAGGGCATAGACTTCATGGGTCCATTTTTGAATATCCACGGCTATGAATACATTATGTTAGCTGCCGACTATGTGAGTCATTGGGTGGAGGGTATCCCAGACCAAATCGTAGACAGTCATATGATTTGTAAATACCTGAAAAATCACATTATTTGACGATCCGGGATTTCCAAAACTCTCATATCTGATGGAGGTAGCCATTTATTCAACAGAGATGCAAAGAAGCTAAATTAATAATTTTACATTGAACATTGTTTCGCTTCTCCCCTACGACTCGAAGTCAAATGGCTTGGTTAAATGCTCCAACAATGAGATAAAGACAATTCTACAGAAGCTTGTGCGTCCGGATCACAAGAACTGGTCACAGCTACTTGACTCAATTCTTTGGGCTTACAGGACCATGCACAAGTGATCATTAGGAATGTCTCTCTACCTTTGTCTTTGGAAAGCCATGCCATTTGTCCGTTGAACTGATTCGTAAATCCTTACGGGCAATAAATATTTGCAATTTGGACTCCGAGAAATCCTAGAAGAATAGAAAAGTGGATCTGAATAGATTATTGGAATTCGGAGATTATGCATTTTACAACAACTTGATGTATAAGAAGAAGGTCAAGAAGTGGCATGACAAGCATATCCATCGTAATAGTATCTAGCAGGACATAAGATTTGGTTGTTTGATGCAAACTTGAAGATTTTTTCAGGAAAATTGAAAAGTAAATGGACTAGGCCGCTTACAATGACACATGTACGTGATAATTGTAACGTGATGATATATGGATTGTCAGATGACACATAGCATTTTGTAGTCAATGGACAACTTTTGAAGCCTTAGAGCATGACACAATGTCTATCGTTGACTAAATTCAAGTGGAATATGGAGATGAGCTGAAAGCAACCAGTTCTGTAGTTCCAGACAAAGCAGATCAAAATATTATTGAATGATTTTCTTTTTCTCCTTTTCTTCTTTTTGTTCATTATTTTTTCTCTTCTTCTAGAATGGTGTTACCCCTTTCATCATTGCTATACTTAAGAGGTACCTAGTCCTAAGTATATGGTGGGTGTATACCGTGAGTTGTTCACTTTTATATCCCTCACCTGTCCCCTCAACACTTGACACTTTGTCTATATTAGGGATATTGTACCCTAAGTATGGGGGGGACAGGTAGAGCCGATGATTTTATACATTCCCACCCTTGACCCTCCCTGCCTTGTGTAGAGTTTGGTATACCTAGGATTATTTCATTCTAAGTATAAGGGGGATGGTCAACTTATCATTCATTCATTCCTAGTAGGCTTTTATGTGCTCAGTACGGGTTATATATTCTCTTGTTTTCTCTCTGATCTCTGAGGATATATCTCTAGCTAAGTATAGGGGGTGCTATATACTTCGTATATACTTTAACCATAACTTGCACTTTCGTATTTTCAATAATTATGTCTAAAATATTGTATAAAATGTTGCACACATATATAATTCTTTAAATCAATTAATGAAAAGATGTATATTATTACTCAATTTTTTTTGTATATACTGATTAATAAATCATGTAAAAATGTTCTATAAAATGTTTAAAAAATAGTTTGAAAATCTACTTGAAAAAATATTTTAAAAAACTATTTGAAAAATATTTTGTAAAATATTTTCAACCTTTGTAAAAATATTTTGTTTGTAAAAATTCCTTTTTGGGAAATAAAAATGTTTTTAAAATACATTTACAAATATTTGGAAAATGGTTACAAAAATATTTTGAAAAATCTATACATACTGTTTGGAATTTTTTGCAAAATCATTTTTGAATGTTTGTAATGTTTGTAAAAATTATTTGCAAAAATTATTTTTAATTATAGTTTTCGCAAAATTATTTTAAGTTTGAGTAATATATACATCATCCAAATAAATAAACACTTCTACTAATAGTATATTTATTTCTAAAAAAATAATAACATATCCCTTGTGTAAATCCTTAAAAACCCATCTCTTGTATATATAAGATGCATCCCATGTAAATATATGTACCTATCATTTATTCCAAAACCTTTTGTTTTGAAAAATCCCAAAAACATTCACAAAATCTATTTGAAATTTGCATAAATTTTCAAAACCTTTTTCAAAAACTTATAATATGTTCAAAATTTGAAAATTGCATCACAATTTTTTTTGCATTGTGCATATCATTCACAATTTTCGGAATAATCTAGATTATTGAACAAGTCTGAATATAGTATAACGATTAGAGCTTGGAATAGACCTCAATATAGTTAATTTCAGAGGAACCCATTTATGGATTTGAAGTGAATATATTTCAGGTCACTTTGACTTAATTCATTAGTATCCATAAGACTATGTTCATGAGTCAATTCATTGTGCCTAAATAGAACTCTTCATATCATCCATAAGACTCTTGAGACAATGACTTGATTGGAAACCTTACACTTATCACATAGCTCGACTTAGATGGGTCGATGAAAAATTTTGAGTTCTAAGTCAGGACGATGCAAGGCCGCTTTGTTAAGGGTAGCTCAGGAACCATTCTTTGGGATTGTTGACAACGGTACTTTTACCCACTTCTTTTAGTGACAATGATATCTAAAGACTAGAGATGGATTGAGATAATGCTTCGGATGAGGAATGGTCTACCGATGTAACTTTTTCTAAGACTCCAAGAAATGGGTGGAATAAAAGATGCTATATCCACCGAGGCACAAGCAAGAATGTAAAAGTTGTACAAAGTAAAAAAAAATATAAAGAAGTCGATAACCTAAAGTTCCACAAAAATTTGAGTTTAAGAAAAAGCGTGCTTCTTGGTGAAGAATCTATTACACTGACCAACTTCACAAGAGAATGAAGAATACACTTGTCCATTCTCACTTTTTTCCCCTTCTTCTAAACTTATTCACCATTCGATTATAAAGACCGGGAATACCTGACCTTAAAAGGGAATATCTGTCTCCACGAGGATGATTTACCAGAAGAATAGACGCCTCGATATTTCATCGGTTTTGTCAAGGGAGAGCTGAACAATTTCACACACATGGTTTCATCACTTCTAGTTAGCAAGATTATGCAATTAGGAGCATTGTTCTGACCTGGCTGTGAATTGGACTGAATTATATGAGTATGGAACATAAAGTTGTTGTGTCACACTTCCTGACTTCCATATGGTTCCGAACACCATTAATCCAAAGGACTTCTCTGATCTCCAAACTTTGATTTCGTTGTGACAAGTTTAAAAGTCGATAATTATACCATTTTGATCTTGAAAAATCCTAGCTAATGCATGTAAATAGCATTATTTTGTACACATTAACATTCTTTTTTTATTCTTTTTATTGTATAAGAAATACAGTTTTTAATTCCAAAATTATAGAATAAAGAAAAGAAAAGAAAAATAATAAAATGCCAAAGGTATTTTATGACACAAATCCCCGAGACCAAGTCAAGAATTTATTCGATCAACAATAAATAAAGTAGGGGGAGATAAGGGTCAACAAATCCAATAAAATTCCCATTTATTTATTCATGATTATCTCATTTTTAGTACCTATTTTATTATTTATTATTTATACATCAAATAAAGAAACTTTGTACATGAAAGTTGTAGACACAAATGTAAATGAAAATACAAAATTGACTTCATACAAAAATAATATACTTGTACTATTTTTACCCAGAATAAAATACCAAAATTCTAACTTCCCAAACTTGTGTCTTCTCCATATTAACTCAAAATGCACCAAAATCACTTTAATATAATATAAATTTTTATGAGATATTTAATGAAGGTGGTTTCATTTAATTAAGAGTAAGATGCAAAAGATAGATTTTGGAACCCTATTTGTATGTTATACTTGAATAAAATATTCATTTTATTTATTCTTGATTTTTTTATAATTTTATATTGTTATAATTTTGTAAATATTATTTATAGTACATATACATATTTGGTATACAAAAAAATCATCTAGAAAAAAAAAAGAAAGTAGTATATATAATTATTTAGATAAATATATCTATATAGCCTTAGAAACTAACTTATAATAAAAAACCTATAAAAATAATATTAAAATACTACATGAAATAATATATATTTTTTTTACATTTATAGTTTTTTTGAATAAAATCATTTTCTATTTTTATTTAAATTTTCTATTTCTTTTAAAATCCCATTGTGTCTTTACTCTGTCGATGTGGACAAATCAGGGTATTAGGAAGGTTGATCAAGGTCAACTCCCCGGTCCCCCTTGGTTCTAGCTTCTGCCAGCATTTCACCTCGATTTCTTCCTTTTATCCCACTCGATCCTTTAACCATTTCGTTTCGATGACTTTTGTTCCTCGAAGAATGCTCTTACACTCAAATCTCTCATCTAGATCCGAGAGTCCCTTAAACCATTGATTTCTTCGATCAATGTGAAGCCCTATTAGATATTTCCACCAACAAACCTTATTGGCTTGAGCCTTTTCCACTCCACCGAACCCTAATATGAGCTCGGATTGAGAATGTCGGTGACAACAACTACGTCCCTGGAGCTCCAGTGAGGCACCCGAGCATTGAATAGAGTGATCCGAGTTTCTCCACCTGTTTCGTCGGAGCCTCTAATTTTGGCCTTTTTTTGTTAGTAAACTCTCATTTCCTTAGTTGTTTCTGTTCCTTAGGTTAGCATTAGTTTATGAGTTGCTTTGGTTTCATTTGATTTTGTTTACTTTATCGAATTTTCCAATAGCTAAGTACGGCGGAGCTCTAGCTCCGCCTCTTGGTTCTGAAATATCCGAAGTCCTCCTCAATAAATCTCACCTCCATGACCTCCCCTTTCAGCCTCTGATCACCCCAGGCATCCTCACCCCCTCGGATCTCACACAGATCCAAAAGCTTTCTTCCTCCTCCGTCGCTCGCTGGAGGAACCCCATCTCACGCACCCTTCGCTCATTCTGTCACCTGAAATTGCCTACTGCTTCGCCATTTTACCGTGACTAACCCCTATACGGAATACCAAAGAAATGGCACTTCTTCGAGGTTCATCAAGTAGTAGGGGAGAGCTCTAGCTTAGGTCCTTTGTCATCATGCATCAGAGTCAATCTAGGCATTTTGACTCCTTTAACAATTGTGGATTCTCTTCCATTATCTCTAGATCATTCTAACAACTAATTTGGAGGCCAGTGGAGGGAGCACGAATCAATTAAAACATCTCCATGGAGAGTACTTGCCAAGTTCATCCGAAGACCCTAGGAGTCATTTGATCTTCACTCATTCTTTGCATGGATCAAGAGGCTTTGGATCGAACATGATTCATAACCGTCTGATCTGCAACTAGATCTAATCCACACTGTCGAAGGTGCGAAGCGGTACCCGATGATCTCGACCATTGATCATGTTAAATAAATAAACAAGGACCATCCACCTGTTTGTGATGACGAGTAAATTTCATATTTTAGCCCACAAAGTTTTTGTTTTATTTTCAGTACATGAACTTGCATCAATAGTTTCAAGACTTTTGTATACGTGAATGTATTGTCTTAATTTTTCTAGTATTTACATTTTCATCCCCCACCAACTCAACCGACAAACTCTGTAGTATTTGGAAGAAAACACTCCCGGGTTTAGTTTATTATTGCTTTCTAAGAAATTTCGAATATTAAGTATATTATTTTGTGAAGAATTTGCACGTTTTCCCCCAAACATATTATTTATTGCAACATACCCCTTTGGGTGTATTTTATTGAATATATGTGAAAAAATAACGTGCTTGCCCCTGGAGTATATTGAGGTATTAGGATATTGTCCATAATCTTTAAATATCTACATAAACACCTTTTCTAGTATGTATTTTCTTTTTTTGGTCTTTGTTTACTAAGAAAAATAATTTAGATACCCTATAATCATATATATCACATATATTTTTTGTGGGGTATTTTAATAAAAATCATCTTGTGACTATTATTCCATGTTTTCCTAATAAAAAGTTAAAAAAATAGAAAAGGTCTTGAAAAATTCTACAAAAAGTATTTCCTTTGTATTTTATTTTTTATCATCTACCAAAAATCAACTATAAATATAAAAGAAAAACCGTAAAAATCTCAAAACACTCAAAATATTATAAAAATTTTCAAAAAAAATATCCAAAAATATTTTCTTTAATCAAAATTTTTTATTTTGGGTATAGTTTGAGTTCAAAAATATTTTGGGATTTTTTGAGGAGGTTTATTATTTTTAAACAAAAAATACTCTTGTTTGTTTAATTCTATTTTAACTTTTTATTCCAATTAAAAATCCATAAAAATTTGCAAAAAAATACCTAAAAAATCATAAAAATAGAATAAAAACCTGAAAAACTTTAAAATATATGTTCTCTAAATTTTTATCATTTGACCTACTTTTTCCTTGTGTATGTCTCTATACATATAAACTTACTTTCTATTTATAATTGATTTTCTTTTTACATTATTTTAGTTTATTTTTTTTAAAAAATAAGATTTCAAAAACATCTATAAAATAAAAAACTAAATAAAAATTTAAATTTTAAAACCTCTAGAAACCCTAATTTGGTTGTGTTCGAGAGATAGATTGTGCATTGATTTTCATCTCTTGCTCTATTGCATTGCTTCCTAAGTTCGACCCCTACTTGCGTGTAACTAAACATCTTTGGTAAGGTATAATAAATTTTGATTCACACTTGCATGACTTTATTTATTTATTCATTGTGTGGGTTAATTGTTGATTGACCATGTGGTTTTGTGAGTGGTCGCTACGTTGATAATATATCTTCGCTTCCATGAAGATAACATTTTAGACCCATGAAAAATCCATGTAATCAAAATATCACCCCATTGCCCATTTTTAAAAAAAACTTTATCCTTCTTAGCACACTAAACCCTTATATCTCTTCATAGAAAGATGGAGCTTTGTGACAACTCGCTCCCAATCAGATTTTTGGCATGTTATGTGCATCATTAGAGAGATCCACACTTCGCACGAGCTCCACCACTGGAGATTCTGCTCCATGGCCACCAGGTCAAGTCGAACTCCTTTTATTGCATTTTTTGGAATATTTTAATTATAGTTTTTATTTATAGCATTTATTTAATGCTTTAATCAATTTCTTGAACATATAATTTATAATTACAATTCATCGGAGCTTAGTTGTCTGGCCTTCATTTTGCATGTGCCAACAACCGTTCTGACCTACATTCACCACCACCTTCTTCCCCCTCCACTTCTCCACCTTCCGAGCATTCCCATTCATCATGATTCCTTTCAGATCTGGAGATCCGTGCCCAACCCCCCACCCTTCGTCGGAGCATCTCCATTTCATTCCATCACCAACTTTTCTCCTATAATAAATTCCTAGAAGCTTCGCTAAAACCTAGACAATATTTCTATTCATGAATAGTTGCTTGAAGGCCCCATATGAGGGGTATTGAATCCAAGACTTTAATCCCAGGTGGCCTGAGCTTCTTCGAGCTGCTAAAACCCCTTCTATGCGTCCTAGATGACCTTGATGCCCCAACCTATGTTGAACTACATCAGGAATGCGTAGAGCGTCAGAGTAGCTAGCGAAGAGCAATTTATGATCGAAGGAGAAACAAGATGCTATTCTTTTGAGTTTATACAAATACCTTAACAGTCGTCAGATCTTCTAGCCACCCCAATTTTGTTTCCAGCCTTTGGATCGAGTCACACACCAACCATCAAATTTCCCACAATATATAATCTTGAGGGAGGCGCCACGTGGACAAGTGAAATCAGTAGAGTTGTTGTATAACACATTAGTGGATAATTTACGTTGTCCTCTTTCACCTTTTTGTATTTACAAATTAGTCTTGTGAATATTAAGTTTAGTATAATTATTTTTGTAAAAATTGCACAAACCCCCTTGAACTTGTTGGATATCGTGTTTAGGTACCTGCTAGCTCACCTCACATGGTGGGAAAGTTACTAGGAATCCCTTCCGAGTTCTTATAATCGTATTTAGTACTAAAAGTTCTAAAATACGTGTTAATGTTTGGGTATTTTTACACACAAACCCTCAGAAATTATTTTTTTCATAAATACCTCTCTTAGTGTTGTAATTGTTATTTGCATTTCTATTGTTCTTAAAAAAAATCACATGCTTGTAAATTATTGGGAAAAGCTTATGGAATGCCTAATATGTTAATTGTTTATGCCATGATTTTTATTTAGAAACTTCGTGCAATTTTTCATTTATTAAAAATCTTCAGGAACTACTTAATCCTTGTTTAACTAGAAAAATACAAAATTATAAAACCTTACCTAAAAATTAAAAAACTTATGTATTATATATTGTCATATAAATAACTCCAAATCAAAACTCTTAAAAAAAAGAAAAACACAAAAAAATGAAACCCCGAGAAGCTTAGAAAAATCAGAAGAATTAACATAGAAACATAAAAGAAAACACTAAAAATTGAAAAACCTAAACCTAGAAAAAATAGAAAAACATCATATTTATTTCTATTTCTATTTTTTACTTATCTTATTTATTATATATGAAAAATAATTTGTGAATTTCTGGACTTATTATCTATTTTTAAAACCCAAAACATTCCAGCATATTATTATAAGTCACTATTTTGACATTTTAAATGAATTAAAAATATCTAAAAAAGGATTTTTTTTGAAAATTCATCAAAATAGAGAAAAAGTATAAAAAACATAAAAAAACATTTATTTTGTAATTTTCGAGTATATATTTATATTTATATATGTATATCTCTATATTAACTATGTATACCACATATGACTTATATACTAATTATATCCTTAAAAAAAGTAAAAATTTACAAATTAAAAAAAATTTAAAATTTTATTAATATTTTTATAGGTAAACCATTATAAATCCCTAAAAATCAAATATAATTAAAAAACCTGCAGAGATAAAAAGCCAAAAAGTACAAAAATAATTGTTGCTTATTTTTATTAATAAACAATAATTACCCTATCCTCTTTCGTCCAAGTGATTTGACAGTCTACACTTATTCACTATACACATATTATGTAGAGTTAATATAAAAATAATTTTTGACTCAAATTTTGCATTGCATTATCGTACATTATGGGTTGATTATTGTCTCGATTGGTCGATTAGGATCCGGGAGCTGAGAGAGGTGCCTAGACAATGATTGCCAGCTCCATATTATCAAACACCACAATCCCTCCAAGATTGGACGCTAGGATTCTCATTCGATCGATTGAACAAATGGCATCGTTGCCGAGGAGCAACATCAAATTAGAGTTTTTGTATATTTTAGTTATTTTAGTTACCTGCTTTTATTTATTCTTCAAATAATTTTTTATCTGTTCTGACATATTTCTTTATTGACTTATTACCGAGGGGCCGCTATGTGAGTACATATTTCTAGGAGGTCGCGGCAGTGGAGCAGTGCGGAGATCGATTTTCTACTTTGAGCCAATAGGAGAGAGCGAAGGAGAAGACAAGGAGAGAGAGGATCAACATATCAATTAATTTTAATTTTTTTTAGAGAGAAATTTTTATTTTTGTAATTATCATTATAATAAACAAGGACATACACTTAGAGATACTTGAACACTCAAAGGTCCATTTCTCGGGTGATTATTCACTTGGGAGCCTCACCAGGTTTGATAATTTTTCTTTACATTCTCAGTTTTGTTTATCCCTATTTTTCCCATTATTTTATTTATTTTCCCATGTTTTTAGTTTTTCTCTTTCTTTTACATTGTTTCGTGTGCTTGAAGCACACACTTTTAGGATTTTAATTAGTTGAGCCAGGTAGAGATAGGTCCATAGACCTAAAAGAATTCGGTTCTTAATAATATGTTCTTCCCAAATAGAAATTCTTGCTAATTCGGTTCTCGCGTACACACATATATGTTAGACTTTATTTTATACACGGGTCATCTTGCATGTAGACTGTTGGAGTCTAGTATGCATCCTCATTTAGTATCCACATTCATTTGGTTTTCCATGCACCTACTGTTCCAAACTCCTTCCACTATTTTCTTTGACTTAGACAATAAAAGCAAACGGAAAATCCATTGGACATATTATTTTGTTTTTCAAAAAAACCAAAAAATTTGATAACATATAAAATTAGGATTGCTAATTATACTCTTCCCTATAACTAAACGTAAAGGACAAAAATCATTATTTTGTGGGGGAGCAACCCCCTCATTGTCATACGTATATTCCATACCTAGCTAATGCACGTAGATAGCATTATTTTGTACACATTAACATTAACTATTTATTCTATTTATTGTATAAAAAATATATTTAATAATGCAAAAATTAAAAAAGAACAGAAAGAAAAGAAAATTAATAAAATCCTAAAGGTATTTTATGACCCTAATCACCGAGACCAAGTCAAGAATTGATTCAGTCCACACAGTAGGTGGAACTAAGGGTCAATAAATCCAATTAAAATCCCATTAATTTAGTTATGATTACTTCATTTTGGCACCTTATTTATCATTTATACATCAAATAAAGAAATTTTGTACATAAAAGTTGTAGACACAAATGTAAATAAAAATACAAAATTGACTTCATACAAAAATAATATATAGTGTACTTTTTTTACCCATAATAAAATACCAAAATTCTAGCTTCCCAAACCCGTGTCTCGTCCATATGAACTTAAAATGGACCGAAATCACATTAATATTATATAATATTTAATAAGCTATTTAATGAAGGTGTTTTCATTTAATTAGGATTTAAGATGCAAAAGTTAGGTTTTGGACCCCTACTGTATAGTATACCTGCATAAAATATTCATTTTATTTATTCTTTATTATTTTTATAATTTTGTAAATATTATTTATAGTATGTATATATATTTGTTAAACAATAAAACAATCAAGAAATAAAAAAGATAATAGTGTATATAAATATTTAGATAAATATATCTATATACTCTTAAAAAGTAACTTGTAATAAATAAAACATTAAAAAATAAAGATTATATTAAATGCTACATTAAATAATAAATAATTTATATGTTTATAGTTTTTTTGAATAAAATCATTTTCTATTTTTATTTCCATTTTCTATTTCTTTTTAAATCCTATTGTGTCTTTACTCGGCCGATGTGGACAAATCAGGGAATTAGGCAGGTTGATCGAGGCCAACTCCTTGGTCCCCCTTGGTTCTAACGTCTGCAATCATTTTGCCTCAATTTTTTCCTTATGTCTGACTCGATCCTTTCACCCTTTCATTCATTCCTCGAAGAATGCTCTTATACTCAAATCCCTCATCTTGATCCGAGAGCCCCTTAACACATCGATTTCTTCGATCAAAGTCAAGCCCTATTAGATATTGCCATCGTCAATCCTCGCTGGCTTGATCCTTTTCCACTCGATCAAACCCTATTGTAAGCTCAGATTGAGAATACCGATGACTGCAACTACGTCCCTAGAGCTCTAGTGAGCCGCGTGAGCGTTGAATAGAGTGATCGGAGTTCCTCAACCAGTTTCTTTGGAGCCTCTACTTTTGGACACGATTGGTCGGTAAGCTCTCATTTCTTTTGTTTTTTCTGTTCCTTAGGTTAACATTAGTTTATAAGCAGCTTTATATGCGTTGATTTTGTTTACTTCATCGAATTTTCCAATTTCCAAGTACGATAGAGCTCCAACTCCGCCTCTTCATTCCGGACATATCCGACGTCCTCCCCAACTCACCTCCACAACCTCCCCTTTCGCCCCCTGATCACCCCAGGCACCCTCACCCCCTCGTATCTCACACAGATCCAAAGCTCCATTGCTCCTCCGCCACTAGATGGAGGAACCTCATCTCACGTACCCTTCGCTCATTCTATCTCCTAAAACCGCCTACTTCTTCATCATTTTGCCGCGACTAGCCCCTGTAGGGAATACCAAAGAAATGGCGCTTCTTCGAGGCCCGTAGAGTAGCAGGTGAGAGCTCTAGGTCAGGTCCTCTGTCAGCATGCCCAAGAGTCATTCTAGGCATTTTGACTCCTTTAGCAATTGTGGATTCTCTTCTATTATCTCTAAAGGATTCTAGCAGTTGATTTGGAGGCTAATGGAGGGAGTACAAAGTGATTAAAGCATCTCCACGGCGAGTACTTTCCAAGTTCATCCGAAGCCCCTAGGAGCCATTTGATCTTCACCAATTCTTTCCAAGGATGAGGAGGCATTGGATCCAACCTGAGCCAACACCGTCTGATCCGCAGTTGGATCTAATCCGCACTGTCCATGGCACGAAGCGATTCCTGATGATCTGGAACATTGATCACATTTTGTGAATCAACCCGGACCATCCGCCCATGGGTGTTGATGAGTAAACTTCACATTTGACCCCACAAATTTTTGTTTTATTTTGAGCACATGAACTTGCATTGATAGTTAAAAGACTTTTGTATATATATGCAAGTAGGGTCTTAATTTTCCTGGTATTTGCATTTTCATCCCCCACCATCTCAACCGATAAACTCTGGAGTATTTGCAAGAAAAACTTCTCGGGTTTGTCTATTGTTGCTTAGTCGGAAATTTTGAATATTAAGTATATTATTTTGTGAAGAATTTGCACGTTAGCCCCCAAACTTATTATTCATTGCAAAAATACCCCTTTGAATGTATTTTAATAAATATTTGTGGAAACATTGCATGTTTGCCCACTAGAGTGTTCTGAGGTATCAGGATATTATCCATAAACTTTAAATGTCTACATAAACACCCCTGCTGGTATGCATTTTCTTTTTGTGGTCTTTGTTTTGTGAAAAGTAGCTCCTGTGGTCTGAAAATACTAAGAAAAATAATTTAGATATTTTATAACCATATCTATTACATATATTTTTAGTAAGGTATTTTACTATTTTCTATTTATTAAAAATCATCTTGTGAGTATTATTCCATGTTTGCCTCATAAAAAGGTAAAAAACTAGAAAAGTTTTTGAAAAATTCTACAAAAAGTGTTTCCTATCTATTTTATTTTTTATCATCTATCCAAAAATCAACTAAAAATATAAAATAAAAACCCTAAAATTCTCAAACCACTCAAAATCTTAGAAAAATTCTCAAAAAAAATAGAAAATATCTAAAATTAGTTTTCTTTAGTATAGAATTTTTATTGTGGAGGATATTTTTAGTTATTTTGGGATTTTCTGTGGTGGTTTATTATTTTTAATAACAAAGATATGGTTGTTTGTTTAATTTTTCACTATTTTGATTAATAATTGATTTTCTTTTCCATTTTATTCTCATCTTATTATTTTATTTTATTATCAAAAAATAAAATTTTAACAAGATATACTGAATTAAAAATTAAATAAAATTTTAAATTTCAAAACCCCTAGAAACCCTAATTTCGTGGTGTTTGAGAGATAGATTGTGCATTGATTTTACATCTGTTGCTCTACACCATTGCTCCCTAAGTTCGACCCACACTTGCTTGTCACTATACATCTTTAGTAGGGTATAATAAATTTTGATTCACACTTGCTTGACTTGCTTGATTTATTCATTGTGTGGGTTGATTGCTGATTGATCACATGGTTTTGTGAGAGATCGCCACAACTTTAATATATCTTCTCTTCCATGAGGATATCATTTTTGACCCTTGCAAAATCTGTGTCATCAAAAGCTCACCCCTCTACCCATTTTGTTATTTTTGATCCTTCTTAGCATAACAAACCCTCATATCTCTTCGTAGATAGGTGGAGCTTCGTGACAACTCGCTCCTTATCGGATTTGTAGCATGCTAGGTGCATCATTAGAGTGATCCACATGTAAACCGGATCTCCACCGTTGAAGATTCTGCTCCTTGGCCACCTAGTCAAGTCGAAATGCTTTTATTGCATTTTTAGTTACATTTTAATTGTAA
Organism: Ottelia alismoides; assembly: GCA_037367405.1. Classification (NCBI taxonomy): domain Eukaryota; kingdom Viridiplantae; phylum Streptophyta; class Magnoliopsida; order Alismatales; family Hydrocharitaceae; genus Ottelia; species Ottelia alismoides. The sequence continues at coordinate 162,655 of JAZKJV010003403.1, forward strand.
TTTTTATTTCTAACATTTATTTAATTCTTGAATTGGTTTCTTTGACATGTAATTTATAATTACAATTCATCGGAGCTTAGATGTTCGACCTTCATTTTGCCTTTGCCAACCACTATTCTGACCTACGTTCACCACCACCTTGTTCCCCCTCTGCTACTCCACCTTCCTAGCATTCCCATTCATCATGATCCCTTTAAGATCAGGAGATCGGTGCCCAACCCCCCACCCTTCGTCGGAGCATCTCCATTTCATTCTATCATCGAATTTTCTCCCCCTCTAATAAATGCCAAGCATCTTTGCCACAATCTCGACAATATTTCAATGTAGGAATAGTTTTTTGAACCATTTGAGGGGTATTGAGTCCAAGACTTTACTCCCAGGTGGACTGACCTTCTTCTAGCTGCTAAAACCCCTTCGATGGGTACTAGACAACCTTGATGCCACCAACCTATGTTGAAAAACATCAAGAACACATAGAGCGTCAGAGCAGCAAGGAATGAGACCAGAGGTGCATGTAATTGATGATCAAAGGAGTAGTAACAGGTTGTTCTTTTGAGTTCATCCAAATAGCTTACTAGCTGTCAGATCTTCTAGCCACCCCAATTTTGTTTCCAACCATTGGATCGAGCCACACACCAACCATCAAATCTCCCAATATATATAATTTTAATGCTTCATCGACGAAGGGGTAGCCAGTGACGAGGGGGCGCCACATGGACAAGTTAAATACGTAGGGTTGTTGGATAGTGCATTAGTAGATAATTTACACCATCCCTTCCACCTTTTTGTATTTATAAATTAGTCTTATAAATATTAGCTTTTGTATAAATATTTGTGTAAAAAATTCATAAACCCCCTTGAGCTTGTTCGATATCGTGTTTAGGTCCATGCTAGCTCATCTCACCTGGTGGCCCATGTGAGGCAGGAAAATTGCTAGGAAACCCTTCTGAGTTCTTATATTTGAATTTAGCACTAAAAGTTGTAAAATACGTGTTAACGTTTTGGTATTTTTACACACAAACCCTCATACTATATTTTTATTTCATAAATACCCCTCCTAGTACGTAATTATTATATGCATTTCTATTACTCTTAAAATAGCTCTTGTGCTTGTAAATTTTTGGAAAAATCATAGGAATGCCTAACATGTTATTTGTTCATGCCATGATTTTTATCTAGCATTTTCTTGCATTTTTTTAATTTTTAAAAATCATTTAGGAGCAATTTAATCTTTATTTAATAAGAAAAATACAAAATTATAAAACCTTATTGATAAATTCCAAAAACTATATATTATATATTGTCAAATAATATAACTACAAACATAAATCCCCAAAAAATATAAAAGAAAACACTAAAAATTGAAAACCCTAAAAGCTTAGAAAAATAAAAAATTATCATAGAAATCTAAAAGAAAACATTAAAAATTGAAAAATCAGAAAAAGCTTAGAAGAATTATAAAATATATATATATTTGTTTCTATTTGATGTTTTTACTTATAGTATATATAATATATTAAAAAAATTTGGGAAATTTTGGACTTATTATCTATTTTAAAAACCCAAAAGATTTTGACATATTATTCTAATTCATTATTTTGACATTTTAAATGAATTAAAAATATCTAAAAATTAGCATAAGTTATTCGAAAATCATAAAAATAGAGAAAAATATAAAAAACATGAAAACATTTAATATTGTAATTTTCGAGTATATATAGTTATATTTATAAATATAAAACTCTTTATTGATTATTTATAGTATATATTACTTATACACTTATTATAATAATTATTATTAATTATCTATACCTTATATATTTTCAAAACCTTTAAATAATAGAAAGGAGCATTCTTGTATACATTTTCTATATTTTTACATTTTTATTTATTATATATTATATAATGCTAATTATATACATTTTAGTATATATATTTATCATATCCTTAAAAAGAAACTTAAAATTTACAAATTAAAAGAATTTTAAATTTTAAAAATATATATTAATAAGTAAAAAATCAAAAATACCAAAAATGTAAATATAAATAAAAAACTTACAAAGATTAAAAAGCCAAAAAGTATAAAAGTAATTGTTTTTTATTTTTATTAATAAACGAGAATTACCCTATCCCCATTCGTCCTTGTGGTTCAGTAGACTACACTTATTCGCTATACACATATTTTGTAGAGCTAAAATAAAAATAATTTTTGACTCAAAATTTGCATTGCATCATCATACATTATGGGTTGATTATTGTCTTAATTGGTTGATTACGATCCGAGAGCCGAGATAGGTGCCTATACAATGATTGGCAGCTCTGTATTGTCAGACACAACAAGCCCTCCAAGAATGGACATTAGGATTCCCGTTTGATCGATTGAACAAATGAGATCGTTGTTGAGGAACAATGTTAGATTGGAATTTTTGTATATTTTAGCTATCTTACTTACCTTGTTTTATTTATTCTTCAAATAATTCTTTATCTATTCTGACCTATTTCTTTATTGACTTATTTCGGAGGGGCCACTACGTGAGTATGACTTTCTAGGAGGTCGAGGTAGTGAAGCAGAGCGGAGGTCGATTTTCTACTTTGAGCCAATAGGAGAGAGCAAAGGAGAAGACAAGGAGAGAGAGGACCAACATAGGAATTATTTGAATTTTTATTTTCTTTTTTTAGAGAGAAATTTTTATTTTTGTAATTATTATTTTAATAAACAGGGGACATATGCTTAGAGATACTTGAACTCTAGGTCCATTTCCCAGGTGATTATTCACGTGGGAACCTCTCCTATTTTGATAATTTTTCTTTACATTCTCACTTCTGTTTCTCGCTAATTTTCCCATTATTTTATTTTATTTCTCAGGTTTGGAGTTTTTATCTTTCTTTTAATTTGTTTTGTGTGCTTCAAGCCCCTACTATTAGGATTTTAATTAGTTGAGCTAGGTAGACTTAGGTCCATACACCTAAAAGAATTCGGTTCTTATAAGATAGATGGGCTTAGTCAAATTAATAAATCCGTTCTTCCCAAGTAGAAATTCTTGCTAGGCTGGTTCTCTCTTGCACACATATAGGTTAGACTATATTTTATACAGGGATCATCTTGCATGTAGACTGCTGGAGTCAAGTAAGCATCCTCATCTATAGTATCCACATTCATTTGGTTTTTCGTGCACCTACTATTCCGAACTCCTTCCACTATTTTTTTGACTTAGACAATAAAAGGAATTGGAAAATTCATTGGACATTTTATTTTGTTATAACCAGTAAAATCAGGACTACTAATTATACTTGTCCCTATAACTAAATGTAAAGGACAAGAATCATTATTTTGGGGAAAGTAAACCCCTCACTGTCAGATGTATATTCCATACCAAGTGAGGCACATACACAAAAGGGCTAAATCCCCCATCCCTGGAATTGTGCCTTAAGCGCTTGGGTCTGCTCTTGGGCCATGTTATTGTAGCCATCACTTGCAAACTTTAGACGAACTGGTTTGGTGTTCGAGGATGTGTGCTACACAGATTGGAACATTGCCACCTTAGGCGACTGCACCTGCGAGCTTGTATATATTTTGTTTCTCACCTAGCTCTAAAACTGAAAAGATAAAATGACAGAGCTTTCATGGTCTTCACAGTATTTAGTAGGAAATTTGAGTTTATATGCATTTGTATTGTGTTTGTTTGATCATTCCACACATTTGCATTTTTTTTGCATATTTTGGCTTGATTGCCTGCTGTCCCAAATCCTTGTTTCTTGAATACTGAGATGGATTATTGGAGTTATTTCTATCTACACATCACAGATTCTTCTAATTCCACTCCAGTCAGCGCACCTACAGATTGTCATGAGGAATATTATCAGGACTTTTCTTTTTGTACATATCCACCACATCCACTACTTTAGCCATCATATTTTGACATTATCCACCACCGCAGTTTTGTTACCCACCACCACATCTCTCATGAAAATCTCTCTTAAGTATATGACCAGGTAGTTGAGCAAATGAAAAAGAGGGTTAATGATATTTGACCAACATATGATTCACATTGTTACTTCACCTTCTGATGTTATGGATTCATGAGAGGCTACCCATGAGAAACTACAATAATCAAATATACAAAAATGTGCAAAATATAAAAATCCAAAAAGAAAGCAATGGAAGGCACATAGTCAGGTAAATTTATGAGGAGAGATCACCTATACCACATCCTTTGCCCACACATGCATACACTATAGTTCTCACTTCCTTAGCTCCAAGGATGACATTGTATAGACTAATCTTAGTCATCCTTTTGTACATGTTTATTCTGATGTCTTACCTTGTATGGAAGAAATAGAAAATTTAAAAAAATGTTAACTAATCCTGAAGTGGTGGTGGCTATTCAGGATATTTGTGTTGCCCCACTTAGAAAGGCCATGAACCTTCCTCTGCACCCACACCTATGAAAAGAAATAGAGGTCGCAAGACTAAGAACCACATTCTTACCATGGCCACTACCTATGCTATAACATTCTGTCTGCCCAATAGGAAAGGGACACTAGTACATCCTTCGTTAGCTGTGTCATTTCTGACCATCATTTTGATCACACTGTCCTTGAAAACAATGCACTGATTAATATAATACCCTTCTCACTCGTCCAGTCACTCAATCCGGGGTCTCTATTGAAAATCACGATTATTTGACAGTTTGATGACTGTTAAGTATAGAGGCCAAAGAGTACTCTTGATAACTTTGTGATTCAGATCTAGGATAAGACCTACACTGTAGATTTAATCGTATTGCCCATAAAGACCACCTCGATGGAGTGCACTCCCATTATCCTGGGTCGGTATTTTTTGTAGAGATACACTTTCATTCCCACAAACAGAGCATCATGATTGAGATGATCAACGGACCTACTTCCAGTCAGAGACCCACAACTGATGAGAGTTTACACGTGTCCACCAACTTCGAGGACTATAACCTAGCCGCTGAGATCACAGATGTTTGTTATTATGGATTATACTGAGAGCTGAGAATTCCTCTTCTAGGGGGAGACTCAGAAATCATAGACTTATGTGTTCCTTATTCTACTGTGTGGCGATGTGTTGATGAGTTCCGTAGTATTTACACCATAAATAACTTACCACAGTGGAAAATTTTAGGAGATAATTCCAAGACCGAACCTGACTATACTACTTCCATTGATGAGTTCATGCCAGCTTATTTTGATACCATTGAGGATTTACACCATGTTGATCTTGATCAGGCTATGTCAAATAATGACCCTGATATTGACTTGCACCTTGTTAGATCCATTCCTTAGAAGTCTCAAAAGAAGGTGCAGTTGATACCTTCTTGATATTTATACATTCATTACCTTGTATATTCGCTTTCGTTTCCTTCCATCTTCCACTTTCATCGTCTACCTCGATCCGTGTGTTTGCATTGCTTTGCTTTATCCTTAGTATATGTGAGGTGGATGTCTTGAATGTTCTTTCTTCGCTCTATTTCATCACTCCTATCATTGCATATGCTTAGGGATCTCTCACGCTAAGTATAGGGGGAGAGATGTTGTTCATTCCTTCCTCTTTATTTTAAATCATTTATTTTTCATTTCTTACAATCCTCTCGCTTGTCTCCTCACTTGTTAATATCCTATATATACTTAGGAATCTTTTACCGTAACTATAGGGGGATACATACTGAGTTGTTGATCTGTTTATTCCCACTCTTGACCTTCTTATTTTCTGTATACAGTTTTCTATACTTAGGATTATTTGATCATAAGTATAGGATGAACGGTTGACTTCTCATTCTTTTAGTCATTGTAGTAAAGAGTTTCCTATAGTCAACACGAGTTATATCTTCCTTTGTCTCTTTGATCTCTATGAGGACATAACTCAAACAAAGTATAGGGGGTCGTATATACATTATGAACACTTTATCCATAACTCATACTTCTGTATTATTATATAATATGGCTAATATAGTATATGGGTAAGGGTATACGCATAACCAAATGTAAATAATGCACAATAAAATTTGTAAAAATTCTAAGAGAATATGGTTAATAAACTGATTTAAAATTTTTTTGTGAAATGATTTGAAAAATGGATGGAAAATTTCTTGATAAATCTATTCAAACCGTTTGGAAAACTTTTGCGAAATGTTTTAAACCATCTGAAAAATCATTTATAAATATCTACAAAAACCGTTTTCATTTGTTTGAATAAAATTTTTAAAAACTCAGTTTGCAATGATTTGAAAAATGGTTGTAAAAATATTTAGAAAAACCTATATATACTATTTGAGAAAATCTTTGCAGATTAAATTTTCAAATTTTTATAAATGTATGCAAAGTTGTTTGTCAAATTATGTACAAATAAAGGTTTCAAAATGTTTCTAAAATTATTTTCAAAATATTTTGAGAACTCTGTATATATTTGTATCGAATAAAATGCTATAAAACCCTTCTCTATAAAATCGACATAAATTCATAGTGTAAATCCTACACCTTGTAAAAATTGATGAACTCCTGAATAAATATATGCACATTGTTCTTTTACTAATTTTTATCGAAAACCCTTAAAATTTTCAAAATTTCCAAAAACCTATAAAATTTTGCAAAATATTTTTTTTAAAAAAAATTGCATAAAAATCATAAAACTTTTTGAAAAATCCTTAAAAAGTTCAAAAATAGAATTTTGTTTCACAAAAAATATTTTCTTTTTATAACATAGTATTATATTTTCGAATTGATAATGGCAAATTAAGTAGTCTAATAAAGTCCGAAGATTGGAGCTTGGTTGAACTTTAATCCACTTAATCACAAGAATCTTATAAGAACTGGAAGTGAGGCGCTTCAAGTCTGCTAGACTTAATTCTTTGAGACCACAAGACTAGGTTTATATGTGATATTGATTGCCCAAGTATAATATTTCAAAACATACACATGACTCTTGTCTATAATGACCTAACAAGGACACTTGCACCTTACACTTTTCTCAACTGAGTTGAAGTGGTAGAGGGATGGATTTGTCGTCTTGAGACGCAAGCGGATGGAAACATACAAAGTCACAATCTATGGCCATTTTGTTAGCCATGTGAGCCAAAGGCAAACCATTCCTAAAATAAATGTTATTGTAATATTTGATTTATCAATATAAGTTATTGATTTTTTTCACTCGCTATATGAGATTAAATGAATGAATGCACTATAAGGCCCCCCTGTACAAGTAGGGTTATGTACCATGGCCCTCATAATGATCATATAGTTGTTGATTCAATAGTTGAATCATAGATGCTTGCGGTTGGATGGATATCTAAGGAGTTAGATGGAGGACTCATCAAACTCCATCAAATGATTGTTAAGAGATGATCTCCAGCCTGAGTAGGAGATGGAAATCCTTTCCCATTCAGTTGATATCTGAATGATCTCTTGATGCAAATCTTCTTCATGGGAATAGAGATTCGTAGGTGTTAGATTAGTTAGGTCAAAAAGTTGTCTTCATGAGATCAAGATAACCAAAGTCTTATGTCATATAGTATCACGATATAGGCATACATCCTTTGACCGGAGATATATGTGTTACTATATGTCTAGGTATGTACATTAGGCATACCAATAGGTTGATGACCTAACCAAGGTCTATACATAGGCGAGCTAGTGTGCATATGAGGGTCTATGGGTGATACAACCTCTCAAAAGGATCATACAGGTTCACTTGTGAACCAGAAGACATGAGCTCACATATGAGGTATTGGGATTGATCAAATTCCATGCATGGTTACAAGAATTGTAGGTATGATATATGCTTTTGGAAAGCATATGATTAATACCAACTCCCAATGAACAATAAGGAGAAACTTGATGATGAAATCCTAAAGATAATAGTGTAAAATTGATCTATATTTTATTGTTTATCATAGGTCTTCGAGTATGCATGAGGTACATGTATTAGGAATAATGCATGATGTACATGTATTAGGAATACCTGAGGGTGATGTGATCACAAACGGTTGTATAACCATGACGCTTCCATTTAGAGGGAGTGATGAAACAGGTCGGGATTTTAGTGACTCCTCTTAGTAGAGAAGTAATTTGATATTGGTCCAAGTGTTGGATGTTGATCTGAATGAGAATCAGAAACAATGAGAAGATGAGATTTAAGGTCTTGATTTAATAAACCATCTATAAGAGGTCCATGAGATCTAAATTTGAGATGTGATCTCAATACCAAAGTCACTATACTTGGAACGTACAATCACCCTGTCCTTATCTCCAAGTATCTGCACAGAAAGCAAATTATTCTTGAAATAGTTAAAGAATAATTCCATTATTGAATTATATTTAAGCATTGAGAAATGGATAAATAAATGTGATTTAATTATCATGAATAATGTTAACTTGATAATATATTAGAGAGAGCTTATTACTATTTTTATTTGTTGATTAATTATTGGTGTGAATAGGTTTCACATTGGATATTTAATTGGAAATGTAAATCACATATTTTTAGGTTGTGAATTTGATTCACAATTTTCCCATGGAAAGATGACAATATTCACACAAAAATTATGAATTATATGTAGATTGTAAATATTGTAGATTTCCTTGGAATAATGTAATCACATGAGATTACATGATATTGCACCCTTCCTTAATGGGAGAGTGGACGCCCACCAACTCTCATTAGGAAAGGGTGGTCGTTCACTCTTCTCCCATGGAAGGAGGCAATCTCCATTCCATAATCTCCAATGCATGATTGATTAAATTTGGGATTAATTTATATTGATAATCTAAATTAAATTAGTTGTTGTTATTGTGTTTTTACAACAAAATCTTGACCAGTGAGAGAAGCACAAATCAATCACATCCATTGATTTTGTGTGGTCCGTGGATTGTGATCCATGGACTCCCAAAGTGCTATATAAGAAGAGGTACCTCTTGCTTTTCAACTGACAATAATTTTACAACTTCAATCTCTCTCTCTCTCTCACTCACTCACTCTCATGCATACTATCTATCTCTCTCTTTGGATGGTCATCCATCCAAACCCTATAAGAATACGTTCGATCTTGTGTGACAAGATAATGAGTTCTTTTGCTTGGATCAACTACTTGGACTGCAAGAAGCACACAATTCATCTCTGTGCTCGCAAGCATCTCCTCTAATAGATTGGACTTAAGACAGGAGGTCTCTTCTCTTAGAGACTCTGTCACAACCATGCTACAAGTGGTATTCCTTTATCTAGTATGTGTTGAATCTCATATTCATCACTCTAAAAATGATGAATTAAGCTCAAATATGTAAAATCCATTGGCATTTCTTCATTTATTCTACATAATTAGCATTCATGTTTGTGTTAATAAGAATTGCATTTTATCACTCATTATTGCACAAAATAAGAAGCCAAAAATCCCAGTCCAATTGACCTGTAAAATAGCCAAACATTCCTGATTTTTAACTAATTCATGTTAACTCAAATTGGCCTGAAACTACCTCCATTGTGTATATATTACCAACAAGAATAAATGAAAAATACAAAAAATTACTAACGTAAATAAGTAGACCAAAAACCCAAACCCTAGTTCTAGGATTTCTGAACTAAAACATTGATATCTTCCTCATCCAATGTCCGATTTGATCCTATTCAATTTCGAACTAATGTACATTTGAATACCTTCAAAACAAGACCAAGTTCAAGTGAATTGGATCTCATATGTAAAAGTTGGGTTTTGGGCCTCTCTTGTGCATTTCGTATTTTATCGGTTTTTGACCTAATAGTTTATGTACATAATTAACTAATTTTATTTTATTTATTTTTTATGTATTTTGTTTGATAAGATTTTTATTAAAATGCACAAAATACTAAATCCAAACCAAGCTTTAAATAAAAGAAACTAACTGAGTCCGAGTCCTCACTAAAAGTCTGTACAAAAATTGTCATTTTCGTGTTTTATTTTATTTCTCCTTCCTCTTAATTATTAAAAATTCAAAGAAATTAGATTAATGTGTCAGTATCTATATGTGATTTTTTTCATTTTTTCTGGATTTTTATTTGGTTAGAAATAAAAAATAATAAAACCCGAAAATCAAGGTATTCTATGTACATGAGATACCCCAAAAACATCACTTTGTGCAAATAATCGATTTTGATTTTGATCTCTTCATGAAAGTTGTCGATCTCATCGAGATGAGAAACTTTTGTAAAGAAAATTTTTCGATCCAAGGTCATTTATTATTTCCTTTTGAATTACCATTGTAATTATTTTTTGAATATTCTGTAGGTGCCACGTGGCAACTCATGGAGCCACCACGTGGCACCCATTTTTGAGCCTTTTATATCTTCGTTTTAAAAAAATAAAAATAAAAATAAAAATAATTCTTTTTATTTAAAAAAAGATAAAAAAAGAAAATAACAAAAGCCATGCACGTGCAGCGCATGTGCCCTACACGTGCTCTACCTTCCACTTCCCTTTTACCGCCATGTGGCATCTTCAGGGATGTTCAATATCGACCAATCAGATGACACTTGTGCCTCACCTTCCTTCCTCGGTTGTGCCACCGCACCCAATATCCTCCGTGGATCTCATCGCTCCGCCACTGAATCCATCTCTGATCCCTTTCCATCTTCTCGTGTGCAACCACATCGGCGAGCTCCTCCGCTCGTTCCCAATTTGCACCCCCCGCAATCATTGTGATTCACCCCTTTTGCAAATCTCAAATCCCAATCTCCATCGTTGCTCGACATGATCTAAGGTACGCTACAGCTCGTCGTGGCTCTTCTCAACAAGACTGCTCCGCTCCATATCTCCTCCGTCGAGTTGTGCCTCTAGTTACTCCGCCTCCTCCTCTCTTCGCATATCCTTCATTCTCATCGCGCATCCATTCCCAATCATTTAGACTCAACATCCTCGCATCCGACTTCGATGACATCATCCACCTTTAACTTCCACGCTGCCGAGCTCCTAGTTCCTCCACCGTCACTATATTCATCCTCTGACTTCCACCTCCCAGTGCCTTCAACTCGGATATTCCGATCATTTGTGCCTCTCCGACTTCACCCAGGAGAATTTCACCTCAACATTATATTCGACTCTAATGACAACCCTGAAGCATCGTTCTCCACCTCTAGGTTCAACGACGACACCGCTCCTCTGTGCTTCAACTCCAGCAACATTATAAAAAGCTTCGCCTTGACTCCAGCCACTACTTTGCTTCAGTCGTGCTCCTATCAACACCTAGAGGTGCTCAAATCCTTCGACAATACCAGCCGTCGGCCGCACTCCTCCACAAACTGCCATGCCGCTGGGGGCTGACCCGAGGCCCTCCACACGTGAGGTGCACGCGTGGGAGGGAGCAAATGATTAGCGCCCCTCTCTTGTGAGATAATTTCGTGGAGAGCACTCCCCAAATCCAAATTACAAGGGAACCCCCATTCTAGAAGTCACGTGCTTTGCACGTGACAATCTAGGAATTTTGGGCTAAAGCCCTTGGATCTTCGTGGAAATACAACAACACCCTTGCCACTCCATGGTCATGTGCCTGGCACGTGACCTCTGGGGATTTTGCAGAAATAGCCCCCGACTTTTTGGTAATTACAGATTCACCTCTATTATGTTTTTTCCTGTATTATTATATTATTGAATATTGTAGTCATACCTCTATGTCCCCCCTTTATTTGGGACCTCTTTATTGCATAATTTTATTTATAAAAAAATTGGATGACGTTCTACAATTAATTCTCTTTATCATGGCATAAGTTTGATATTTTCGTGATCTGTGGTTAATTATTAATTAATAATTTCATGGAAAATTGCATATTCTGCTTGCTTTGTGCTTGGAAGCTCATACGTATTTAACTGTTGCACTAAAAATTTGCCAACAAATTCTCAGATTTGAGGTTTAATTGTGTTTGACATTGTTCCCAAAAAGATTTGCATTTGCATGCATAATTTTCCTGATAAAATCATTTTTTATATTTCATTAAATAATATTTAGTAGTTATTAAATTTAACATTATTAGGGTTTAGTATTCTTTTGAGATAGATAGAATCGTGACATATCTTAGATAATTTTATTTCTTGAAATGAATTAGATTTAACATTTATTATAATTAATTATTGAAAATATCATTGTTTGCATTCATATATTCATTAAATAAAAATTCCCAAAAAATTACAATGCATTCATTTCATCATAATTAACATCTCGACTAAGTTTTAGATTTTCCAGATAATGTTTGACTGATCTTTACATTTTAGTCCCCAAAACTGGCCACATTTGCATTTTGCATCCCAAAATTGCACCAAAAATAACTAAAACATACTGTCTCAAAAATTGTGCACGAACTTTGATAGACAAAAATTCTAGGTTGTTCCTTTGCCTCCTTGATTTGACCTTGGACTTTCCCAATTAAAATAAACATAAAATCACGTTGATTAAAATTGACTAAATTTCTTGTGATTATTTCTTGACCGATTCCGAATTCTCACCTACAATTAAATGACATATTTTAAAGCTTAATTCTCACAAATTAAAGTAGCGTTTTCACATCTCGTCAGTATGTGGTTTAGATGAAACAATCTTAGAAGCGTTCTTGGATTATGTAATTTCTTGGATTATTACAAATAAAGAGTCTCTCTCTCACAATAAATTACACAAATAAGGTCAATGAAATAAATGGCTCGGGAATTGTCTTCAAAAATCCTCTAAGTCCGCCTTCGTGCTAAGCTAAAGTCGCTTCACGTGGGTGCCAAGGTGCTCCAAGAGGGGCTCCTCCCTCGATCCACGTACCTCGCACGGAATCCAAACAAGGAGAGTGGTTAGACAATTCAAAAGATATATCAAAAATAAGGAAAATAAAACAAGCAGAAATAAAAGCCGCAAAGGTAGATAAATAGTCACAACACAAAGCAAAAACGAGAACTACGCGCTGTTGATCCCCGGCAACGACGCCATTTGATAAACACAAATTATCGAGGGTCTAAAGAGTATGTCTCACACAAGGCGGAGACAACTGAGTCGCTGCGGTGGCCCACAATAAGATGTATTTAGTCAACAATTAACCCACACTAAAGATCAATAAATTAGAAATAATGTGGAGTTATAATTTATTTTTAACTCTGCACAAATGGTGTATAGTGACAAGTATGTAGAGTGTTCGAACACAGGGAGCAAACAGGGTAGAATCAAACAAATGTGCGTGAGTGAATGTGTCAAGTGTCTACACTAAGCAAGCAAACAAAGGAAGAATTTTTTTTGTGGGTTTTTAATTTTTTATAATTTTTTTTAATTTTTTTTATTTTGTATTTTGATTTTTTTTAATTTTCTGTTTTTATATTTTATATTTTATAATTTTTTTGTTTCTTTTTCAATATTTGGAAAATATAAGCAAAATAAGGAAAGACAAGTTAAAGTATTTATAAAAATGTGCAAAAATATCCAAAAATTCAGAAATAAAATGTTTTTGGTATTTTTAGAATTTTTTAATGTTTTTTGTGATTTTTGGGTATTTTTCAAGGTGTTTTGGTATTTTTAAATACTGAAATAGAGCAAAACAGTGAAATGAGTGCTGGCTGTGAATGAAATGGCAGTTAAAAATAGCAAACAACAATCAAAATTTTTCACACTATTTTTCAAATAAAGATAATAAAAAATAGAACAAACAGGAATAGAGTTTGTGATTTTTGGATTTTTCTTTGATTTTATATATTTTTTTGAAGTTTTTGAGTGTTTTTAAATTTTTAGTGTTTTTCTTTTGAGATTTTTAGTGATTTTTGGACTGACACTAAAATATGGTAAAATAGACACTAGGGAATTTTTGTGGAATTTTTAGAGGTACTTTGATATTTTTTGTATTTTCTAAGCGAGACAGTAAATAAAAAGCATGTTTCTGATTTTTAATAAATCTGAAAAAGCAATAAAATTAAAAACTAAAAATATGGGGACAAAATACAAGTTAGCAGGAGCTTAGACCCATTTTTGTGGAATTTTTTGGAGGCCAAATGATAATTTAACTAATTAGAATAAGCATCCAAACATTAAACAGTCCTGGCAGGGGTATATATGCAATTTCTCAAACATCCAAGGGCAAACATGCAATTTTCCACAAAACTTTACACTAAAAGTCCAACTTTTCGTACCAAAAACTAATTACCAGACCCGCAAGGGTATCTAAACAATTTTCCCACTAGGGCGCGTGACTTGCACGTGCTTGGTGAGGACCAAAATGTAATTTTCTAACAACCTGGGGGCCTACTTGCAATATTTCCAAAAGCATAACACGTGATAGCAGAGTTTTGGTACTAAAACAAAATACACAAAATGCTGAGGGTGCCCTTGCAAAATGCCCACACCGCACGTGAACTGGTCACGTGAGGTGACGTGGCGAGGGACCTAAGTGCAGATAAGAGAAACACGGGGTCCTACATGCAAATATTACAAAGTTTTTACACTACAAACGAAAGTTCTTAGACTAAACCATAAATACAAAATGCGCGAGGGTTAAGATGCAAAATACCCTCGGCGCGCGATCCAACGGCGGTGAAGAGGCCACTTGACACGTGGCGCGCTACGGACGGCCGATGACGCTTCGCTGGTGGACGTCTGAGATTAGATCTCGGCTGAGATCAACGGTGGCTGAGCGCTGATGATCGGACGGTCCACGTTCTAACTGGAGGGGCTCCCTTGATCGGACGGTGGCGAAGGCGGCTGGAAGAGCACGGCGGAGCTCCGGCAGGGTGAAGTTCCTCGAGCTCCTCCGGCCAGCTCTGGTGGCTTTTGGGCTTCAAAATAGGGTTGCTGCCTCCTCAGGTCCTCCTCTATCGTTTGGAGTCGTCAAAAATCCACGACGGTGGCCGTGGTGCTCGCTGGTGGCTGGCGGAGCTGGGAGGCTTCGTTGGCTCCGGCGAGCTTCGAAACTCGCCTCCAGATGCTCTCAAATGCACGTTGACCTGCAAAACGAGTCAAGGGGTCCAGGGCAAACTGCCTATACCCTTGGATGGACGTGGGGGAGCGTGGATCGACGGGGAGATGATCGGTCGGAGGTGCGCTCCGGCCAAGTGAATAGATCTAGCGATTAAAGCGACGAATCTCAGATTTTTTGGTGATTTTTAATCCTAAGGGTAAAAGGAGCTAAATACATGAAAGGAATGAGAGGGGAAGGGCCCTCAATGGCCGGAGACAGAGGGAGAAGGGTTACCTCGACCGCCGGGTTGCGGGAGGTTATGGGATCTTCTCCGACCTCGATCACCTAGGCTGAAGAGCGTGATCTGGAGCTGTCACCTCCAGGAAGGTCTTGAGCGCATGAAGGTGGAGAGGGGTGGTCCGAAGGAAGTCCAACCGAGGATGGAAGTGGCGGAGCTCTATTTGAAGAAGTTTGGATGCGTGACTTCGAGAAGAAGTCACAGGCGGGCGAGGAAGATCTGGGCAGATCTGGCAAGACGGCGATGGAGATGGCTCAACAGGGATCAAGTTCCATGAAGGAAGCGGCGGCAAAAGACGAGAGACGTGGCCTCGAAAAATCCCCCATAGTGGGCAAAAATCGAGGCCACCGCGGACCCAGGGGTTAAGGACAGACTGTTGACCCGCTGGTCAACAGTCGGAGGCTCCTGGTTGGTCCACGTGGACCAACCAGGGAAAAGATTGAGAATTGATTTTATTAATTCGATAAAAAATAGAAAACAGTTGAATTAATTTTTTGTTATTAAATAAAAAATGTTTAATTTTTTATGTAATATTTTATTCCGATTTTTATTCATTTTTATGAAATGTATTTTTACAAGTTTACATTTATACCCCTATATAGGTATATTATCTATATATTTTAGTATTTCATTTTTATTTTGTACATTTAATTTTATTTATTTTGTTTATTATTTTGTATAATTATAAAATACTTTTATATACACAAATATGTTTTTATTTTATTTTTTTCTGATATGTTTTGTATATGGAATAAAATATAAGTATAAAATGTATAGGTATAAGTATGGGTATAATACCTGTATACCCTATATATGTATGAATTTTATTTTGAGTTTTATTTAGGTTTTTATTCCAATTTTAATGTTCATAATTATTATAAGTAATATTTACAACATTATAAAAATATAAAATCATAAAAATAATAATTAAAGAATAAATGGAATATTTTATTCTATACACTTATACAATGTGGGTCCAAAACTCAACTTTCAAACCGTAGCTCTGCCAAATGCGAAACCACCGCCATTAAATAGCTTATTTTCTTCTATATACAATTAAAGGTGAGTATGCTGCATTTGAAGTTTTTATTTATGAGATACGGGTCTGGGAAGTTGGTATTTTGGAATTTTATTCAGACCATAACTTTTTATCTGTACATTATTTTTCTGTGAAATCAATTTTGTGTTTTTCCTCATTAAATTATCTACAACTTTCATGTACAAAGTTTCTTTATTTGATGTACAAAAGGTGGAACCAAAAATAGGTCCCAAAATGAATAAAGAATGAATATAATAATATGGGTATTTGACCCTTATCTCCCCCTACTTTATTCCTTGTCGACCTATTCATCAAGATGCCTAGGTCTCGGGGTTTTAGGTCATAAAATATTTACAATATTTTATTCTTTTTCTTTTCTTTTATTTATTCTACAATTTTGGCTTTAATTACAGTAATTTATATACTATTTAGACACATATACATAGATGCTAAAATGCATGAATTAAGCCTATTTACACGTATTTACTAGGGTTTTTGAGGCCAAAATGATAGAATAAAGATGATGAAATGTGGATTCATCAGTTGCCTCCCACGAAGCTCTACATTTTACGTCTACAGCCAGACGTGAGACACCCCTAAGGGTCAGTCAAGAACTCAGATTTTTCAATGCAAGGCTTAAGTCTATGTCAACTAACAGTGAAGGTATGTCGAGTAGAAGGATCACAAATCTTGACGGCCCCCGAAGGAAAAACTTTTCATACAATGAAAGGGGGGCGGTCCATTTAGATCTTAATTTACTGGGAACAACTTCAGGCGAGCATCAAATAACCAAACTTTTTGACCTATCTCAAATATCTTCCTAGAGATGTGTTTATCATGCCAGACTTTGATTTTTTGCTTATAGATGCGAGAGTTTTCATATGCCTCATTCCTGAATTCATATATTTCAATAAGTTGCAATTTTCTCTTTTCTCCCGTAGCCTCTAGGTTTAGATTGCATTCTCGAATCACCCACATTGCCCTGTGTTCTATCTCAACATGGAGATGGCATGCTTTACCGTAAACCAACCGAAAAGGAGACATGTCAAGCGGTGACTTATATACTGTCCTACTGACCCATAGTGCATCTGTCAGCTTCTGTGACCAATCTTTTCTATCTGGACGTACAGTCTTTTGAAGATCTTCTTGATTTCCCTATTGGATACCTCGGCCTATCCATTAGTCTGGGGATGATATGGTGTGGATACTTTGTGTGTAACCCCGTACTCAAATAACAACTTCCCAAATTGATTATGTGTAAAATGAGAAACTCCATCACTGATGATCGCACATGGAACTCCGAATCTTGAAATGATTTATTTCTTAACAATATCCAAAACAACCTTGTTGTCAGCGGTTCGTGTAGAAATGGCTTCCACCCATTTGGACACATAATCCACAGCAACCAAGATATATTGAAATCCTTGTGAGGTTTTGAAAGGGCCCACAAAATATATACCCCATACATCAAAAATCTCCACAATCAATATGGGGTTTAGAGGCATCGCATCCTTCTTGTGCATAACTCCTAAGTTCTGACACCGTTGACATGCAGTAGTGTAAATATGAGCATCCCTGTACAGACTTGGCCAAAAGAAGTTGCTCTGCAAGATCTTGACAATGGTTTTCTTGGCAACAAAGTGACCACCACGTCCTGAATTATGGCAAAGGTTGAGTGCACTCTGCATCTCATCCTCCGGAAAACAACGTCTGATAATCTGATCAGCACAAATCATAAACAAGATTGGGTCCTCCCATACATAGTATTTTGTATCTGACATCAGTTTATCCTGTTGTTACTTGTTCAAATCATCTGGCATTTTGTTAGCAACAAGATAATTGATGATATTTGCTTACCATGGAAGATGGGTAACATATATCAACCACTCATCTGGGAATGAGTCTCTTAATAGTGGTGATTGTGTGTCAGATGTGAGTCGTGACAAGTGATCTGCTACAACATTCTATTTTCCCGCTTTGTCCCTAATCTCTAAATCAAACTCTTGCAAAAGGAGTATCCATCGAATGAGGCGTGGCTTGGCATCCTTCTTCACCAAAAGATGTCGTAGTGCTGTGTGGTCTAAGTACACAATGACTTTTGAGCCTAAAAGATATGGCCGTATTTTTTTCCAATGCAAAGACAATTTCCAATAACTCCTTATATGTGGTGGTGTAGTTATTTTGAACATCATCTAGGGTTTTACTGGCATAATGAATCACAATAGGTAGATTGTCAATCTTTTGCCCTAGAACCACCCCTACTGCATAGTGTAAGGCGTCACACATGATCTTAAAGTCTTGGGTCCAATTCGGTGGTTCGAGAATCGGGGCTTAGGTCACTAAGTCTTTCAGAGTGTTGTATGCCTCTAGGCATGTTCCATCGAAATTAAAATCATGGTCTTTGGTCAAAAGATCGGTAAGAGGCCTCGCAATCTTTGAAAAATCTTTTATGAACATTTGTTGTGCCACAAATTTCTCGAGAGTCGGAAATAAATGATAGATGAATGTAAAGTGTAGTTGTTGTTATCCCGAAAATCCTGTGACAAACAAACAATTTTTTTTTGTTTTTGCAACTTATTTACATGTATAGCAGACATGGTCGAACCAAAGGAGGCTACAAATCTCGAGGGTTATTCCATTAACCAAAAATTAATTAAGAGAAAAACAGGAATCTCAAAGGATAACTATCCTTGGTTTTTGTGATTTTTTATCTTATTAATTTTTTTAACAACAATTTTTTATCTTTGATTTTTTATTTTCTGATTATCAAAATATTAGTTATTTTGATAATTTTTTTCAAAAATAACATGGAACAATATTCACAAGATTAAAAATACGTATACAGACTCTTTTCGTAGTTTTCATTTTATTAAAAATGCTCAAAAAAATTAAATAAAATATTTTTAGATTTTGAAAGTTTTGAAATGTTTTTGGAAATTTTGTGAGATTTTTTTTTGTAATTTTTTAAAATCAAATAGTGATGAAAATGTGAAAATGTGCACAACCTCGTAATTTGCAACTTAAAAATATCTTAAGGGCCCAAACCTCCTGACAATTATTTTATGACAAAATATATGCAAACATCTACAAACAAGAACTGAAATCACATTTTTTGGATTTTTGTAGAATATTCTTTGATTTGTATAAAATTGTTAGGTATTTTTCAATTTTTTTGGGTTTTATAAATGATTAATGCACGAAATTTGCAAAGAAATTAGAAGACAATGAAATAAGACTACTTTAATCTTTTGGGAATTTTTGGCGTTATTTTCGAATTTTTTTGATTTTTCGAATTTCAGAAAGACAAAAATGACTTGTTTTTTATTTTTTAATAGTAAATGAAATTTAAATGCAATGAAAAAAATATTCTAAAAAGAATTGCACATGAAACGTATAGCATGATTTTTCAAGAATTTATTAACCAAAGAAAACATTTGTTTCAAAGAAGATAGCTTGCAAAATAACGGTCTGGAAATACAAGGATTAAAACACAAATAATGGAAAGTATTTGCACAAAGAGAACAATTGAAATAAACAGAGGAGAGTGTGTAAATTACCCAATAGTACACGTGTTGTGCACCTGATCTGTACTGAACAGGGGCCTTTCAATAATTTTGCAAAAACCTCTAGGGGCAAAGTCTCAATGTTTCCAATTTTTTTAATTAAAATCCTAGGGCTTCCTCTTCTTTCTTCGCTCTCAAGCAAGGAAAGGGGTGCACCGTCAATGGAAGGGGCCGCTGCCCCTTGTTGCCCTCCTCCTCTGTTTCTCACGCCAAAGATGAGGCGGATCGGCGATTAGTGGCGCAAGGGAGATCAGTCGATGGGCGGCGGAGCGGCTCCCTCGTGGTGGCGTAGGAGTGCTCGCTCCAGGCGTTTCGTGTGGTGGAGCGAGAAGTGGTGGGACGGTCGAGGACGGAGGAGCTCCAAGCTCCAGGAGATGGTCGGCGGAGATCTGGAATAGTGCCACACGGTGGCGTGCACTGGCAGTTACGGGTCGGCCAGAGAGACGCTGCGCCTCGCGCAGAGGAGCGATGGGCTTCAGGGAGACTCGCGATGGCGCGACTGCAGAGGATTGAAGGTGGCTTTTAGGGCTGCTCCAGGCGGTCACAAGCGTTCGAGTAGGGGACGATGCTGGTCTCCACGCAGGGGTGCATGGTCTGTCGGTGAAGGCCACAGGTGGCCGCCGTGGTCAAGCGGAGGCTCGCTGGTGGAGAGGGCGGCAACGGAGAAGGCCGTGAGTGGTCAGGCGATGGGAGGGCTAGCAGCGCCTGGAGGGCGGCCGTCCCTCTTTCTTTCTTTTTTTATTTTTTTGTAATTTTTTTATTATAGGGATAAAACATTAATCAAAGATTTTTTAAAAAATTTTAAATCCAAAACAGAGGAATTAAAAACAAAAAATAAAAAAAGTTTTTTTTTTTATTTTTTTATATGATCATGCAAACAAACGTTAGAGAAAAAGGAAACAAATTATTTTGTATATTTTTTTATTTATTTACAAATCAGAAAATGAATGGGGATCCGACGAAAGTGTAAGGAATCGAATCCAATTCTCTGACCACCGTGCGTGGTCGCAGTTGATAGATCGTGGAAGGTAGAAATTGGATGCAGAGAGATCAAGAACGTGAGATGAGAAATTCGAATATGTGGTGGATTATATCGTGGGTGATGATTCTAAGATCTAGATGAAAAATTTGACAACAAAGAGAAAATACGAGAAATAAAACTACGATTAATCTACAATAAAGATAAGAAGAAAATGACGACAGATCTCACCTTAGGAGCAGAAAACTACCGTGATCGCCTTGACGAAAGCCGACTCGCCGTCATCAGACGGCTCGGAGGCTAGGCACCTTTCTCGACAAGAAGACTCTCAGAGATCGGGCTCCTCTCACCAAAGATTGATCAAGTTGGAATGATGGAGAAGGAACCATATAAATAGAAGAGATAATGGAAATGGAATTTGAATTTTTGATTTTTTGGATAAAGAGATAAGAGAGATGAAAATTGAAATGAGATAAAGATAAAGAGAGATAAAATTATTTACAAAATCATCTATTTTTCTGAATTTTCGTCACTTATTTTTTTGGATAAAAAATGTTATTTTTTAAATTTTTATGGCGGTAAATTAAGAATAGCAACTATATGAATATACTATATACATATATGTCATTAAATACAAGGGTAAATGATCAAATTAGCTTTTTCCTTCTTTTTTATTTTTTTATTTTTTATTTTAAATAATTATTAAAAATATTTACAAATATGTACAAATACAATGAGTAAAAAATACATGGGATAATTGCATAAATCACCCCAGAAAACCAACTTTTTACTCGTAACTCCAAAAATTATGAAAATACAACCATTTTAAAGATAATTTAATTTAGAATCCAATGGAAGTGAGATTGGTTCAATTTGAGTTCGTATGGAGTCGGAATTGGTCGTTCAATTAGTGCTTAGTGGCTTTTTCCAAATGTGATTGCTTTTATTCTGTACATGATTCAATTGTGCAATTATTTTTATTAGTTAGACCGCATTTTTATTTACAGCTTTGGGTTTGAAAGTTATTTTATTTGAGGTCAATTAATGTACAAATAAATTAATGTAATACATAAATATACACAACACACATTTTTTTGGATTTTTTTATTGAGGATCCTATCTCCTCCTACTTTATTCTTGGTCGATCTGGTCAAGTCTTGACCTTCTCTCGGGGTTCGGGTCAGCCTGTATCTGTTTCATATATATAATCTTCCTTTTTTTATTTTTCCTTTCCTCCTTTATTTATTTATTTTAGGTTAAACTAATATACAAATATACAATATTTACACATAGATGCAAGTTAGTAAGAATATGGAGTTAGTATTATATACATGTGTTTTATAAGGGATTTTAAGATAAAATAAATGAATAAAGATGATGAATCACAGATTCATCAATGTCGATAGAAACCAACGTGTCCCAAAAATGATTGAATCTGTTATATATTTGTTGGGGGTGGCATTTTGAAATCAAGTCAGTTTTAGCCTTTTCCACCTCCGTCCCCTTTTTAGAAACAATGTGTCCAAGCACAATCCCATTTGTGACTGTAAAATGGCTTTTCTCCCCTGATATAACCTAATTCACATCCACACATCTCTAGAGGACTCGATCTAAATACTCCAAACAAGAATCAAAAGAATCTCCAAATACCGAGAAATCATGCATAAATATCTCCATAAAATCTCTTACCATCTCAGTGAAAATCGCAAGGATGCATCTTTAAAAGGTATCTGGAGCATTACAAAGTCCGAACGACATTCTCCTAAAAACATATGTACCATAGTGGCAGGTAAATGTAGTCTTTTGTTGATCCATGGGTTCAATGGCCACTTGATTATTGCCCGAGTACCCATCGAGGAAACAATAATATTCCTTGCCTGCCTACCGCTCAAATATTTGATCAATGAATGGGAGCGGAAAATGGTCTTTCTTCATGGTTGTATTCAATGTCCGATAATCTATGCAAATTCTCCATGAAATGGTTATTCTGGTTGGTATAAATTCACCCTTGTCATTGGTGACAACAGTCAACCCCGCTTTCTTGGTACAACCTAAATAAGGCTTACCAATGGGCTATCTGAGATGGCATAAATGATGCCATTATCCAATCATTTGATGATATCTTTCTCTACAACCTCCTACATACTTCGATTCGATCTTCTCTGCATTTCACGGGAAGGTCGAGCCACATCTTCAAGGTATATATGGTGTGTGCAGTAACTAGGGCTAATACCTCGAAGGTTAGCGGATGTCCAACCAATCGCCTTCTTATTCTTTTTCAAAACATTCAACAATCATTTCACTTGGTCAATCATTAGGTGAGCACTTATGATTACTGGTAAGTTTGTTGCTCACCTAAGAAGGCATATTTCAAATTCTCAGGGAGGGGTTTCAACTCTAACTGGGCATTGTCACATAGATGTGACGTGTTTTCAGATTCAGTTAGGTCTTTTTCAATATCACAAGGGGTGGATAGGAGCTGGTCAAAATCAGTACTTAGATCCTTTAATAACGGGTCATAGTCCTCAACGGAGATCATTCTAGAAGTCCTGTGTTAATACATGTTTGGATAACTTATTCCTCAATCAAATCCTATTGTTGACAAGATTCAATGTACCCACAATTCTCCTCTTCTTTTTTCCTTTTGCAAAGGTTTCATCACATCAATTCATATCTTCTCGTCTCCCACAAAAAATTCAACGATCCCTTTTTCACAGTCAACATGAACCTTGGCAGTTGCTAAGAATGGTCTTCCTAATATGATTGGAGTGTGGCTTAGCTTTTCAGGAACTTCCATGTCCAACACCAAGAAATCAACCGGGAAGTGGAAATCCTGAACCTTGACTAAAACATCCTCTAACACTCCTCTAGTCTCTTGACAGAGCGGTCTGCTAGTTGGCGTGTAACTGGTGTGGGCTTTAGTTGACTTAGGTGGAATTGGTCAATCAATGATGTGGGGATAAGGTTAATGGAGGCTTTGAGGTCTAAGAGTGCTTTCTCAAATAATGCATCACCAATTTCACATCAAATCATTGGGGCTCCAGGGTCACGTCGCTTTTGGGGCAAGTGATGCAAGATGACATTGGTGGTCTCTTGAGTTAGAATATGACGCTTGGGTGTTTGGTTCTTGGACTTTGTATTCCTCTTAGGAGTGCAAATTTCATTGAGGAATTTAGCATATGATGGAATGTGTTTAATGGCATCTAGTAGTGGGATGCTAATTTGAACTTGCTCAAACACTTGAGGATTTCCTCATTTGAAGCCATTGAGTGTTTTTTGGAATTGAGTTTCTTTAGTGCCTCAGGGAAGGGAGCTGGTATGTTGTAGGAAGAAGATGGTGAGTCAGACATACAATCGTCTTCATCTAAGATCTCTTCAACTTGATTCTTAATGGGTCTTTCCTTTCTTTTCCCCTCTCTTTTAGTTTTGGTTAATATTGTGTGGTAGTCCCACTCCCAAGAGTCACAGCATGGGAACTAGCATTGCTACTTGATTTAGCTCCATTATTTTGTTGTGATGAATTTTGGAAGATGTGAGGAGGTCTTTGGTTGGGGTATTGAAATCCTGTTGGGGCGATTTGCACATTTATTGGGTTTGGAGTAGGCTGTGGAGGTAGAGTTCCTTGTGTGGGTTGGAATGAACTTTTCAATTGAGTCTCATTATATCTTTTCAATGCATGTACTTCTCTTTGCAATTTAGTCATCATCCTAGCCAGCATACACTACAAAAAAAGGCGGGATTGACGTGCACATAAGAGCTCGTTATGTGCACGCCTAGTGCACGCCATGTGCACGCCTGGCGACTGGGCGAGCACATGTGCTCGTTACGGCCGTGCTCGCTGATCTGAGAGTCGCCACGGTTGGTGGGCGAGCACAATGGGACGCTATGTGCTCGCCTGTCAGCGGGCGTGCACATATGTGCTCGCCCGTGTGATCGCCTTCTCTTTAATCTGCGATTACACACGGAGCACCGGGCGAGCACATGTGCTCGCCCAAAGTGATTTCCAGGAAAAAAATATACAGGTTCGACAGGGTTTTGACGCCCCTTCGAACCTGTATTCCCTGCCAATATACCACTGCAGGTATCTTCCTAAGGATATATGTATTATAGCAGATCGTAGATTAAGATAACTAGCACTTAAAATTTAAAGGAACGCAATATACATGAATTCAGAAATAAATAATCTAATATAAGATCTAAATATTACAAACAAGTCAACGCCAACAAAGTTCATATAAATTAAAAGATGTTCTAAAAGTTTAAAAGGAAATACAGTTACAAACCTCCAAAAATTTACTTCTTCTTTGATCTAAAAAATTTGGAGACTAAACCCTGCTTTGATTTCTTTTTTTCTTTCTCCTTTTCTTTGAACCTCGCATACATGCGTGCCTCTTCTTCAGGGTCGTTCTCCTCCTCCTCCTCTTCGTGATCAGATTCAATCTCTTCAGGTTGAGATGCACGCCCTTGCGACCTATATTATATATGGAAGATATTTATCTATTAAATGCATTTTGTAGATATAGAAATTTAATTGTATTACTCATTCTATAAGAAGAATACTTACATGTACGCCGTGAACTCCTCTCGGAGCTTCGTCACCTGCTCCACCATCATCGCCATCTGCGACTCCATTGGAACTGTTGATTGGGACGGATGTGGTTGCGTATACGACGGCTGAGAGTATGCAGAATAGGAGTGACGATGTTCCTCCACATAATATGGAGGAAGACCACCAAGCGTCTGCTTCCTATTCGCCACAACGTCCCTCTCCTCCAACACCTTATAAGTTTTTCAATTTTTAATATAAAAGTAGATATTAGAAAAAAATATAGTAAGTTAATATTTATCCATATATACCTGCTTCCAGATCGTTTTATCAAATGGTGGTTGCTCTCCAGTTGGATCGACACCCCATTTATCTGCAGATAGTGCCAGATAACGATCCTGAAATACAAAGTTTACCATATATATAAATATGTTATAATATATCAATTAATTTTAAATAAATTGATAGACTTACCAACAATTGTCCGGCTTCAGGAGTGGACCATTGCGACTCTCCTTCTCTCCCACTCATGTGGGACCTCGACCACCACTCCTGAAAAGAGGGTTCCCTTTCCAACCTAGCAGCCTGAAAATTTCCGTAATAAATATGACTGATTTGGTATACAGAAGAGGAAGGGGTTATGAACCGAATTTCCGTAAGAAATAAAGACATTGTGACACGGATCACCTTTTAGTAAATTTGAATCCTTACGGACCCCCTTAGTCCGGGACCTCCGAACTAAGGAAAGCTAATATAAATGTAATACTTTAAGATCATTTTACGTCATACATTTGTAAGTGCTACAAATGACACTATAAAATAATCTTAAAATATTTATTCATTTATATTAGCCGGGCATTTACGTATATTTGGCTGATTAACGATGGGGATAGGGATAAGTGTGATCCTTATTTAGTGCCTAATACAGTGCTTGGGTCACTAAAAGTAAATGGGCACCTGCAAAAAAAATTCGAACCTGCATACATCAAAATCCACGACCATTGGTCTGGGATAAACATCCCAAAGTGAGTCCAATAGTGCTGTGAAAAAATAAAAAAATATAACACAGTTAGAGGTGATCAAATCCTCTAACGTGTTGCACACGCCACCCGTTGTGCAGGGGCACACACCACCCGGTGTGGAAGGACGCACTATGTGTGAATAATTTTGTGCGATTTTCTAATAATTACTAAATCAAATTTTAGACTTATTATAAACCTATGTATAAGTTAATGTGATATAATTGGTCACATTAACTAAAATTTAATGTGATAATAAATTATCACAAAATAAACAATGGTGTATATCATATCTCATATCAAAACGATATGAAATTTTAAAACTGTTATTAATGATGTTGATAATATCTAGTATCTACATTATTGAAGTTGAGTAACTAAAGTTATTCACAAATTTCATAACTAATCATTTTCGAACATAATGTTTGTGGAGGCATTTTATCTACATTATTCCGAGGCATTATAAAAGTTGAGTAACTAATCTTTTCTGAGCATAACTAATCTTAACTAATCATACAAGCATTTTGTCATTTAAAATTTACAAAATTTAAACATAATGTTCGTTGAGGCATTTAATCGAACACCTACAGGGCATACAATGCTACATATTATTTAGACAAACAAATTCGAAATAACAATACTATACTGATCTACTATTATCCTTAATATGTAAAACACATATAAACTAACAAAATACTACACTACATTCAACAAAAATTTTAAACCCTAATCTATCCAAACAATACAACTATGTAATGAAATCAAATAAAAAGAGAAAGGATTAAAGATTATACCGAGTAGTAGATGTAGATCTACTCAAAACACGAAAACCACGGGCGTCGGGGTCGGGGCGGAGGGCTTGCGGGTCGCCGGAGGGGAGGAAATGGGAGAGGTTTGCGTGAGAAATGAGGAAGAGGGACGGCGCAGTCTCTGTTTACGGGCTTGGGCGAACACACTTAAGTGCTCGCCAGGCCGTCGCCCGGTGCTCGCCCCTATATTTCCAGCCGCTAAAATTTTCCGCGCAACGAAATTCAAGTGGGCGAGCACATTGAGCGAGCACATGGGCGAGCACATGTGCTCCTCAATACTGGTAGATGCGCCTCTCCGCAAAATTCAAACCAGCAACCCACATGGGCGAGCACTTGTGCTCTTAGTGTGCTCGCCCATTACGGGGCGAGCACATGTGCACGCCAGGTGCACGCCGAGTTGTGCACGCTAATCCCGCCTTTTTTTGTAGTGATATCAAGACGGACCTTTGAAGTAGTTGGCTGTGATCCTTTTATTTGTGTATGTTGGGTCTCAGATTGGGGTGGTGGCTTTTGTTGATGAAATCCTTGCCCGTGGTGTTGGTCTTGACCTTGTTGTCTCCATGAGAAATTTGGATGTGAGCGCCATCCTGGGTTGTATGTGTTTGAGTGTGGGATTCCTTGAAGCCAGGGCATTCTCATATAGTTGAGGTAGTGTCTCAGAAGGGTGAGGTGGGTTACAATAGAAGGCAACCAAACCTTCTTGGGGTGTGTAAGTATGTACAATAGGTTGGTTAGTGTAGTAGACCATTTGGTTAGGAGAAAAATGTGAATAAGATTGTGGGGTATTTACAATAGGTGGGGTGGGTTGGAGTATGTACAAATGCGATAGGTTGTAGGGGTTGTGGAGCAAATGAAGTTTGCTCCTAGACGTTGCTAATATTTTGGTCTTTGTGGGGCTTTCCCTTTACCAATTGTGCAAGTTGTTCGACTTGTTTAGAAATAACATCCATGTCTAACTTTTTGCAGAATAATTCCATTTCTAAGCTTGAAAGGTTCGCCCAATTCTCAGATGTGTAGATCTTGACATTTTTCGATGGGTCGATTCTGTAAAAAGATTTGATTGAGGCGTAGTTGAGAGAATTTTTGCTCATATTCTCAAAGAGTTGCCACACACTCTCTGCATCTTTTCTAAGAAAGTTTCCTCCGCAGCTTGCATCTATAGTGTTCCTTAAGTCATATTGACGAATGGTCTTTGGTCTCTCATTCTCTTCCCTCCTTCTCGTCGCATAGTAGCTTATTCTTCTCTTATTATGTTGAATCCTGCCAATAACTGTTGATTAATTGTATTTTAATCGGGTTGCCCTGGGATTTGAAATTCATCATCTTCGATTTGATCAAATAAGGTGGTGGAGGTTGTTGTGCCATTCTAAATCTAGATGTTGATGTAGAAAATCTTGTGGGAGTGATGAAGTTGGGGTTGAACAGAGGTGGTTGTTGGGACCGATGACCGTACATACATAATCAAACACAAAATGGTTCCTTTTGCACACTCAACACGTGATATGCTCTGATGAGCTAATCTTTTCAATTTTAAGGTGTTATCATCCAATATTTAAAACACAACTATGCATCCTAAAATGGTACTCTAAATATGGGATTTGGGCTCTAGTGACGTATTCTGTGTTGTGCTTCAATCATAATCATGTGTGCAAACCACAATGCATCAACCTAGTTTCAAACAGATTTTTGTGAGGTGATTTTTAAGGCGAACACTTGAGAATTAATTTCTATTTCAAAAAGAGGTTCGAATGAGATGAGATCGATTCAAACAATCACAGTTTTAGTGGTCTTAGTTCTTTAAGCAAGGGGAGAAAATCACAGAAATGCAAATGATGCGTGCAGGGTTAGATTTGCGTACCTGGCTCTAGCACTCTACTATGCAAGATTGCTTGGCTGAAATTTTAAATCTAATCAGGCACATGCGGTCCTAGAATGCTATGATCCTAGATACATCTAGAAATATGCATGCACAGAAGTATTTTTGTTGTTTTTTTTGAAATTTTTTAATTTGTTGTGAAAACCACATAGATTACAAACAAGCTAATCTAAATGGTGTGCAAAAAATAAAACCTAAGTTATTACAAAAAATAATATGAAGGGGTTGAGAAGAGAAGAATGTCCAGTCCAAATTACAGATCAATAGAAATATATAAAGAAATTTAAATTAAGTACAAAATAAAATAACAGAAAAAAATCATCAAATCGACATGTGGTACTAGACAGATATACCTGATGTTGACGAATCTAAGGTGATTGTCAAGACGTTGGACGGGATTCTGCCGGTCGCTTCACGGTAAAATCGAGATTCCTTCGAGCGTCAGGTACCTGAAATGAAGAGCGGCGTCAGATTGACAAATCAAAGTGTAAAGAAAAGACAAACAGACACATACGCTTCGCCTCCCCGACAACGGCGTCGAAAATTGATCGTTGAAAATCAGAGTGCGTAAATCGATGTAAAAAATCAAGTCATTGTGCAAAAGATAGAAGATGAATCAATAATAAAATTTGTATCTGAAATTAAAATTAACAAAACACACATGAGATATGTGCATGTATAGTAGAGAGTTATGGGTCGAACCTTGGGAGGCATATTAGATATGTGTCAAATTATCATTGTTAAGCAAGACGGCTCTTAATCAAAGCGTGTGTACATCAAATGAACAAATTTCAACTTGGATAAATAAGAAAACAATTTTTGTAAATATAGTTCTTGTTCAAATGGTTTAATCGTTCAAAATAGCACCGAATTTCTGATCAACATGAATCTGACGAAATAGTAAATGCAGTTCAAGTAGATATCGGATGTACTGGCAACAAAAAGAGTTAGATGTTAAAATTCTAATATTTAAATTAGCATGTAATGGCCACATGCTTCTCTGTCTTGCATTATCTAGAAAGCATGAATCCCATTAAACATGGGGGGCGTAAGTCAAGTATCAGAAAGCTGGACGTGTATCTTTCCGGAAAGAAACAAACTTACGGTGGACTTGTTTTTACCAGTTCCTCATACAAAAGGTACTACGTAAAATAACCGGACTATCTCCTTCTATGGATTGTCGATGTAGTTCCGAGTCCTTGCTTCATGTATTATGTGACTCCGGTATGCTCCAGTTCTAGTTGATGCATAATATTCCAACATTGTGTACTAGTATGCTCGTCCTATAAACAAAAGGTTGCATGAAATTAATGAGAAGTAATACAAAGTAGACTAAAAGAAAACAAACGAAACAAAATTTAATAAGGCATTAAGAAAAGAGTTGAGCATAGGGATTTAAGATAGGAAATGGCTGTTGCATAGTAAAAGATGGGAGGCTCCAAGTCTTGTGCGTAGTCGCGATGGACAGAGTGATTCTCTCGAGTAACTAGTGTTGCTTCCTGATCTGTGTTATTCCCCAGCTGCTGGTTTGAGTGCACTCCCTTATCCTTTTATGGCTTACGCTTTCTTTAAGGTTTGAATTGCGCGCATAAATCCCAGGCGTGATAACGATTATGGTTTCAACTTCGAGCGTGCGGATATGTATCATTGGATTGAGATGCTTCATCCTGTCACAGATAAGAAAATAAGATACATATGTTATGTGCAGATTTGGGAATTAATGCAGAACCAAAATTTGAAATCCAAATCTGCATTGAGCATTAAGAATTCTTTCCAAAAGAATCCATTAATCATGTGTAATCAAAATATGGGGTTTTTGTATGGTCATAGTGGCATGCATGCATGGAATAACACGTGACAACAAGATCTCAGATCAATGGCTTCCTTCTATGCGCACAACACTCCCGGAGTAACTGCCAGTGGATCTTCGATTGGAGTGATATGGGTACATAACTACGTTAATCTCGGCTCCAAAAACTTTGTTAAACAATTACTACTCTTAATTCAGTATCTTACAGACATAATTAGAAAGATCGCCATTCGATTTCAATCACTTTGCACAGAGTCAGCACGTTATGAAAGGATGGTATCAATAGGATTCGACATGGATTTAATCAGGTAAAATTTTACATGTCGAGAGAGATGGCAAGTGTGTGAATGCCGTTGGGTTAAGCTTATGTGGATCTTGGCGAAAAGCCATGCAATGCATATAAATTGCATACAAAGGTTACATACTTTTGAAAGAAGTTAGAAATTTTGTTGAAGTCCCTAGAAGTTTTGGTGCAAAAAAAGTGTAGATGAAGCAGTACATGTCAACTTAAAAGAAATCTTGAAATGCGAGCATGGGAGAAATAATAATAAACCCCAGGAAGGTTGATAGATAAGAATATGGAGGGTCAAGCTTTCCCCCTAGAATATATGGGGAACAAAGGAGAAGGATGCCCAGAACGATTAGACTGGAAAAGGGGTGCGTGTTAGGTTTAGAAGCTAAACAAGAATATGAAATGTAGGAACCAACCGTACATGTAAAGAATTAAGATCAACTCAATGATTACATTGTAAATTGACAAACACGGAGATATGACCAAAAATCATGCAAACTCGGTCCTCTAATGCTCACAAAAGATTATAAATGGTCAATGATAATGCAATGAGTCGTAGATTCATCACTGATGTTGTGAGCTATCTTGTGTCCAAGAAAACTCCACAAAATTGGCCCAAGTAGAAAATGAACAATTTTTTGTCTGATATCTATTTCTACCATTAGGAGGATCCATATCTAGTTCGTGAGGGGGAGATTGCATATGAAATATGTATTCCTCTGAAGGAGGTTCCGAGTGTCCATGCATAATGTCACGATAAAGAGTCAGGAGGACACCATTCATGTAGACAAACAACATCAAAAGTTCTTCAGAGTGGCTTTTGGTTGCCTATATTATTCATGGATGCTGAACACTACGTCAAGCAATGCAATGACTGCTAGAAGATGGGCGGTGCCATAGGAAGGAGAGATACAATGCCTCTAAAATTCATTCAGATATCAGACATCTTCGATCCTCAGGGCATAGACTTCATGGGTCCATTTTTGAATATCCACGGCTATGAATACATTATGTTAGCTGCCGACTATGTGAGTCATTGGGTGGAGGGTATCCCAGACCAAATCGTAGACAGTCATATGATTTGTAAATACCTGAAAAATCACATTATTTGACGATCCGGGATTTCCAAAACTCTCATATCTGATGGAGGTAGCCATTTATTCAACAGAGATGCAAAGAAGCTAAATCAATAATTTTACATTGAACATTGTTTCGCTTCTCCCCTACGACTCGAAGTCAAATGGCTTGGTTAAATGCTCCAACAATGAGATAAAGACAATTCTACAGAAGCTTGTGCGTCCGGATCACAAGAACTGGTCACAGCTACTTGACTCAATTCTTTGGGCTTACAGGACCATGCACAAGTGATCATTAGGAATGTCTCTCTACCTTTGTCTTTGGAAAGCCATGCCATTTGTCCGTTGAACTGATTCGTAAATCCTTACGGGCAATAAATATTTGCAATTTGGACTCCGAGAAATCCTAGAAGAATAGAAAAGTGGATCTGAATAGATTATTGGAATTCGGAGATTATGCATTTTACAACAACTTGATGTATAAGAAGAAGGTCAAGAAGTGGCATGACAAGCATATCCATCGTAATAGTATCTAGCAGGACATAAGATTTGGTTGTTTGATGCAAACTTGAAGATTTTTTCAGGAAAATTGAAAAGTAAATGGACTAGGCCGCTTACAATGACACATGTACGTGATAATTGTAACGTGATGATATATGGATTGTCAGATGACACATAGCATTTTGTAGTCAATGGACAACTTTTGAAGCCTTAGAGCATGACACAATGTCTATCGTTGACTAAATTCAAGTGGAATATGGAGATGAGCTGAAAGCAACCAGTTCTGTAGTTCCAGACAAAGCAGATCAAAATATTATTGAATGATTTTCTTTTTCTCCTTTTCTTCTTTTTGTTCATTATTTTTTCTCTTCTTCTAGAATGGTGTTACCCCTTTCATCATTGCTATACTTAAGAGGTACCTAGTCCTAAGTATATGGTGGGTGTATACCGTGAGTTGTTCACTTTTATATCCCTCACCTGTCCCCTCAACACTTGACACTTTGTCTATATTAGGGATATTGTACCCTAAGTATGGGGGGGACAGGTAGAGCCGATGATTTTATACATTCCCACCCTTGACCCTCCCTGCCTTGTGTAGAGTTTGGTATACCTAGGATTATTTCATTCTAAGTATAAGGGGGATGGTCAACTTATCATTCATTCATTCCTAGTAGGCTTTTATGTGCTCAGTACGGGTTATATATTCTCTTGTTTTCTCTCTGATCTCTGAGGATATATCTCTAGCTAAGTATAGGGGGTGCTATATACTTCGTATATACTTTAACCATAACTTGCACTTTCGTATTTTCAATAATTATGTCTAAAATATTGTATAAAATGTTGCACACATATATAATTCTTTAAATCAATTAATGAAAAGATGTATATTATTACTCAATTTTTTTTGTATATACTGATTAATAAATCATGTAAAAATGTTCTATAAAATGTTTAAAAAATAGTTTGAAAATCTACTTGAAAAAATATTTTAAAAAACTATTTGAAAAATATTTTGTAAAATATTTTCAACCTTTGTAAAAATATTTTGTTTGTAAAAATTCCTTTTTGGGAAATAAAAATGTTTTTAAAATACATTTACAAATATTTGGAAAATGGTTACAAAAATATTTTGAAAAATCTATACATACTGTTTGGAATTTTTTGCAAAATCATTTTTGAATGTTTGTAAAAATTATTTGCAAAAATTATTTTTAATTATAGTTTTCGCAAAATTATTTTAAGTTTGAGTAATATATACATCATCCAAATAAATAAACACTTCTACTAATAGTATATTTATTTCTAAAAAAATAATAACATATCCCTTGTGTAAATCCTTAAAAACCCATCTCTTGTATATATAAGATGCATCCCATGTAAATATATGTACCTATCATTTATTCCAAAACCTTTTGTTTTGAAAAATCCCAAAAACATTCACAAAATCTATTTGAAATTTGCATAAATTTTCAAAACCTTTTTCAAAAACTTATAATATGTTCAAAATTTGAAAATTGCATCACAATTTTTTTTGCATTGTGCATATCATTCACAATTTTCGGAATAATCTAGATTATTGAACAAGTCTGAATATAGTATAACGATTAGAGCTTGGAATAGACCTCAATATAGTTAATTTCAGAGGAACCCATTTATGGATTTGAAGTGAATATATTTCAGGTCACTTTGACTTAATTCATTAGTATCCATAAGACTATGTTCATGAGTCAATTCATTGTGCCTAAATAGAACTCTTCATATCATCCATAAGACTCTTGAGACAATGACTTGATTGGAAACCTTACACTTATCACATAGCTCGACTTAGATGGGTCGATGAAAAATTTTGAGTTCTAAGTCAGGACGATGCAAGGCCGCTTTGTTAAGGGTAGCTCAGGAACCATTCTTTGGGATTGTTGACAACGGTACTTTTACCCACTTCTTTTAGTGACAATGATATCTAAAGACTAGAGATGGATTGAGATAATGCTTCGGATGAGGAATGGTCTACCGATGTAACTTTTTCTAAGACTCCAAGAAATGGGTGGAATAAAAGATGCTATATCCACCGAGGCACAAGCAAGAATGTAAAAGTTGTACAAAGTAAAAAAAAATATAAAGAAGTCGATAACCTAAAGTTCCACAAAAATTTGAGTTTAAGAAAAAGCGTGCTTCTTGGTGAAGAATCTATTACACTGACCAACTTCACAAGAGAATGAAGAATACACTTGTCCATTCTCACTTTTTTCCCCTTCTTCTAAACTTATTCACCATTCGATTATAAAGACCGGGAATACCTGACCTTAAAAGGGAATATCTGTCTCCACGAGGATGATTTACCAGAAGAATAGACGCCTCGATATTTCATCGGTTTTGTCAAGGGAGAGCTGAACAATTTCACACACATGGTTTCATCACTTCTAGTTAGCAAGATTATGCAATTAGGAGCATTGTTCTGACCTGGCTGTGAATTGGACTGAATTATATGAGTATGGAACATAAAGTTGTTGTGTCACACTTCCTGACTTCCATATGGTTCCGAACACCATTAATCCAAAGGACTTCTCTGATCTCCAAACTTTGATTTCGTTGTGACAAGTTTAAAAGTCGATAATTATACCATTTTGATCTTGAAAAATCCTAGCTAATGCATGTAAATAGCATTATTTTGTACACATTAACATTCTTTTTTTATTCTTTTTATTGTATAAGAAATACAGTTTTTAATTCCAAAATTATAGAATAAAGAAAAGAAAAGAAAAATAATAAAATGCCAAAGGTATTTTATGACACAAATCCCCGAGACCAAGTCAAGAATTTATTCGATCAACAATAAATAAAGTAGGGGGAGATAAGGGTCAACAAATCCAATAAAATTCCCATTTATTTATTCATGATTATCTCATTTTTAGTACCTATTTTATTATTTATTATTTATACATCAAATAAAGAAACTTTGTACATGAAAGTTGTAGACACAAATGTAAATGAAAATACAAAATTGACTTCATACAAAAATAATATACTTGTACTATTTTTACCCAGAATAAAATACCAAAATTCTAACTTCCCAAACTTGTGTCTTCTCCATATTAACTCAAAATGCACCAAAATCACTTTAATATAATATAAATTTTTATGAGATATTTAATGAAGGTGGTTTCATTTAATTAAGAGTAAGATGCAAAAGATAGATTTTGGAACCCTATTTGTATGTTATACTTGAATAAAATATTCATTTTATTTATTCTTGATTTTTTTATAATTTTATATTGTTATAATTTTGTAAATATTATTTATAGTACATATACATATTTGGTATACAAAAAAATCATCTAGAAAAAAAAAGAAAGTAGTATATATAATTATTTAGATAAATATATCTATATAGCCTTAGAAACTAACTTATAATAAAAAACCTATAAAAATAATATTAAAATACTACATGAAATAATATATATATTTTTTACATTTATAGTTTTTTTGAATAAAATCATTTTCTATTTTTATTTAAATTTTCTATTTCTTTTAAAATCCCATTGTGTCTTTACTCGGTCGATGTGGACAAATAAGGGTATTAGGAAGGTTGATCAAGGTCAACACCCCGGTCCCCCTTGGTTCTAGCTTCTGCCAGCATTTCACCTCGATTTCTTCCTTTTATCCCACTCGATCCTTTAACCATTTCGTTTCGATGACTTTTGTTCC
This sequence comes from Ottelia alismoides, assembly GCA_037367405.1. NCBI lineage: Eukaryota > Viridiplantae > Streptophyta > Magnoliopsida > Alismatales > Hydrocharitaceae > Ottelia > Ottelia alismoides. Next base: position 199,067 of record JAZKJV010003403.1, read on the forward strand.
TCGAAGAATGCTCTTACACTCAAATCTCTCATCTAGATCCGAGAGTCCCTTAAACCATTGATTTCTTCGATCAATGTGAAGCCCTATTAGATATTTCCACCAACAAACCTTATTGGCTTGAGCCTTTTCCACTCCACCGAACCCTAATATGAGCTCGGATTGAGAATGTCGGTGACAACAACTACGTCCCTGGAGCTCCAGTGAGGCACCCGAGCATTGAATAGAGTGATCCGAGTTTCTCCACCTGTTTCGTCGGAGCCTCTAATTTTGGCCTTTTTTGGTTAGTAAACTCTCATTTCCTTAGTTGTTTCTGTTCCTTAGGTTAGCATTAGTTTATGAGTTGCTTTGGTTTCATTTGATTTTGTTTACTTTATCGAAATTTCCAATAGCTAAGTACGGAGGAGCTCTAGCTCCGCCTCTTGGTTCCGAAATATCCGAAGTCCTCCTCAATAAATCTCACCTCCATGACCTCCCCTTTCAGCCTCTGATCACCCCAGGCATCCTCACCCCCTCGGATCTCACACAGATCCAAAAGCTTTCTTCCTCCTCCGTCGCTCGCTGGAGGAACCCCATCTCACGCACCCTTTGCTCATTCTGTCACCTGAAATTGCCTACTGCTTCGCCATTTTACCGTGACTAACCCCTATACGGAATACCAAAGAAATGGCACTTCTTCGAGGTTCAGCAAGTAGTAGGGGAGAGCTCTAGCTTAGGTCCTTTGTCATCATGCATCAGAGTCAATCTAGGCATTTTGACTCCTTTAACAATTGTGGATTCTCTTCCATTATCTCTAGATCATTCTAACAACTAATTTGGAGGCCAGTGGAGGGAGCACGAATCAATTAAAACATCTCCATGGAGAGTACTTGCCAAGTTCATCCGAAGACCCTAGGAGTCATTTGATCTTCACTCATTCTTTGCATGGATCAAGAGGCTTTGGATCGAACATGATTCATAACCGTCTGATCTGCAACTAGATCTAATCCACACTGTCGAAGGTGCGAAGCGGTACCCGATGATCTCGACCATTGATCATGTTAAATAAATAAACAAGGACCATCCACCTGTTTGTGATGACGAGTAAATTTCATATTTTAGCCCACAAAGTTTTTGTTTTATTTTCAGTACATGAACTTGCATCAATAGTTTCAAGACTTTTGTATACGTGAATGTATTGTCTTAATTTTTCTAGTATTTACATTTTCATCCCCCACCAACTCAACCGACAAACTCTGTAGTATTTGGAAGAAAACACTCCCGGGTTTAGTTTATTATTGCTTTCTAAGAAATTTCGAATATTAAGTATATTATTTTGTGAAGAATTTGCACGTTTTCCCCCAAACATATTATTTATTGCAACATACCCCTTTGGGTGTATTTTATTGAATATATGTGAAAAAATAACGTGCTTGCCCCTGGAGTATATTGAGGTATTAGGATATTGTCCATAATCTTTAAATATCTACATAAACACCTTTTCTAGTATGTATTTTCTTTTTTTGGTCTTTGTTTACTAAGAAAAATAATTTAGATACCCTATAATCATATATATCACATATATTTTTTGTGGGGTATTTTAATAAAAATCATCTTGTGACTATTATTCCATGTTTTCCTAATAAAAAGTTAAAAAAATAGAAAAGGTCTTGAAAAATTCTACAAAAAGTATTTCCTTTGTATTTTATTTTTTATCATCTACCAAAAATCAACTATAAATATAAAAGAAAAACCGTAAAAATCTCAAAACACTCAAAATATTATAAAAATTTTCAAAAAAAATATCCAAAAATATTTTCTTTAATCAAAATTTTTTATTTTGGGTATAGTTTGAGTTCAAAAATATTTTGGGATTTTTTGAGGAGGTTTATTATTTTTAAACAAAAAATACTCTTGTTTGTTTAATTCTATTTTAACTTTTTATTCCAATTAAAAATCCATAAAAATTTGCAAAAAAATACCTAAAAAATCATAAAAATAGAATAAAAACCTGAAAAACTTTAAAATATATGTTCTCTAAATTTTTATCATTTGACCTACTTTTTCCTTGTGTATGTCTCTATACATATAAACTTACTTTCTATTTATAATTGATTTTCTTTTTACATTATTTTAGTTTATTTTTTTTAAAAATAAGATTTCAAAAACATCTATAAAATAAAAAACTAAATAAAAATTTAAATTTTAAAACCTCTAGAAACCCTAATTTGGTTGTGTTCGAGAGATAGATTGTGCATTGATTTTCATCTCTTGCTCTATTGCATTGCTTCCTAAGTTCGACCCCTACTTGCGTGTAACTAAACATCTTTGGTAAGGTATAATAAATTTTGATTCACACTTGCATGACTTTCTTTATTTATTCATTGTGTGGGTTAATTGTTGATTGACCATGTGGTTTTGTGAGTGGTCGCTACGTTGATAATATATCTTCGCTTCCATGAAGATAACATTTTAGACCCATGAAAAATCCATGTAATCAAAATATCACCCCATTGCCCATTTTTAAAAAAAACTTTATCCTTCTTAGCACACTAAACCCTTATATCTCTTCATAGAAAGATGGAGCTTTGTGACAACTCGCTCCCAATCAGATTTTTGGCATGTTATGTGCATCATTAGAGAGATCCACACTTCGCACGAGCTCCACCACTGGAGATTCTGCTCCATGGCCACCAGGTCAAGTCGAACTCCTTTTATTGCATTTTTTGGAATATTTTAATTATAGTTTTTATTTATAGCATTTATTTAATGCTTTAATCAATTTCTTGAACATATAATTTATAATTACAATTCATCGGAGCTTAGTTGTCTGGCCTTCATTTTGCATGTGCCAACAACCGTTCTGACCTACATTCACCACCACCTTCTTCCCCCTCCACTTCTCCACCTTCCGAGCATTCCCATTCATCATGATTCCTTTCAGATCTGGAGATCCGTGCCCAACCCCCCACCCTTCGTCGGAGCATCTCCATTTCATTCCATCACCAACTTTTCTCCTATAATAAATTCCTAGAAGCTTCGCTAAAACCTAGACAATATTTCTATTCATGAATAGTTGCTTGAAGGCCCCATATGAGGGGTATTGAATCCAAGACTTTAATCCCAGGTGGCCTGAGCTTCTTCGAGCTGCTAAAACCCCTTCTATGCGTCCTAGATGACCTTGATGCCCCAACCTATGTTGAACTACATCAGGAATGCGTAGAGCGTCAGAGTAGCTAGCGAAGAGCAATTTATGATCGAAGGAGAAACAAGATGCTATTCTTTTGAGTTTATACAAATACCTTAACAGTCGTCAGATCTTCTAGCCACCCCAATTTTGTTTCCAGCCTTTGGATCGAGTCACACACCAACCATCAAATTTCCCACAATATATAATCTTGAGGGAGGCGCCACGTGGACAAGTGAAATCAGTAGAGTTGTTGTATAACACATTAGTGGATAATTTACGTTGTCCTCTTTCACCTTTTTGTATTTACAAATTAGTCTTGTGAATATTAAGTTTAGTATAATTATTTTTGTAAAAATTGCACAAACCCCCTTGAACTTGTTGGATATCGTGTTTAGGTACCTGCTAGCTCACCTCACATGGTGGGAAAGTTACTAGGAATCCCTTCCGAGTTCTTATAATCGTATTTAGTACTAAAAGTTCTAAAATACGTGTTAATGTTTGGGTATTTTTACACACAAACCCTCAGAAATTATTTTTTTCATAAATACCTCTCTTAGTGTTGTAATTATTATTTGCATTTCTATTGTTCTTAAAAAAAATCACATGCTTGTAAATTATTGGGAAAAGCTTATGGAATGCCTAATATGTTAATTGTTTATGCCATGATTTTTATTTAGAAACTTCGTGCAATTTTTCATTTATTAAAAATCTTCAGGAACTACTTAATCCTTGTTTAACTAGAAAAATACAAAATTATAAAACCTTACCTAAAAATTAAAAAACTTATGTATTATATATTGTCATATAAATAACTCCAAATCAAAACTCTTAAAAAAAAGAAAAACACAAAAAAATGAAACCCCGAGAAGCTTAGAAAAATTAGAAGAATTAACATAGAAACATAAAAGAAAGCACTAAAAATTGAAAAACCTAAACTTAGAAAAAATAGAAAAACATCATATTTATTTCTATTTCTATTTTTTACTTATCTTATTTATTATATATGAAAAATAATTTGTGAATTTCTGGACTTATTATCTATTTTTAAAACCCAAAACATTCCAGCATATTATTATAAGTCACTATTTTGACATTTTAAATGAATTAAAAATATCTAAAAAAGGATTTTTTTTGAAAATTCATCAAAATAGAGAAAAAGTATAAAAAACATAAAAAAACATTTATTTTGTAATTTTCGAGTATATATTTATATTTATATATGTATATCTCTATATTAACTATGTATACCACATATGACTTATATACTAATTATATCCTTAAAAAAAGTAAAAATTTACAAATTAAAAAGAATTTAAAATTTTATTAATATTTTTATAGGTAAACCATTATAAATCCCTAAAAATCAAATATAATTAAAAAACCTGCAGAGATAAAAAGCCAAAAAGTACAAAATAATTGTTGCTTATTTTTATTAATAAACAATAATTACCCTATCCTCTTTCGTCCAAGTGATTTGACAGTCTACACTTATTCACTATACACATATTATGTAGAGTTAATATAAAAATAATTTTTGACTCAAATTTTGCATTGCATTATCGTACATTATGGGTTGATTATTGTCTCGATTGGTCGATTAGGATCCGGGAGCTGAGAGAGGTGCCTAGACAATGATTGCCAGCTCCATATTATCAAACACCACAATCCCTCCAAGATTGGACGCTAGGATTCTCATTCGATCGATTGAACAAATGGCATCGTTGCCGAGGAGCAACATCAAATTAGAGTTTTTGTATATTTTAATTATTTTAGTTACCTGCTTTTATTTATTCTTCAAATAATTTTTTATCTGTTCTGACATATTTCTTTATTGACTTATTACCGAGGGGCCGCTATGTGAGTACATATTTCTAGGAGGTCGAGGCAGTGGAGTAGTGCGGAGATCGATTTTCTACTTTGAGCCAATAGGAGAGAGCGAAGGAGAAGACAAGGAGAGAGAGGATCAACATATCAATTAATTTTAATTTTTTTTAGAGAGAAATTTTTATTTTTGTAATTATCATTATAATAAACAAGGACATACACTTAGAGATACTTGAACACTCAAAGGTCCATTTCTCGGGTGATTATTCACTTGGGAGCCTCACCAGGTTTGATAATTTTTCTTTACATTCTCAGTTTTGTTTATCCCTATTTTTCCCATTATTTTATTTATTTTCCCATGTTTTTAGTTTTTCTCTTTATTTTACATTGTTTCGTGTGCTTGAAGCACACACTTTTAGGATTTTAATTAGTTGAGCCAGGTAGAGATAGGTCCATAGACCTAAAAGAATTCGGTTCTTAATAATATGTTCTTCCCAAATAGAAATTCTTGCTAATTCGGTTCTCGCGTACACACATATATGTTAGACTTTATTTTATACACGGGTCATCTTGCATGTAGACTGTTGGAGTCTAGTATGCATCCTCATTTAGTATCCACATTCATTTGGTTTTCCATGCACCTACTGTTCCAAACTCCTTCCACTATTTTCTTTGACTTAGACAATAAAAGCAAACGGAAAATCCATTGGACATATTATTTTGTTTTTCAAAAAAACCAAAAAATTTGATAACATATAAAATTAGGATTGCTAATTATACTCTTCCCTATAACTAAACGTAAAGGACAAAAATCATTATTTTGTGGGGGAGCAACCCCCTCATTGTCATACGTATATTCCATACCTAGCTAATGCACGTAGATAGCATTATTTTGTACACATTAACATTAACTATTTATTCTATTTATTGTATAAAAAATATATTTAATAATGCAAAAATTAAAAAAGAACAGAAAGAAAAGAAAATTAATAAAATCCTAAAGGTATTTTATGACCCTAATCACCGAGACCAAGTCAAGAATTGATTCAGTCCACACAGTAGGTGGAACTAAGGGTCAATAAATCCAATTAAAATCCCATTAATTTAGTTATGATTACTTCATTTTGGCACCTTATTTATCATTTATACATCAAATAAAGAAATTTTGTACATAAAAGTTGTAGACACAAATGTAAATAAAAATACAAAATTGACTTCATACAAAAATAATATATAGTGTACTTTTTTTACCCATAATAAAATACCGAAATTCTAGCTTCCCAAACCCGTGTCTCGTCCATATGAACTTAAAATGGACCGAAATCACATTAATATTATATAATATTTAATAAGCTATTTAATGAAGGTGTTTTCATTTAATTAGGATTTAAGATGCAAAAGTTAGGTTTTGGACCCCTATTGTATAGTATACCTGCATAAAATATTCATTTTATTTATTCTTTATTATTTTTATAATTTTGTAAATATTATTTATAGTATGTATATATATTTGTTAAACAATAAAACAATCAAGAAATAAAAAAGATAATAGTGTATATAAATATTTAGATAAATATATCTATATACTCTTAAAAAGTAACTTGTAATAAATAAAACATTAAAAAATAAAGATTATATTAAATGCTACATTAAATAATAAATAATGTATATGTTTATAGTTTTTTTGAATAAAATCATTTTCTATTTTTATTTCCATTTTCTATTTCTTTTTAAATCCTATTGTGTCTTTACTCGGCCGATGTGGACAAATCAGGGAATTAGGCAGGTTGATCGAGGCCAACTCCTTGGTCCCCCTTGGTTCTAACGTCTGCAATCATTTTGCCTCAATTTTTTCCTTATGTCTGACTCGATCCTTTCACCCTTTCATTCGTTCCTCGAAGAATGCTCTTATACTCAAATCCCTCATCTTGATCCGAGAGCCCCTTAACACATCGATTTCTTCGATCAAAGTCAAGCCCTATTAGATATTGCCATCGTCAATCCTCGCTGGCTTGATCCTTTTCCACTCCATCAAACCCTAATGTAAGCTCAGATTGAGAATACCGATGACTGCAACTACGTCCCTAGAGCTCTAGTGAGCCGCGTGAGCGTTGAATAGAGTGATCGGAGTTCCTCAACCAGTTTCTTTGGAGCCTCTACTTTTGGACACGATTGGTCGGTAAGCTCTCATTTCTTTTGTTTTTTCTGTTCCTTAGGTTAACATTAGTTTATAAGCAGCTTTATATGCGTTGATTTTGTTTACTTCATCGAATTTTCCAATTTCCAAGTACGATAGAGCTCCAACTCCGCCTCTTCATTCCGGACATATCCGACGTCCTCCCCAACTCACCTCCACAACCTCCCCTTTCGCCCCCTGATCACCCCAGGCACCCTCACCCCCTCGTATCTCACACAGATCCAAAGCTCCATTGCTCCTCCGCCACTAGATGGAGGAACCTCATCTCACGTACCCTTCGCTCATTCTATCTCCTAAAACCGCCTACTTCTTCATCATTTTGCCGCGACTAGCCCCTGTAGGGAATACCAAAGAAATGGCGCTTCTTCGAGGCCCGTAGAGTAGCAGGTGAGAGCTCTAGGTCAGGTCCTCTGTCAGCATGCCCAAGAGTCATTCTAGGCATTTTGACTCCTTTAGCAATTTTGGATTCTCTTCTATTATCTCTAAAGGATTCTAGCAGTTGATTTGGAGGCTAATGGAGGGAGTACAAAGTGATTAAAGCATCTCCACGGCGAGTACTTTCCAAGTTCATCCGAAGCCCCTAGGAGCCATTTGATCTTCACCAATTCTTTCCAAGGATGAGGAGGCATTGGATCCAACCTGAGCCAACACCGTCTGATCCGCAGTTGGATCTAATCCGCACTGTCCATGGCACGAAGCGATACCTGATGATCTGGAACATTGATCACATTTTGTGAATCAACCCGGACCATCCGCCCATGGGTGTTGATGAGTAAACTTCACATTTGACCCCACAAATTTTTGTTTTATTTTGAGCACATGAACTTGCATTGATAGTTAAAAGACTTTTGTATATATATGCAAGTAGGGTCTTAATTTTCCTGGTATTTGCATTTTCATCCCCCACCATCTCAACCGATAAACTCTGGAGTATTTGCAAGAAAAACTTCTCGGGTTTGTCTATTGTTGCTTAGTCGGAAATTTTGAATATTAAGTATATTATTTTGTGAAGAATTTGCACGTTAGCCCCCAAACTTATTATTCATTGCAAAAATACCCCTTTGAATGTATTTTAATAAATATTTGTGGAAACATTGCATGTTTGCCCACTAGAGTGTTCTGAGGTATCAGGATATTATCCATAAACTTTAAATGTCTACATAAACACCCCTGCTGGTATGCATTTTCTTTTTGTGGTCTTTGTTTTGTGAAAAGTAGCTCATGTGGTCTGAAAATACTAAGAAAAATAATTTAGATATTTTATAACCATATCTATTACATATATTTTTAGTAAGGTATTTTACTATTTTCTATTTATTAAAAATCATCTTGTGAGTATTATTCCATGTTTGCCTCATAAAAAGGTAAAAAACTAGAAAAGTTTTTGAAAAATTCTACAAAAAGTGTTTCCTATCTATTTTATTTTTTATCATCTATCCAAAAATCAACTAAAAATATAAAATAAAAACCCTAAAATTCTCAAACCACTCAAAATCTTAGAAAAATTCTCAAAAAAAATAGAAAATATCTAAAATTAGTTTTCTTTAGTATAGAATTTTTATTGTGGAGGATATTTTTAGTTATTTTGGGATTTTCTGTGGTGGTTTATTATTTTTAATAACAAAGATATGGTTGTTTGTTTAATTTTTCACTATTTTGATTAATAATTGATTTTCTTTTCCATTTTATTCTCATCTTATTATTTTATTTTATTATCAAAAAATAAAATTTTAACAAGATATACTGAATTAAAAATTAAATAAAATTTTAAATTTCAAAACCCCTAGAAACCCTAATTTCGTGGTGTTTGAGAGATAGATTGTGCATTGATTTTACATCTGTTGCTCTACACCATTGCTCCCTAAGTTCGACCCACACTTGCTTGTCACTATACATCTTTAGTAGGGTATAATAAATTTTGATTCACACTTGCTTGACTTGCTTGATTTATTCATTGTGTGGGTTGATTGCTGATTGATCACATGGTTTTGTGAGAGATCGCCACAACTTTAATATATCTTCTCTTCCATGAGGATATCATTTTTGACCCTTGCAAAATCTGTGTCATCAAAAGCTCACCCCTCTACCCATTTTGTTATTTTTGATCCTTCTTAGCATACCAAACCCTCATATCTCTTCGTAGATAGGTGGAGCTTCGTGACAACTCGCTCCTTATCGGATTTGTAGCATGCTAGGTGCATCATTAGAGTGATCCACATGTAAACCGGATCTCCACCGTTGAAGATTCTGCTCCTTGGCCACCTAGTCAAGTCGAAATGCTTTTATTGCATTTTTAGTTACATTTTAATTGTAATTTTTATTTCTAACATTTATTTAATTCTTTAATTGGTTTCTTTGACATGTAATTTATAATTACAATTCATCGGAGCTTAGATGTTCGACCTTCATTTTGCCTTTGCCAACCACTATTCTGACCTACGTTCACCACCACCTTGTTCCCCCTCTGCTACTCCACCTTCCTAGCATTCCCATTCATCATGATCCCTTTAAGATCAGGAGATCGGTGCCCAACCCCCCACCCTTCGTCGGAGCATCTCCATTTCATTCTATCATCGAATTTTCTCCCCCTCTAATAAATGCCAAGCATCTTTGCCACAATCTCGACAATATTTCTATGTAGGAATAGTTTTTTGAACCATTTGAGGGGTATTGAGTCCAAGACTTTACTCCCAGGTGGACTGACCTTCTTCTAGCTGCTAAAACCCCTTCGATGGGTACTAGACAACCTTGATGCCACCAACCTATGTTGAAAAACATCAAGAACACATAGAGCGTCAGAGCAGCAAGGAATGAGACCATAGGTGCATGTAATTGATGATCAAAGGAGTAGTAACAGGTTGTTCTTTTGAGTTCATCCAAATAGCTTACTAGCTGTCAGATCTTCTAGCCACCCCAATTTTGTTTCCAACCATTGGATCGAGCCACACACCAACCATCAAATCTCCCAATATATCTAATTTTAATGCTTCATCGACGAAGGGGTAGCCAGTGACGAGGGGGCGCCACATGGACAAGTTAAATACGTAGGGTTGTTGGATAGTGCATTAGTAGATAATTTACACCATCCCTTCCACCTTTTTGTATTTATAAATTAGTCTTATAAATATTTGCTTTTGTATAAATATTTGTGTAAAAAATTCATAAACCCCCTTGAGCTTGTTCGATATCGTGTTTAGGTCCATGCTAGCTCATCTCACCTGGTGGCCCATGTGAGGCAGGAAAATTGCTAGGAAACCCTTCTGAGTTCTTATATTTGAATTTAGCACTAAAAGTTGTAAAATACGTGTTAACGTTTTGGTATTTTTACACACAAACCCTCATACTATATTTTTATTTCATAAATACCCCTCCTAGTACGTAATTATTATATGCATTTCTATTACTCTTAAAATAGCTCTTGTGCTTGTAAATTTTTGGAAAAATCATAGGAATGCCTAACATGTTATTTGTTCATGCCATGATTTTTATCTAGCATTTTCTTGCATTTTTTTAATTTTTAAAAATCATTTAGGAGCAATTTAATCTTTATTTAATAAGAAAAATACAAAATTATAAAACCTTATTGATAAATTCCAAAAACTATATATTATATATTGTCAAATAATATAACTACAAACATAAATCCCCAAAAAATATAAAAGAAAACACTAAAAATTGAAAACCCTAAAAGCTTAGAAAAATAAAAAATTATCATAGAAATCTAAAAGAAAACATTAAAAATTGAAAAATCAGAAAAAGCTTAGAAGAATTATAAAATATATATATATTTGTTTCTATTTGATGTTTTTACTTATAGTATATATAATATATTAAAAAAATTTGGGAAATTTTGGACTTATTATCTATTTTAAAAACCCAAAAGATTTTGACATATTATTCTAATTCATTATTTTGACATTTTAAATGAATTAAAAATATCTAAAAATTAGCATAAGTTATTCGAAAATCATAAAAATAGAGAAAAATATAAAAAACATGAAAACATTTAATATTGTAATTTTCGAGTATATATAGTTATATTTATAAATATAAAACTCTTTATTGATTATTTATAGTATATATTACTTATACACTTATTATAATAATTATTATTAATTATCTATACCTTATATATTTTCAAAACCTTTAAATAATAGAAAGGAGCATTCTTGTATACATTTTCTATATTTTTACATTTTTATTTATTATATATTATATAATGCTAATTATATACATTTTAGTATATATATTTATCATATCCTTAAAAAGAAACTTAAAATTTACAAATTAAAAGAATTTTAAATTTTAAAAATATATATTAATAAGTAAAAAATCAAAAATACCAAAAATGTAAATATAAATAAAAAACTTACAAAGATTAAAAAGCCAAAAAGTATAAAAGTAATTGTTTTTTATTTTTATTAATAAACGAGAATTACCCTATCCCCATTCGTCCTTGTGGTTCAGTAGACTACACTTATTCGCTATACACATATTTTGTAGAGCTAAAATAAAAATAATTTTTGACTCAAAATTTGCATTGCATCATCATACATTATGGGTTGATTATTGTCTTAATTGGTTGATTACGATCCGAGAGCCGAGATAGGTGCCTATACAATGATTGGCAGCTCTGTATTGTCAGACACAACAAGCCCTCCAAGAATGGACATTAGGATTCCCGTTTGATCGATTGAACAAATGAGATCGTTGTTGAGGAACAATGTTAGATTGGAATTTTTGTATATTTTAGCTATCTTACTTACCTTGTTTTATTTATTCTTCAAATAATTTGTTATCTATTCTGACCTATTTCTTTATTGACTTATTTCGGAGGGGCCACTACGTGAGTATGACTTTCTAGGAGGTCGAGGTAGTGAAGCAGAGCGGAGGTCGATTTTCTACTTTGAGCCAATAGGAGAGAGCAAAGGAGAAGACAAGGAGAGAGAGGACCAACATAGGAATTATTTGAATTTTTATTTTCTTTTTTTAGAGAGAAATTTTTATTTTTGTAATTATTATTTTAATAAACAGGGGACATATGCTTAGAGATACTTGAACTCTAGGTCCATTTCCCAGGTGATTATTCACGTGGGAACCTCTCCTATTTTGATAATTTTTCTTTACATTCTCACTTCTGTTTCTCGCTAATTTTCCCATTATTTTATTTTATTTCTCAGGTTTGGAGTTTTTATCTTTCTTTTAATTTGTTTTGTGTGCTTCAAGCCCCTACTATTAGGATTTTAATTAGTTGAGCTAGGTAGACTTAGGTCCATACACCTAAAAGAATTCGGTTCTTATAAGATAGATGGGCTTAGTCAAATTAATAAATCCGTTCTTCCCAAGTAGAAATTCTTGCTAGGCTGGTTCTCTCTTGCACACATATAGGTTAGACTATATTTTATACAGGGATCATCTTGCATGTAGACTGCTGGAGTCAAGTAAGCATCCTCATCTATAGTATCCACATTCATTTGGTTTTTCGTGCACCTACTATTCCGAACTCCTTCCACTATTTTTTTGACTTAGACAATAAAAGGAATTGGAAAATTCATTGGACATTTTATTTTGTTATAACCAGTAAAATCAGGACTACTAATTATACTTGTCCCTATAACTAAATGTAAAGGACAAGAATCATTATTTTGGGGAAAGTAAACCCCTCACTGTCAGATGTATATTCCATACCAAGTGAGGCACATACACAAAAGGGCTAAATCCCCCATCCCTGGAATTGTGCCTTAAGCGCTTGGGTCTGCTCTTGGGCCATGTTATTGTAGCCATCACTTGCAAACTTTAGACGAACTGGTTTGGTGTTCGAGGATGTGTGCTACACAGATTGGAACATTGCCACCTTAGGCGACTGCACCTGCGAGCTTGTATATATTTTGTTTCTCACCTAGCTCTAAAACTGAAAAGATAAAATGACAGAGCTTTCATGGTCTTCACAGTATTTAGTAGGAAATTTGAGTTTATATGCATTTGTATTGTGTTTGTTTGATCATTCCACACATTTGCATTTTTTTTGCATATTTTGGCTTGATTGCCTGCTGTCCCAAATCCTTGTTTCTTGAATACTGAGATGGATTATTGGAGTTATTTCTATCTACACATCACAGATTCTTCTAATTCCACTCCAGTCAGCGCACCTACAGATTGTCATGAGGAATATTATCAGGACTTTTCTTTTTGTACATATCCACCACATCCACTACTTTAGCCATCATATTTTGACATTATCCACCACCGCAGTTTTGTTACCCACCACCACATCTCTCATGAAAATCTCTCTTAAGTATATGACCAGGTAGTTGAGCAAATGAAAAAGAGGGTTAATGATATTTGACCAACATATGATTCACATTGTTACTTCACCTTCTGATGTTATGGATTCATGAGAGGCTACCCATGAGAAACTACAATAATCAAATATACAAAAATGTGCAAAATATAAAAATCCAAAAAGAAAGCAATGGAAGGCACATAGTCAGGTAAATTTATGAGGAGAGATCACCTATACCACATCCTTTGCCCACACATGCATACACTATAGTTCTCACTTCCTTAGCTCCAAGGATGACATTGTATAGACTAATCTTAGTCATCCTTTTGTACATGTTTATTCTGATGTCTTACCTTGTATGGAAGAAATAGAAAATTTAAAAAAATGTTAACTAATCCTGAAGTGGTGGTGGCTATTCAGGATATTTGTGTTGCCCCACTTAGAAAGGCCATGAACCTTCCTCTGCACCCACACCTATGAAAAGAAATAGAGGTCGCAAGACTAAGAACCACATTCTTACCATGGCCACTACCTATGCTATAACATTCTGTCTGCCCAATAGGAAAGGGACACTAGTACATCCTTTGTTAGCTGTGTCATTTCTGACCATCATTTTGATCACACTGTCCTTGAAAACAATGCACTGATTAATATAATACCCTTCTCACTCGTCCAGTCACTCAATCCGGGGTCTCTATTGAAAATCACGATTATTTGACAGTTTGATGACTGTTAAGTATAGAGGCCAAAGAGTACTCTTGATAACTTTGTGATTCAGATCTAGGATAAGACCTACACTGTAGATTTAATCGTATTGCCCATAAAGACCACCTCGATGGAGTGCACTCCCATTATCCTGGGTCGGTATTTTTTGTAGAGATACACTTTCATTCCCACAAACAGAGCATCATGATTGAGATGATCAACGGACCTACTTCCAGTCAGAGACCCACAACTGATGAGAGTTTACACGTGTCCACCAACTTCGAGGACTATAACCTAGCCGCTGAGATCACAGATGTTTGTTATTATGGATTATACTGAGAGCTGAGAATTCCTCTTCTAGGGGGAGACTCAGAAATCATAGACTTATGTGTTCCTTATTCTACTGTGTGGCGATGTGTTGATGAGTTCCGTAGTATTTACACCATAAATAACTTACCACAGTGGAAAATTTTAGGAGATAATTCCAAGACCGAACCTGACTATACTACTTCCATTGATGAGTTCATGCCAGCTTATTTTGATACCATTGAGGATTTACACCATGTTGATCTTGATCATGCTATGTCAAATAATGACCCTGATATTGACTTGCACCTTGTTAGATCCATTCCTTAGAAGTCTCAAAAGAAGGTGCAGTTGATACCTTCTTGATATTTATACATTCATTACCTTGTATATTCGCTTTCGTTTCCTTCCATCTTACACTTTCATCGTCTACCTCGATCCGTGTGTTTGCATTGCTTTGCTTTATCCTTAGTATATGTGAGGTGGATGTCTTGAATGTTCTTTCTTCGCTCTATTTCATCACTCCTATCATTGCATATGCTTAGGGATCTCTCACGCTAAGTATAGGGGGAGAGATGTTGTTCATTCCTTCCTCTTTATTTTAAATCATTTATTTTTCATTTCTTACAATCCTCTCGCTTGTCTCCTCACTTGTTAATATCCTATATATACTTAGGAATCTTTTACCGTAACTATAGGGGGATACATACTGAGTTGTTGATCTGTTTATTCCCACTCTTGACCTTCTTGTTTTCTGTATACAGTTTTCTATACTTAGGATTATTTGATCATAAGTATAGGATGAACGGTTGACTTCTCATTCTTTTAGTCATTGTAGTAAAGAGTTTCCTATAGTCAACACGAGTTATATCTTCCTTTGTCTCTTTGATCTCTATGAGGACATAACTCAAACAAAGTATAGGGGGTCGTATATACATTATGAACACTTTATCCATAACTCATACTTCTGTATTATTATATAATATGGCTAATATAGTATATGGGTAAGGGTATACGCATAACCAAATGTAAATAATGCACAATAAAATTTGTAAAAATTCTAAGAGAATATGGTTAATAAACTGATTTAAAATTTTTTTGTGAAATGATTTGAAAAATGGATGGAAAATTTCTTGATAAATCTATTCAAACCGTTTGGAAAACTTTTGCGAAATGTTTTAAACCATCTGAAAAATCATTTATAAATATCTACAAAAACCGTTTTCATTTGTTTGAATAAAATTTTTAAAAACTCAGTTTGCAATGATTTGAAAAATGGTTGTAAAAATATTTAGAAAAACCTATATATACTATTTGAGAAAATCTTTGCAGATTAAATTTTCAAATTTTTATAAATGTATGCAAAGTTGTTTGTCAAATTATGTACAAATAAAGGTTTCAAAATGTTTCTAAAATTATTTTCAAAATATTTTGAGAACTCTGTATATATTTGTATCGAATAAAATGCTATAAAACCCTTCTCTATAAAATCGACATAAATTCATAGTGTAAATCCTACACCTTGTAAAAATTGATGAACTCCTGAATAAATATATGCGCATTGTTCTTTTACTAATTTTTATCGAAAACCCTTAAAATTTTCAAAATTTCCAAAAACCTATAAAATTTTGCAAAATATTTTTTTTTAAAAAAATTGCATAAAAATCATAAAACTTTTTGAAAAATCCTTAAAAAGTTCAAAAATAGACTTTTGTTTCACAAAAAATATTTTCTTTTTATAACATAGTATTATATTTTCGAATTGATAATGGCAAATTAAGTAGTCTAATAAAGTCCGAAGATTGGAGCTTGGTTGAACTTTAATCCACTTAATCACAAGAATCTTATAAGAACTGGAAGTGAGGCGCTTCAAGTCTGCTAGACTTAATTCTTTGAGACCACAAGACTAGGTTTATATGTGATATTGATTGCCCAAGTATAATATTTCAAAACATACACATGACTCTTGTCTATAATGACCTAACAAGGACACTTGCACCTTACACTTTTCTCAACTGAGTTGAAGTGGTAGAGGGATGGATTTGTCGTCTTGAGACGCAAGCGGATGGAAACATACAAAGTCACAATCTATGGCCATTTTGTTAGCCATGTGAGCCAAAGGCAAACCATTCCTAAAATAAATGTTATTGTAATATTTGATTTATCAATATAAGTTATTGATTTTTTTCACTCGCTATATGAGATTAAATGAATGAATGCACTATAAGGCCCCCCTGTACAAGTAGGGTTATGTACCATGGCCCTCATAATGATCATATAGTTGTTGATTCAATAGTTGAATCATAGATGCTTGCGGTTGGATGGATATCTAAGGAGTTAGATGGAGGACTCATCAAACTCCATCAAATGATTGTTAAGAGATGATCTCCAGCCTGAGTAGGAGATGGAAATCCTTTCCCATTCAGTTGATATCTGAATGATCTCTTGATGCAAATCTTCTTCATGGGAATAGAGATTCGTAGGTGTTAGATTAGTTAGGTCAAAAAGTTGTCTTCATGAGATCAAGATAACCAAAGTCTTATGTCATATAGTATCACGATATAGGCATACATCCTTTGACCGGAGATATATGTGTTACTATATGTCTAGGTATGTACATTAGGCATACCAATAGGTTGATGACCTAACCAAGGTCTATACATAGGCGAGCTAGTGTGCATATGAGGGTCTATGGGTGATACAACCTCTCAAAAGGATCATACAGGTTCACTTGTGAACCAGAAGACATGAGCTCACATATGAGGTATTGGGATTGATCAAATTCCATGCATGGTTACAAGAATTGTAGGTATGATATATGCTTTTGGAAAGCATATGATTAATACCAACTCCCAATGAACAATAAGGAGAAACTTGATGATGAAATCCTAAAGATAATAGTGTAAAATTGATCTATATTTTATTGTTTATCATAGGTCTTCGAGTATGCATGAGGTACATGTATTAGGAATAATGCATGATGTACATGTATTAGGAATACCTGAGGGTGATGTGATCACAAACGGTTGTATAACCATGACGCTTCCATTTAGAGGGAGTGATGAAACAGGTCGGGATTTTAGTGACTCCTCTTAGTAGAGAAGTAATTTGATATTGGTCCAAGTGTTGGATGTTGATCTGAATGAGAATCAGAAACAATGAGAAGATGAGATTTAAGGTCTTGATTTAATAAACCATCTATAAGAGGTCCATGAGATCTAAATTTGAGATGTGATCTCAATACCAAAGTCACTATACTTGGAACGTACAATCACCCTGTCCTTATCTCCAAGTATCTGCACAGAAAGCAAATTATTCTTGAAATAGTTAAAGAATAATTCCATTATTGAATTATATTTAAGCATTGAGAAATGGATAAATAAATGTGATTTAATTATCATGAATAATGTTAACTTGATAATATATTAGAGAGAGCTTATTACTATTTTTATTTGTTGATTAATCATTGGTGTGAATAGGTTTCACATTGGATATTTAATTGGAAATGTAAATCACATATTTTTAGGTTGTGAATTTGATTCACAATTTTCCCATGGAAAGATGACAATATTCACACAAAAATTATGAATTATATGTAGATTGTAAATATTGTAGATTTCCTTGGAATAATGTAATCACATGAGATTACATGATATTGCACCCTTCCTTAATGGGAGAGTGGACGCCCACCAACTCTCATTAGGAAAGGGTGGTCGTTCACTCTTCTCCCATGGAAGGAGGCAATCTCCATTCCATAATCTCCAATGCATGATTGATTAAATTTGGGATTAATTTATATTGATAATCTAAATTAAATTAGTTGTTGTTATTGTGTTTTTACAACAAAATCTTGACCAGTGAGAGAAGCACAAATCAATCACATCCATTGATTTTGTGTGGTCCGTGGATTGTGATCCATGGACTCCCAAAGTGCTATATAAGAAGAGGTACCTCTTGCTTTTCAACTGACAATAATTTTACAACTTCAATCTCTCTCTCTCTCTCTCACTCACTCACTCTCATGCATACTATCTATCTCTCTCTTTGGATGGTCATCCATCCAAACCCTATAAGAATACGTTCGATCTTGTGTGACAAGATAATGAGTTCTTTTGCTTGGATCAACTACTTGGACTGCAAGAAGCACACAATTCATCTCTGTGCTCGCAAGCATCTCCTCTAATAGATTGGACTTAAGACAGGAGGTCTCTTCTCTTAGAGACTCTGTCACAACCATGCTACAAGTGGTATTCCTTTATCTAGTATGTGTTGAATCTCATATTCATCACTCTAAAAATGATGAATTAAGCTCAAATATGTAAAATCCATTGGCATTTCTTCATTTATTCTACATAATTAGCATTCATGTTTGTGTTAATAAGAATTGCATTTTATCACTCATTATTGCACAAAATAAGAAGCCAAAAATCCCAGTCCAATTGACCTGTAAAATAGCCAAACATTCCTGATTTTTAACTAATTCATGTTAACTCAAATTGGCCTGAAACTACCTCCATTGTGTATATATTACTAACAAGAATAAATGAAAAATACAAAAAAATTACTAACGTAAATAAGTAGACCAAAAACCCAAACCCTAGTTCTAGGATTTCTGAACTAAAACATTGATATCTTCCTCATCCAATGTCCTATTTGATCCTATTCAATTTCGAACTAATGTACATTTGAATACCTTCAAAACAAGACCAAGTTCAAGTGAATTGGATCTCATATGTAAAAGTTGGGTTTTGGGCCTCTCTTGTGCATTTCGTATTTTATCGGTTTTTGACCTAATAGTTTATGTACATAATTAACTAATTTTATTTTATTTATTTTTTATGTATTTTGTTTGATAAGATTTTTATTAAAATGCACAAAATACTAAATCCAAACTAAGCTTTAAATAAAAGAAACTAACTGAGTCCGAGTCCTCACTAAAAGTCTGTACAAAAATTGTCATTTTCGTGTTTTATTTTATTTCTCCTTCCTCTTAATTATTAAAAATTCAAAGAAATTAGATTAATGTGTTAGTATCTATATGTGATTTTTTTCATTTTTTCTGGATTTTTATTTGGTTAGAAATAAAAAATAATAAAACCCGAAAATCAAGGTATTCTATGTACATGAGATACCCCAAAAACATCACTTTGTGCAAATAATCGATTTTGATTTTGATCTCTTCATGAAAGTTGTCGATCTCATCGAGATGAGAAACTTTTGTAAAGAAAATTTTTCGATCCAAGGTCATTTATTATTTCCTTTTGAATTACCATAGTAATTATTTTTTGAATATTCTGTAGGTGCCACGTGGCAACTCATGGAGCCACCACGTGGCACCCATTTTTGAGCCTTTTATATCTTCGTTTTAAAAAAATAAAAATAAAAATAAAAATAATTCTTTTTATTTAAAAAAAGATAAAAAAAGAAAATAACAAAAGCCATGCACGTGCAGCGCATGTGCCCTACACGTGCTCTACCTTCCACTTCCCTTTTACCGCCATGTGGCATCTTCAGGGATGTTCAATATCGACCAATCAGATGACACTTGTGCCTCACCTTCCTTCCTCGGTTGTGCCACCGCACCCAATATCCTCCGTGGATCTCATCGCTCCGCCACTGAATCCATCTCTGATCCCTTTCCATCTTCTTGTGTGCAACCACATGGGCGAGCTCCTCCGCTCGTTCCCAATTTGCACCCCCCGCAATCATTGTGATTCACCCCTTTTGCAAATCTCAAATCCCAATCTCCATCGTTGCTCGACATGATCTAAGGTACGCTACAGCTCGTCGTGGCTCTTCTCAACAAGACTGCTCCGCTCCATATCTCCTCCGTCGAGTTGTGCCTCTAGTTACTCCGCCTCCTCCTCTCTTCGCATATCCTTCATTCTCATCGCGCATCCATTCCCAATCATTTAGACTCAACATCCTCGCATCCGACTTCGATGACATCATCCACCTTTAACTTCCACGCTGCCGAGCTCCTAGTTCCTCCACCGTCACTATATTCATCCTCTGACTTCCACCTCCCAGTGCCTTCAACTCGGATATTCCGATCATTTGTGCCTCTCCGACTTCACCCAGGAGAATTTCACCTCAACATTATATTCGACTCTAATGACAACCCTGAAGCATCGTTCTCCACCTCTAGGTTCAACGACGACACCGCTCCTCTGTGCTTCAACTCCAGCAACATTATAAAAAGCTTCGCCTTGACTCCAGCCACTACTTTGCTTCAGTCGTGCTCCTATCAACACCTAGAGGTGCTCAAATCCTTCGACAATACCAGCCGTCGGCCGCACTCCTCCACAAACTGCCATGCCGCTGGGGGCTGACCCGAGGCCCTCCACACGTGAGGTGCACGCGTGGGAGGGAGCAAATGATTAGCGCCCCTCTCTTGTGAGATAATTTCGTGGAGAGCACTCCCCAAATCCAAATTACAAGGGAACCCCCATTCTAGAAGTCACGTGCTTTGCACGTGACAATCTAGGAATTTTGGGCTAAAGCCCTTGGATCTTCGTGGAAATACAACAACACCCTTGCCACTCCATGGTCATGTGCCTGGCACGTGACCTCTGGGGATTTTGCAGAAATAGCCCCCGACTTTTTGGTAATTACAGATTCACCTCTATTATGTTTTTTCCTGTATTATTATATTATTGAATATTGTAGTCATACCTCTATGTCCCCCCTTTATTTGGGACCTCTTTATTGCATAATTTTATTTATAAAAAAATTGGATGACGTTCTACAATTAATTCTCTTTATCATGGCATAAGTTTGATATTTTCGTGATCTGTGGTTAATTATTAATTAATAATTTCATGGAAAATTGCATATTCTGCTTGCTTTGTGCTTGGAAGCTCATACGTATTTAACTGTTGCACTAAAAATTTGCCAACAAATTCTCAGATTTGAGGTTTAATTGTGTTTGACATTGTTCCCAAAAAGATTTGCATTTGCATGCATAATTTTCCTGATAAAATCATTTTTTATATTTCATTAAATAATATTTAGTAGTTATTAAATTTAACATTATTAGGGTTTAGTATTCTTTTGAGATAGATAGAATCGTGACATATCTTAGATAATTTTATTTCTTGAAATGAATTAGATTTAACATTTATTATAATTAATTATTGAAAATATCATTGTTTGCATTCATATATTCATTAAATAAAAATTCCCAAAAAATTACAATGCATTCATTTCATCATAATTAACATCTCGACTAAGTTTTAGATTTTCCAGATAATGTTTGACTGATCTTTACATTTTAGTCCCCAAAACTGGCCACATTTGCATTTTGCATCCCAAAATTGCACCAAAAATAACTAAAACATACTGTCTCAAAAATTGTGCACGAACTTTGATAGACAAAAATTCTAGGTTGTTCCTTTGCCTCCTTGATTTGACCTTGGACTTTCCCAATTAAAATAAACATAAAATCACGTTGATTAAAATTGACTAAATTTCTTGTGATTATTTCTTGACCGATTCCGAATTCTCACCTACAATTAAATGACATATTTTAAAGCTTAATTCTCACAAATTAAAGTAGCGTTTTCACATCTCGTCAGTATGTGGTTTAGATGAAACAATCTTAGAAGTGTTCTTGGATTATGTAATTTCTTGGATTATTACAAATAAAGAGTCTCTCTCTCACAATAAATTACACAAATAAGGTCAATGAAATAAATGGCTCGGGAATTGTCTTCAAAAATCCTCTAAGTCCGCCTTCGTGCTAAGCTAAAGTCGCTTCACGTGGGTGCCAAGGTGCTCCAAGAGGGGCTCCTCCCTCGATCCACGTACCTCGCACGGAATCCAAACAAGGAGAGTGGTTAGACAATTCAAAAGATATATCAAAAATAAGGAAAATAAAACAAGCAGAAATAAAAGCCGCAAAGGTAGATAAATAGTCACAACACAAAGCAAAAACGAGAACTACGCGCTGTTGATCCCCGGCAACGACGCCATTTGATAAACACAAATTATCGAGGGTCTAAAGAGTATGTCTCACACAAGGCGGAGACAACTGAGTCGCTGCGGTGGCCCACAATAAGATGTATTTAGTCAACAATTAACCCACACTAAAGATCAATAAATTAGAAATAATGTGGAGTTATAATTTATTTTTAACTCTGCACAAATGGTGTATAGTGACAAGTATGCAGAGTGTTCGAACACAGGGAGCAAACAGGGTAGAATCAAACAAATGTGCGTGAGTGAATGTGTCAAGTGTCTACACTAAGCAAGCAAACAAAGGAAGAATTTTTTTTGTGGGTTTTTAATTTTTTATATTTTTTTTTAATTTTTTTTATTTTGTATTTTGATTTTTTTTAATTTTCTGTTTTTATATTTTATATTTTATAATTTTTTTGTTTCTTTTTCAATATTTGGAAAATATAAGCAAAATAAGGAAAGACAAGTTAAAGTATTTATAAAAATGTGCAAAAATATCTAAAAATTCAGAAATAAAATGTTTTTGGTATTTTTAGAATTTTTTAATGTTTTTTGTGATTTTTGGGTATTTTTCAAGGTGTTTTGGTATTTTTAAATACTGAAATAGAGCAAAACAGTGAAATAAGTGCTGGCTGTGAATGAAATGGCAGTTAAAAATAGCAAACAACAATCAAAATTTTTCACACTATTTTTCAAATAAAGATAATAAAAAATAGAACAAACAGGAATAGAGTTTGTGATTTTTGGATTTTTCTTTGATTTTATATATTTTTTTGAAGTTTTTGAGTGTTTTTAAATTTTTAGTGTTTTTCTTTTGAGATTTTTAGTGATTTTTGGACTGACACTAAAATATGGTAAAATAGACACTAGGGAATTTTTGTGGAATTTTTAGAGGTACTTTGATATTTTTTGTATTTTCTAAGCGAGACAGTAAATAAAAAGCATGTTTCTGATTTTTAATAAATCTGAAAAAGCAATAAAATTAAAAACTAAAAATATGGGGACAAAATACAAGTTAGCATGAGCTTAGACCCATTTTTGTGGAATTTTTTGGAGGCCAAATGATAATTTAACTAATTAGAATAAGCATCCAAACATTAAACAGTCCTGGCAGGGGTATATATGCAATTTCTCAAACATCCAAGGGCAAACATGCAATTTTCCACAAAACTTTACACTAAAAGTCCAACTTTTCGTACCAAAAACTAATTACCAGACCCGCAAGGGTATCTAAACAATTTTCCCACTAGGGCGCGTGACTTGCACGTGCTTGGTGAGGACCAAAATGTAATTTTCTAACAACCTGGGGGCCTACTTGCAATATTTCCAAAAGCATAACACGTGATAGCAGAGTTTTGGTACTAAAACAAAATACACAAAATGCTGAGGGTGCCCTTGCAAAATGCCCACACCGCACGTGAACTGGTCACGTGAGGTGACGTGGCGAGGGACCTAAGTGCAGATAAGAGAAACACGGGGTCCTACATGCAAATATTACAAAGTTTTTACACTACAAACGAAAGTTCTTAGACTAAACCATAAATACAAAATGCGCGAGGGTGAAGATGCAAAATACCCTCGGCGCGCGATCCAACGGCGGTGAAGAGGCCACTTGACACGTGGCGCGCTACGGACGGCCGATGACGCTTCGCTGGTGGACGTCTGAGATTAGATCTCGGCTGAGATCAACGGTGGCTGAGCGCTGATGATCGGACGGTCCACGTTCTAACTGGAGGGGCTCCCTTGATCGGACGGTGGCGAAGGCGGCTGGAAAAGCACGACGGAGCTCCGGCAGGGTGAAGTTCCTCGAGCTCCTCCGGCCAGCTCTGGTGGCTTTTGGGCTTCAAAATCGGGCTGCTGCCTCCTCAGGTCCTCCTCTATCGTTTGGAGTCGTCAAAAATCCACGACGGTGGCCGTGGTGCTCGCTGGTGGCTGGCGGAGCTGGGAGGCTTCGTTGGCTCCGGCGAGCTTCGAAACTCGCCTCCAGATGCTCTCAAATGCACGTTGACATGCAAAACGAGTCAAGGGGTCCAGGGCAAACTGCCTATACCCTTGGATGGACGTGGGGGAGTGTGGATCGACGGGGAGATGATCGGTCGGAGGTGCGCTCCGGCCAAGTGAATAGATCTAGCGATTAAAGCGACGAATCTCAGATTTTTTTGGTGATTTTTAATCCTAAGGGTAAAAGGAGCTAAATACATGAAAGGAATGAGAGGGGAAGGGCCCTCAATGGCCGGAGCCAGAGGGAGAAGGGTTACCTCGACCGCCGGGTTGCGGGAGGTTATGGGATCTTCTCCGACCTCGATCACCTAGGCTGAAGAGCGTGATCTGGAGCTGTCACCTCCAGGAAGGTCTTGAGCGCATGAAGGTGGAGAGGGGTGGTCCGAAGGAAGTCCAACCGAGGATGGAAGTGGCGGAGCTCTATTTGAAGAAGTTTGGATGCGTGACTTCGAGAAGAAGTCACAGGCGGGCGAGGAAGATCTGGGCAGATCTGGCAAGACGGCGATGGAGATGGCTCAACAGGGATCAAGTTCCATGAAGGAAGCGGCGGCAAAAGACGAGAGACGTGGCCTCGAAAAATCCCCCATAGTGGGCAAAAATCGAGGCCACCGCGGACCCAGGGGTCAAGGACAGACTGTTGACCCGCTGGTCAACAGTCGGAGGCTCCTGGTTGGTCCACGTGGACCAACCAGGGAAAAGATTGAGAATTGATTTTATTAATTCGATAAAAAATAGAAAACAGTTGAATTAATTTTTTGTTATTAAATAAAAAATGTTTAATTTTTTATGTAATATTTTATTCCGATTTTTATTCATTTTTATGAAATGTATTTTTACAAGTTTACATTTATACCCCTATATAGGTATATTATCTATATATTTTAGTATTTCATTTTTATTTTGTACATTTAATTTTATTTATTTTGTTTATTATTTTGTATAATTATAAAATACTTTTATATACACAAATATGTTTTTATTTTATTTTTTTCTGATATGTTTTGTATATGGAATAAAATATAAGTATAAAATGTATAGGTATAAGTATGGGTATAATACCTGTATACCCTATATATGTATGAATTTTATTTTGAGTTTTATTTAGGTTTTTATTCCAATTTTAATGTTCATAATTATTATAAGTAATATTTACAACATTATAAAAATATAAAATCATAAAAATAATAATTAAAGAATAAATGGAATATTTTATTCTATACACTTATACAATGTGGGTCCAAAACTCAACTTTCAAACCGTAGCTCTGCCAAATGCGAAACCACCGCCATTAAATAGCTTATTTTCTTCTATATACAATTAAAGGTGAGTATGCTGCATTTGAAGTTTTTATTTATGAGATACGGGTCTGGGAAGTTGGTATTTTGGAATTTTATTCAGACCATAACTTTTTATCTGTACATTATTTTTCTGTGAAATCAATTTTGTGTTTTTCCTCATTAAATTATCTACAACTTTCATGTACAAAGTTTCTTTATTTGATGTACAAAAGGTGGAACCAAAAATAGGTCCCAAAATGAATAAAGAATGAATATAATAATATGGGTATTTGACCCTTATCTCCCCCTACTTTATTCCTTGTCGACCTATTCATCAAGATGCCTAGGTCTCGGGGTTTTAGGTCATAAAATATTTACAATATTTTATTCTTTTTCTTTTCTTTTATTTATTCTACAATTTTGGCTTTAATTACAGTAATTTATATACTATTTAGACACATATACATAGATGCTAAAATGCATGAATTAAGCCTATTTACACGTATTTACTAGGGTTTTTGAGGCCAAAATGATAGAATAAAGATGATGAAATGTGGATTCATCAGTTGCCTCCCACGAAGCTCTACATTTTACGTCTACAGCCAGACGTGAGACACCCCTAAGGGTCAGTCAAGAACTCAGATTTTTCAATGCAAGGCTTAAGTCTATGTCAACTAACAGTGAAGGTATGTCGAGTAGAAGGATCACAAATCTTGACGGCCCCCGAAGGAAAAACTTTTCATACAATGAAAGGGGGGCGGTCCATTTAGATCTTAATTTACTGGGAACAACTTCAGGCGAGCATCAAATAACCAAACTTTTTGACCTATCTCAAATATCTTCCTAGAGATGTGTTTATCATGCCAGACTTTGATTTTTTGCTTATAGATGCGAGAGTTTTCATATGCCTCATTCCTGAATTCATATATTTCAATAAGTTGCAATTTTCTCTTTTCTCCCGTAGCCTCTAGGTTTAGATTGCATTCTCGAATCACCCACATTGCCCTGTGTTCTATCTCAACATGGAGATGGCATGCTTTACCGTAAACCAACCGAAAAGGAGACATGTCAAGCGGTGACTTATATACTGTCCTACTGACCCATAGTGCATCTGTCAGCTTCTGTGACCAATCTTTTCTATCTGGACGTACAGTCTTTTGAAGATCTTCTTGATTTCCCTATTGGATACCTCGGCCTATCCATTAGTCTGGGGATGATATGGTGTGGATACTTTGTGTGTAACCCCGTACTCAAATAACAACTTCCCAAATTGATTATGTGTAAAATGAGAAACTCCATCACTGATGATCGCACATGGAACTCCGAATCTTGAAATGATTTATTTCTTAACAATATCCAAAACAACCTTGTTGTCAGCGGTTCGTGTAGAAATGGCTTCCACCCATTTGGACACATAATCCACAGCAACCAAGATATATTGAAATCCTTGTGAGGTTTTGAAAGGGCCCACAAAATATATACCCCATACATCAAAAATCTCCACAATCAATATGGGGTTTAGAGGCATCGCATCCTTCTTGTGCATACCTCCTAAGTTCTGACACCATTGACATGCAGTAGTGTAAATATGAGCATCCCTGTACAGACTTGGCCAAAAGAAGTTGCTCTGCAAGATCTTGACAATGGTTTTCTTGGCAACAAAGTGACCACCACGTCCTGAATTATGGCAAAGGTTGAGTGCACTCTGCATCTCATCCTCCGGAAAACAACGTCTGATAATCTGATCAGCACAAATCATAAACAAGATTGGGTCCTCCCATACATAGTATTTTGTATCTGACATCAGTTTATCCTGTTGTTACTTGTTCAAATCATCTGGCATTTTGTTAGCAACAAGATAATTGATGATATTTGCTTACCATGGAAGATGGGTAACATATATCAACCACTCATCTGGGAATGAGTCTCTTAATAGTGGTGATTGTGTGTCAGATGTGAGTCGTGACAAGTGATCTGCTACAACATTCTATTTTCCCGCTTTGTCCCTAATCTCTAAATCAAACTCTTGCAAAAGGAGTATCCATCGAATGAGGCGTGGCTTGGCATCCTTCTTCACCAAAAGATGTCGTAGTGCTGTGTGGTCTAAGTACACAATGACTTTTGAGCCTAAAAGATATGGCCGTATTTTTTTCCAATGCAAAGACAATTTCCAATAACTCCTTATATGTGGTGGTGTAGTTATTTTGAACATCATCTAGGGTTTTACTGGCATAATGAATCACAATAGGTAGATTGTCAATCTTTTGCCCTAGAACCACCCCTACTGCATAGTGTAAGGCGTCACACATGATCTTAAAGTCTTGGGTCCAATTCGGTGGTTCGAGAATTGGGGCTTAGGTCACTAAGTCTTTCAGAGTGTTGTATGCCTCTAGGCATGTTCCATCGAAATTAAAATCATGGTCTTTGGTCAAAAGATCGGTAAGAGGCCTCGCAATCTTTGAAAAATCTTTTATGAACATTTGTTGTGCCACAAATTTCTCGAGAGTCGGAAATAAATGATAGATGAATGTAAAGTGTAGTTGTTGTTATCCCGAAAATCCTGTGACAAACAAACAATTTTTTTTTGTTTTTGCAACTTATTTACATGTATAGCAGACATGGTCGAACCAAAGGAGGCTACAAATCTCGAGGGTTATTCCATTAACCAAAAATTAATTAAGAGAAAAACAGGAATCTCAAAGGATAACTATCCTTGGTTTTTGTGATTTTTTATCTTATTAATTTTTTTAACAACAATTTTTTATCTTTGATTTTTTATTTTCTGATTATCAAAATATTAGTTATTTTGATAATTTTTTTCAAAAATAACATGGAACAATATTCACAAGATTAAAAATACGTATACAGACTCTTTTCGTAGTTTTCATTTTATTAAAAATGCTCAAAAAAATTAAATAAAATATTTTTAGATTTTGAAAGTTTTGAAATGTTTTTGGAAATTTTGTGAGATTTTTTTTTGTAATTTTTTAAAATCAAATAGTGATGAAAATGTGAAAATGTGCACAACCTCGTAATTTGCAACTTAAAAATATCTTAAGGGCCCAAACCTCCTGACAATTATTTTATGACAAAATATATGCAAACATCTACAAACAAGAACTGAAATCACATTTTTTGGATTTTTGTAGAATATTCTTTGATTTGTATAAAATTGTTAGGTATTTTTCAATTTTTTTGGGTTTTATAAATGATTAATGCACGAAATTTGCAAAGAAATTAGAAGACAATGAAATAAGACTACTTTAATCTTTTGGGAATTTTTGGCATTATTTTCGAATTTTTTTGATTTTTCGAATTTCAGAAAGACAAAAATGACTTGTTTTTTATTTTTTAATAGTAAATGAAATTTAAATGCAATGAAAAAAATATTCTAAAAAGAATTGCACATGAAACGTATAGCATGATTTTTCAAGAATTTATTAACCAAAGAAAACATTTGTTTCAAAGAAGATAGCTTGCAAAATAACGGTCTGGAAATACAAGGATTAAAACACAAATAATGGAAAGTATTTGCACAAAGAGAACAATTGAAATAAACAGAGGAGAGTGTGTAAATTACCCAATAGTACACGTGTTGTGCACCTGATCTGTACTGAACAGGGGCCTTTCAATAATTTTGCAAAAACCTCTAGGGGCAAAGTCTCAATGTTTCCAATTTTTTTAATTAAAATCCTAGGGCTTCCTCTTCTTTCTTCGCTCTCAAGCAAGGAAAGGGGTGCACCGTCAATGGAAGGGGCCGCTGCCCCTTGTTGCCCTCCTCCTCTGTTTCTCACGCCAAAGATGAGGCGGATCGGCGATTAGTGGCGCAAGGGAGATCAGTCGATGGGCGGCGGAGCGGCTCCCTCGTGGTGGCGTAGGAGTGCTCGCTCCAGGCGTTTCGTGTGGTGGAGCGAGAAGTGGTGGGACGGTCGAGGACGGAGGAGCTCCAAGCTCCAGGAGATGGTCGGCGGAGATCTGGAATAGTGCCACACGGTGGCGTGCACTGGCAGTTACGGGTCGGCCAGAGAGACGCTGCGCCTCGCGCAGAGGAGCGATGGGCTTCAGGGAGACTCGCGATGGCGCGACTGCAGAGGATTGAAGGTGGCTTTTAGGGCTGCTCCAGGCGGTCACAAGCGTTCGAGTAGGGGACGATGCTGGTCTCCACGCAGGGGTGCATGGTCTGTCGGTGAAGGCCACAGGTGGCCGCCGTGGTCAAGCGGAGGCTCGCTGGTGGAGAGGGCGGCAACGGAGAAGGCCGTGAGTGGTCAGGCGATGGGAGGGCTAGCAGCGCCTGGAGGGCGGCCGTCCCTCTTTCTTTCTTTTTTTATTTTTTTGTAATTTTTTTATTATAGGGATAAAACATTAATCAAAGATTTTTTAAAAAATTTTAAATCCAAAACAGAGGAATTAAAAACAAAAAATAAAAAAAGTTTTTTTTTATTTTTTTATATGATCATGCAAACAAACGTTAGAGAAAAAGGAAACAAATTATTTTGTATATTTTTTTATTTATTTACAAATCAGAAAATGAATGGGGATCCGACGAAAGTGTAAGGAATCGAATCCAATTCTCTGATCACCGTGCGTGGTCGCAGTTGATAGATCGTGGAAGGTAGAAATTGGATGCAGAGAGATCAAGAACGTGAGATGAGAAATTCGAATATGTGGTGGATTATATCGTGGGTGATGATTCTAAGATCTAGATGAAAAATTTGACAACAAAGAGAAAATACGAGAAATAAAACTACGATTAATCTACAATAAAGATAAGAAGAAAATGACGACAGATCTCACCTTAGGAGCAGAAAACTACCGTGATCGCCTTGACGAAAGCCGACTCGCCGTCATCAGACGGCTCGGAGGCTAGGCACCTTTCTCGACAAGAAGACTCTCAGAGATCGGGCTCCTCTCACCAAAGATTGATCAAGTTGGAATGATGGAGAAGGAACCATATAAATAGAAGAGATAATGGAAATGGAATTTGAATTTTTGATTTTTTGGATAAAGAGATAAGAGAGATGAAAATTGAAATGAGATAAAGATAAAGAGAGATAAAATTATTTACAAAATCATCTATTTTTCTGAATTTTCGTCACTTATTTTTTTGGATAAAAAATGTTATTTTTTAAATTTTTATGGCGGTAAATTAAGAATAGCAACTATATGAATATACTATATACATATATGTCATTAAATACAAGGGTAAATGATCAAATTAGCTTTTTCCTTCTTTTTTATTTTTTTATTTTTTATTTTAAATAATTATTAAAAATATTTACAAATATGTACAAATACAATGAGTAAAAAATACATGGGATAATTGCATAAATCACCCCAGAAAACCAACTTTTTACTCGTAACTCCAAAAATTATGAAAATACAACCATTTTAAAGATAATTTAATTTAAAATCCAATGGAAGTGAGATTGGTTCAATTTGAGTTCGTATGGAGTCGGAATTGGTCGTTCAATTAGTGCTTAGTGGCTTTTTCCAAATGTGATTGCTTTTATTCTGTACATGATTCAATTGTGCAATTATTTTTATTAGTTAGACCGCATTTTTATTTACAGCTTTGGGTTTGAAAGTTATTTTATTTGAGGTCAATTAATGTACAAATAAATTAATGTAATACATAAATATACACAACACACATTTTTTTGGATTTTTTTATTGAGGATCCTATCTCCTCCTACTTTATTCTTGGTCGATCTGGTCAAGTCTTGACCTTCTCTCGGGGTTCGGGTCAGCCTGTATCTGTTTCATATATATAATCTTCCTTTTTTTATTTTTCCTTTCCTCCTTTATTTATTTATTTTAGGTTAAACTAATATACAAATATACAATATTTACACATAGATGCAAGTTAGTAAGAATATGGAGTTAGTATTATATACATGTGTTTTATAAGGGATTTTAAGATAAAATAAATGAATAAAGATGATGAATCACAGATTCATCAATGTCGATAGAAACCAACGTGTCCCAAAAATGATTGAATCTGTTATATATTTGTTGGGGGTGGCATTTTGAAATCAAGTCAGTTTTAGCCTTTTCCACCTCCGTCCCCTTTTTAGAAACAATGTGTCCAAGCACAATCCCATTTGTGACTGTAAAATGGCTTTTCTCCCCTGATATAACCTAATTCACATCCACACATCTCTAGAGGACTCGATCTAAATACTCCAAACAAGAATCAAAAGAATCTCCAAATACCGAGAAATCATGCATAAATATCTCCATAAAATCTCTTACCATCTCAGTGAAAATCGCAAGGATGCATCTTTAAAAGGTATCTGGAGCATTACAAAGTCCGAACGACATTCTCCTAAAAGCATATGTACCATAGTGGCAGGTAAATGTAGTCTTTTGTTGATCCATGGGTTCAATGGCCACTTGATTATTGCCCGAGTACCCATCGAGGAAACAATAATATTCCTTGCCTGCCTACCGCTCAAATATTTGATCAATGAATGGGAGCGGAAAATGGTCTTTCTTCATGGTTGTATTCAATGTCCGATAATCTATGCAAATTCTCCATGAAATGGTTATTCTGGTTGGTATAAATTCACCCTTGTCATTGGTGACAACAGTCAACCCCGCTTTCTTGGTACAACCTAAATAAGGCTTACCAATGGGCTATCTGAGATGGCATAAATGATGCCATTATCCAATCATTTGATGATATCTTTCTCTACAACCTCCTACATACTTCGATTCGATCTTCTCTGCATTTCACGGGAAGGTCGAGCCACATCTTCAAGGTATATATGGTGTGTGCAGTAACTAGGGCTAATACCTCGAAGGTTAGCGGATGTCCAACCAATCGCCTTCTTACTCTTTTTCAAAACATTCAACAATCATTTCACTTGGTCAATCATTAGGTGAGCACTTATGATTACTGGTAAGTTTGTTGCTCACCTAAGAAGGCATATTTCAAATTCTCAGGGAGGGGTTTCAACTCTAACTGGGCATTGTCACATAGATGTGACGTGTTTTCAGATTCAGTTAGGTCTTTTTCAATATCACAAGGGGTGGATAGGAGCTGGTCAAAATCAGTACTTAGATCCTTTAATAACGGGTCATAGTCCTCAACGGAGATCATTCTAGAAGTCCTGTGTTAATACATGTTTGGATAACTTATTCCTCAATCAAATCCTATTGTTGACAAGATTCAATGTACCCACAATTCTCCTCTTCTTTTTTCCTTTTGCAAAGGTTTCATCACATCAATTCATATCTTCTCGTCTCCCACAAAAAATTCAACGATCCCTTTTTCACAGTCAACATGAACCTTGGCAGTTGCTAAGAATGGTTTTCCTAATATGATTGGAGTGTGGCTTAGCTTTTCAGGAACTTCCATGTCCAACACCAAGAAATCAACCGGGAAGTGGAAATCCTGAACCTTGACTAAAACATCCTCTAACACTCCTCTAGTCTCTTGACAGAGCGGTCTGCTAGTTGGCGTGTAACTGGTGTGGGCTTTAGTTGACTTAGGTGGAATTGGTCAATCAATGATGTGGGGATAAGGTTAATGGAGGCTTTGAGGTCTAAGAGTGCTTTCTCAAATAATGCATCACCAATTTCACATCAAATCATTGGGGCTCCAGGGTCACGTCGCTTTTGGGGCAAGTGATGCAAGATGACATTGGTGGTCTCTTGAGTTAGAATATGACGCTTGGGTGTTTGGTTCTTGGACTTTGTATTCCTCTTAGGAGTGCAAATTTCATTGAGGAATTTAGCATATGATGGAATGTGTTTAATGGCATCTAGTAGTGGGATGCTAATTTGAACTTGCTCAAACACTTGAGGATTTCCTCATTTGAAGCCATTGAGTGTTTTTTGGAATTGAGTTTCTTTAGTGCCTCAGGGAAGGGAGCTGGTATGTTGTAGGAAGAAGATGGTGAGTCAGACATACAATCGTCTTCATCTAAGATCTCTTCAACTTGATTCTTAATGGGTCTTTCCTTTCTTTTCCCCTCTCTTTTAGTTTTGGTTAATATTGTGTGGTAGTCCCACTCCCAAGAGTCACAGCATGGGAACTAGCATTGCTACTTGATTTAGCTCCATTATTTTGTTGTGATGAATTTTGGAAGATGTGAGGAGGTCTTTGGTTGGGGTATTGAAATCCTGTTGGGGCGATTTGCACATTTATTGGGTTTGGAGTAGGCTGTGGAGGTAGAGTTCCTTGTGTGGGTTGGAATGAACTTTTCAATTGAGTCTCATTATATCTTTTCAATGCATGTACTTCTCTTTGCAATTTAGTCATCATCCTAGCCAGCATACACTACAAAAAAAGGCGGGATTGGCGTGCACATAAGAGCTCGTTATGTGCACGCCTAGTGCACGCCATGTGCACGCCTGGCGACTGGGCGAGCACATGTGCTCGTTACGGCCGTGCTCGCTGATCTGAGAGTCGCCACGGTTGGTGGGCGAGCACAATGGGACGCTATGTGCTCGCCTGTCAGCGGGCGTGCACATATGTGCTCGCCCGTGTGATCGCCTTCTCTTTAATCTGCGATTACACACGGAGCACCGGGGGAGCACATGTGCTCGCCCAAAGTGATTTCCAGGAAAAAAATATACAGGTTCGACAGGGTTTTGACGCCCCGTCGAACCTGTATTCCCTGCCAATATACCACTGCAGGTATCTTCCTAAGGATATATGTATTATAGCAGATCGTAGATTAAGATAACTAGCACTTAAAATTTAAAGGAACGCAATATACATGAATTCAGAAATAAATAATCTAATATAAGATCTAAATATTACAAACAAGTCAACGCCAACAAAGTTCATATAAATTAAAAGATGTTCTAAAAGTTTAAAAGGAAATACAGTTACAAACCTCCAAAAATTTACTTCTTCTTTGATCTAAAAAATTTGGAGACTAAACCCTGCTTTGATTTCTTTTTTTCTTTCTCCTTTTCTTTGAACCTCGCATACATGCGTGCCTCTTCTTCAGGGTCGTTCTCCTCCTCCTCCTCTTCGTGATCAGATTCAATCTCTTCAGGTTGAGATGCACGCCCTTGCGACCTATATTATATATGGAAGATATTTATCTATTAAATGCATTTTGTAGATATAGAAATTTAATTGTATTACTCATTCTATAAGAAGAATACTTACATGTACGCCGTGAACTCCTCTCGGAGCTTCGTCACCTGCTCCACCATCATCGCCATCTGCGACTCCATTGGAACTGTTGATTGGGACGGATGTGGTTGCGTATACGACGGCTGAGAGTATGCAGAATAGGAGTGACGATGTTCCTCCACATAATATGGAGGAAGATCACCAAGCGTCTGCTTCCTATTCGCCACAACGTCCCTCTCCTCCAACACCTTATAAGTTTTTCAATTTTTAATATAAAAGTAGATATTAGAAAAAAATATAGTAAGTTAATATTTATCCATATATACATGCTTCCAGATCGTTTTATCAAATGGTGGTTGCTCTCCAGTTGGATCGACACCCCATTTATCTGCAGATAGTGCCAGATAACGATCCTGAAATACAAAGTTTAACATATATATAAATATGTTATAATATATCAATTAATTTTAAATAAATTGATAGACTTACCAACAATTGTCCGGCTTCAGGAGTGGACCATTGCGACTCTCCTTCTCTCCCACTCATGTGGGACCTCGACCACCACTCCTGAAAAGAGGGTTCCCTTTCCAACCTAGCAGCCTGAAAATTTCCGTAATAAATATGACTGATTTGGTATACAGAAGAGGAAGGGGTTATGAACCGAATTTCCGTAAGAAATAAAGACATTGTGACACGGATCACCTTTTAGTAAATTTGAATCCTTACGGACCCCCTTAGTCCGGGACCTCCGAACTAAGGAAAGCTAATATAAATGTAATACTTTAAGATCATTTTACGTCATACATTTGTAAGTGCTACAAATGACACTATAAAATAATCTTAAAATATTTATTCATTTATATTAGCCGGGCATTTACGTATATTTGGCTGATTAACGATGGGGATAGGGATAAGTGTGATCCTTATTTAGTGCCTAATACAGTGCTTGGGTCACTAAAAGTAAATGGGCACCTGCAAAAAAAATTCGAACCTGCATACATCAAAATCCACGACCATTGGTCTGGGATAAACATCCCAAAGTGAGTCCAATAGTGCTGTGAAAAAATAAAAAAATATAACACAGTTAGAGGTGATCAAATCCTCTAACGTGTTGCACACGCCACCCGTTGTGCAGGGCCACACACCACCCGGTGTGGAAGGACGCACTGTGTGTGAATAATTTTGTGCGATTTTCTAATAATTACTAAATCAAATTTTAGACTTATTATAAACCTATGTATAAGTTAATGTGATATAATTGGTCACATTAACTAAAATTTAATGTGATAATAAATTATCACAAAATAAACAATGGTGTATATCATATCTCATATCAAAACGATATGAAATTTTAAAACTGTTATTAATGATGTTGATAATATCTAGTATCTACATTATTGAAGTTGAGTAACTAAAGTTATTCACAAATTTCATAACTAATCATTTTCGAACATAATGTTTGTGGAGGCATTTTATCTACATTATTCCGAGGCATTATAAAAGTTGAGTAACTAATCTTTTCTGAGCATAACTAATCTTAACTAATCATACAAGCATTTTGTCATTTAAAATTTACAAAATTTAAACATAATGTTCGTTGAGGCATTTAATCGAACACCTACAGGGCATACAATGCTACATATTATTTAGACAAACAAATTCGAAATAACAATACTATACTGATCTACTATTATCCTTAATATGTAAAACACATATAAACTAACAAAATACTACACTACATTCAACAAAAATTTTAAACCCTAATCTATCCAAACAATACAACTATGTAATGAAATCAAATAAAAAGAGAAAGGATTAAAGATTATACCGAGTAGTAGATGTAGATCTACTCAAAACACGAAAACCACGGGCGTCGGGGTTGGGGCGGAGGGCTTGCGGGTCGCCGGAGGGGAGGAAATGGGAGAGGTTTGCGTGAGAAATGAGGAAGAGGGACGGCGCAGTCTCTGTTTACGGGCTTGGGCGAGCACACTTAAGTGCTCGCCAGGCCGTCGCCCGGTGCTCGCCCCTATATTTCCAGCCGCTAAAATTTTCCGCGCAACGAAATTCAAGTGGGCGAGCACATTGAGCGAGCACATGGGCGAGCACATGTGCTCCTCAATACTGGTAGATGCGCCTCTCCGCAAAATTCAAACCAGCGACCCACATGGGCGAGCACTTGTGCTCTTAGTGTGCTCGCCCATTACGGGGCGAGCACATGTGCACGCCAGGTGCACGCCGAGTTGTGCACGCTAATCCCGCCTTTTTTTGTAGTGATATCAAGACGGACCTTTGAAGTAGTTGGCTGTGATCCTTTTATTTGTGTATGTTGGGTCTCAGATTGGGGTGGTGGCTTTTGTTGATGAAATCCTTGCCCGTGGTGTTGGTCTTGACCTTGTTGTCTCCATGAGAAATTTGGATGTGAGCGCCATCCTGGGTTGTATGTGTTTGAGTGTGGGATTCCTTGAAGCCAGGGCATTCTCATATAGTTGAGGTAGTGTCTCAGAAGGGTGAGGTGGGTTACAATAGAAGGCAACCAAACCTTCTTGGGGTGTGTAAGTATGTACAATAGGTTGGTTAGTGTAGTAGACCATTTGGTTAGGAGAAAAATGTGAATAAGATTGTGGGGTATTTACAATAGGTGGGGTGGGTTGGAGTATGTACAAATGCGATAGGTTGTAGGGGTTGTGGAGCAAATGAAGTTTGCTCCTAGACGTTGCTAATATTTTGGTCTTTGTGGGGCTTTCCCTTTACCAATTGTGCAAGTTGTTCGACTTGTTTAGAAATAACATCCATGTCTAACTTTTTGCAGAATAATTCCATTTCTAAGCTTGAAAGGTTCGCCCAATTCTCAGATGTGTAGATCTTGACATTTTTCGATGGGTCGATTCTGTAAAAAGATTTGATTGAGGCGTAGTTGAGAGAATTTTTGCTCATATTCTCAAAGAGTTGCCACACACTCTCTGCATCTTTTCTAAGAAAGTTTCCTCCGCAGCTTGCATCTATAGTGTTCCTTAAGTCATATTGACGAATGGTCTTTGGTCTCTCATTCTCTTCCCTCCTTCTCGTCGCATAGTAGCTTATTCTTCTCTTATTATGTTGAATCCTGCCAATAACTGTTGATTAATTGTATTTTAATCGGGTTGCCCTGGGATTTGAAATTCATCATCTTCGATTTGATCAAATAAGGTGGTGGAGGTTGTTGTGCCATTCTAAATCTAGATGTTGATGTAGAAAATCTTGTGGGAGTGATGAAGTTGGGGTTGAACAGAGGTGGTTGTTGGGACCGATGACCGTACATACATAATCAAACACAAAATGGTTCCTTTTGCACACTCAACACGTGATATGCTCTGATGAGCTAATCTTTTCAATTTTAAGGTGTTATCATCCAATATTTAAAACACAACTATGCATCCTAAAATGGTACTCTAAATATGGGATTTGGGCTCTAGTGACGTATTCTGTGTTGTGCTTCAATCATAATCATGTGTGCAAACCACAATGCATCAACCTAGTTTCAAACAGATTTTTGTGAGGTGATTTTTAAGGCGAACACTTGAGAATTAATTTCTATTTCAAAAAGAGGTTCGAATGAGATGAGATCGATTCAAACAATCACAGTTTTAGTGGTCTTAGTTCTTTAAGCAAGGGGAGAAAATCACAGAAATGCAAATGATGCGTGCAGGGTTAGATTTGCGTACCTGGCTCTAGCACTCTACTATGCAAGATGCTTGGCTGAAATTTTAAATCTAATCAGGCACATGCGGTCCTAGAATGCTATGATCCTAGATACATCTAGAAATATGCATGCACAGAAGTATTTTTGTTGTTTTTTTTGAAATTTTTTAATTTGTTGTGAAAACCACATAGATTACAAACAAGCTAATCTAAATGGTGTGCAAAAAATAAAACCTAAGTTATTACAAAAAATAATATGAAGGGGTTGAGAAGAGAAGAATGTCCAGTCCAAATTACAGATCAATAGAAATATATAAAGAAATTTAAATTAAGTACAAAATAAAATAACAGAAAAAAATCATCAAATCGACATGCGGTACTAGACAGATATACCTGATGTTGACGAATCTAAGGTGATTGTCAAGACGTTGGACGGGATTCTGCCGGTCGCTTCACGGTAAAATCGAGATTCCTTCGAGCGTCAGGTACCTGAAATGAAGAGCGGCGTCAGATTGACAAATCAAAGTGTAAAGAAAAGACAAACAGACACATACGCTTCGCCTCCCTGACAACGGCGTCGAAAATTGATCGTTGAAAATCAGAGTGCGTAAATCGATGTAAAAAATCAAGTCATTGTGCAAAAGATAGAAGATGAATCAATAATAAAATTTGTATCTGAAATTAAAATTAACAAAACACACATGAGATCTGTGCATGTATAGTAGAGAGTTATGGGTCGAACCTTGGGAGGCATATTAGATATGTGTCAAATTATCATTGTTAAGCAAGACGACTCTTAATCAAAGCGTGTGTACATCAAATGAACAAATTTCAACTTGGATAAATAAGAAAACAATTTTTGTAAATATAGTTCTTGTTCAAATGGTTTAATCGTTCAAAATAGCACCGAATTTCTGATCAACATGAATCTGACGAAATAGTAAATGCAGTTCAAGTAGATATCGGATGTACTGGCAACAAAAAGAGTTAGATGTTAAAATTCTAATATTTAAATTAGCATGTAATGGCCACATGCTTCTCTGTCTTGCATTATCTAGAAAGCATGAATCCCATTAAACATGGGGGGCGTAAGTCAAGTATCAGAAAGCTGGACGTGTATCTTTCCGGAAAGAAACAAACTTACGGTGGACTTGTTTTTACCAGTTCCTCATACAAAAGGTACTACGTAAAATAACCGGACTATCTCCTTCTATGGATTGTCGATGTAGTTCCGAGTCCTTGCTTCATGTATTATGTGACTCCGGTATGCTCCAGTTCTAGTTGATGCATAATATTCCAACATTGTGTACTAGTATGCTCGTCCTATAAACAAAAGGTTGCATGAAATTAATGAGAAGTAATACAAAGTAGACTAAAAGAAAACAAACGAAACAAAATTTAATAAGGCATTAAGAAAAGAGTTGAGCATAGGGATTTAAGATAGGAAATGGCTGTTGCATAGTAAAAGATGGGAGGCTCCAAGTCTTGTGCGTAGTCGCGATGGACAGAGTGATTCTCTCGAGTAACTAGTGTTGCTTCCTGATCTGTGTTATTCCCCAGCTGCTGGTTTGAGTGCACTCCCTTATCCTTTTATGGCTTACGCTTTCTTTAAGGTTTGAATTGCGCGCATAAATCCCAGGCGTGATAACGATTATGGTTTCAACTTCGAGCGTGCGGATATGTATCATTGGATTGAGATGCTTCATCCTGTCACAGATAAGAAAATAAGATACATATGTTATGTGCAGATTTGGGAATTAATGCAGAACCAAAATTTGAAATCCAAATCTGCATTGAGCATTAAGAATTCTTTCCAAAAGAATCCATTAATCATGTGTAATCAAAATATGGGGTTTTTGTATGGTCATAGTGGCATGCATGCATGGAATAACACGTGACAACAAGATCTCAGATCAATGGCTTCCTTCTATGCGCACAACACTCCCGGAGTAACTGCCAGTGGATCTTCGATTGGAGTGATATGGGTACATAACTACGTTAATCTCGGCTCCAAAAACTTTGTTAAACAATTACTACTCTTAATTCAGTATCTTACAGACATAATTAGAAAGATCGCCATTCGATTTCAATCACTTTGCACAGAGTCAGCACGTTATGAAAGGATGGTATCAATAGGATTCGACATGGATTTAATCAGGTAAAATTTTACATGTCGAGAGAGATGGCAAGTGTGTGAATGCCGTTGGGTTAAGCTTATGTGGATCTTGGCGAAAAGCCATGCAATGCATATAAATTGCATACAAAGGTTACATACTTTTGAAAGAAGTTAGAAATTTTGTTGAAGTCCCTAGAAGTTTTGGTGCAAAAAAAGTGTAGATGAAGCAGTACATGTCAACTTAAAAGAAATCTTGAAATGCGAGCATGGGAGAAATAATAATAAACCCCAGGAAGGTTGATAGATAAGAATATGGAGGGTCAAGCTTTCCCCCTAGAATATATGGGGAACAAAGGAGAAGGATGCCCAGAACGATTAGACTGGAAAAGGGGTGCGTGTTAGGTTTAGAAGCTAAACAAGAATATGAAATGTAGGAACCAACCGTACATGTAAAGAATTAAGATCAACTCAATGATTACATTGTAAATTGACAAACACGGAGATATGACCAAAAATCATGCAAACTCGGTCCTCTAATGCTCACAAAAGATTATAAATGGTCAATGATAATGCAATGAGTCGTAGATTCATCACTGATGTTGTGAGCTATCTTGTGTCCAAGAAAACTCCACAAAATTGGCCCAAGTAGAAAATGAACAATTTTTTGTCTGATATCTATTTCTACCATTAGGAGGATCCATATCTAGTTCGTGAGGGGGAGATTGCATATGAAATATGTATTCCTCTGAAGGAGGTTCCGAGTGTCCATGCATAATGTCACGATAAAGAGTCAGGAGGACACCATTCATGTAGACAAACAACATCAAAAGTTCTTCAGAGTGGCTTTTGGTTGCCTATATTATTCATGGATGCTGAACACTACGTCAAGCAATGCAATGACTGCTAGAAGATGGGCGGTGCCATAGGAAGGAGAGATACAATGCCTCTAAAATTCATTCAGATATCAGACATCTTCGATCCTCAGGGCATAGACTTCATGGGTCCATTTTTGAATATCCACGGCTATGAATACATTATGTTAGCTGCCGACTATGTGAGTCATTGGGTGGAGGGTATCCCAGACCAAATCGTAGACAGTCATATGATTTGTAAATACATGAAAAATCACATTATTTGACGATCCGGGATTTCCAAAACTCTCATATCTGATGGAGGTAGCCATTTATTCAACAGAGATGCAAAGAAGCTAAATCAATAATTTTACATTGAACATTGTTTCGCTTCTCCCCTACGACTCGAAGTCAAATGGCTTGGTTAAATGCTCCAACAATGAGATAAAGACAATTCTACAGAAGCTTGTGCGTCCGGATCACAAGAACTGGTCACAGCTACTTGACTCAATTCTTTGGGCTTACAGGACCATGCACAAGTGATCATTAGGAATGTCTCTCTACCTTTGTCTTTGGAAAGCCATGCCATTTGTCCGTTGAACTGATTCGTAAATCCTTACGGGCAATAAATATTTGCAATTTGGACTCCGAGAAATCCTAGAAGAATAGAAAAGTGGATCTGAATAGATTATTGGAATTCGGAGATTATGCATTTTACAACAACTTGATGTATAAGAAGAAGGTCAAGAAGTGGCATGACAAGCATATCCATCGTAATAGTATCTAGCAGGACATAAGATTTGGTTGTTTGATGCAAACTTGAAGATTTTTTCAGGAAAATTGAAAAGTAAATGGACTAGGCCGCTTACAATGACACATGTACGTGATAATTGTAACGTGATGATATATGGATTGTCAGATGACACATAGCATTTTGTAGTCAATGGACAACTTTTGAAGCCTTAGAGCATGACACAATGTCTATCGTTGACTAAATTCAAGTGGAATATGGAGATGAGCTGAAAGCAACCAGTTCTGTAGTTCCAGACAAAGCAGATCAAAATATTATTGAATGATTTTCTTTTTCTCCTTTTCTTCTTTTTGTTCATTATTTTTTCTCTTCTTCTAGAATGGTGTTACCCCTTTCATCATTGCTATACTTAAGAGGTACCTAGTCCTAAGTATATGGTGGGTGTATACCGTGAGTTGTTCACTTTTATATCCCTCACCTGTCCCCTCAACACTTGACACTTTGTCTATATTAGGGATATTGTACCCTAAGTATGGGGGGGACAGGTAGAGCCGATGATTTTATACATTCCCACCCTTGACCCTCCCTGCCTTGTGTAGAGTTTGGTATACCTAGGATTATTTCATTCTAAGTATAAGGGGGATGGTCAACTTATCATTCATTCATTCCTAGTAGGCTTTTATGTGCTCAGTACGGGTTATATATTCTCTTGTTTTCTCTCTGATCTCTGAGGATATATCTCTAGCTAAGTATAGGGGGTGCTATATACTTCGTATATACTTTAACCATAACTTGCACTTTCGTATTTTCAATAATTATGTCTAAAATATTGTATAAAATGTTGCACACATATATAATTCTTTAAATCAATTAATGAAAAGATGTATATTATTACTCAATTTTTTTTGTATATACTGATTAATAAATCATGTAAAAATGTTCTATAAAATGTTTAAAAAATAGTTTGAAAATCTACTTGAAAAAATATTTTAAAAAACTATTTGAAAAATATTTTGTAAAATATTTTCAACCTTTGTAAAAATATTTTGTTTGTAAAAATTCCTTTTTGGGAAATAAAAATGTTTTTAAAATACATTTACAAATATTTGGAAAATGGTTACAAAAATATTTTGAAAAATCTATACATACTGTTTGGAATTTTTTGCAAAATCATTTTTGAATGTTTGTAAAAATTATTTGCAAAAATTATTTTTAATTATAGTTTTCGCAAAATTATTTTAAGTTTGAGTAATATATACATCATCCAAATAAATAAACACTTCTACTAATAGTATATTTATTTCTAAAAAAATAATAACATATCCCTTGTGTAAATCCTTAAAAACCCATCTCTTGTATATATAAGATGCATCCCATGTAAATATATGTACCTATCATTTATTCCAAAACCTTTTGTTTTGAAAAATCCCAAAAACATTCACAAAATCTATTTGAAATTTGCATAAATTTTCAAAACCTTTTTCAAAAACTTATAATATGTTCAAAATTTGAAAATTGCATCACAATTTTTTTTGCATTGTGCATATCATTCACAATTTTCGGAATAATCTAGATTATCGAACAAGTCTGAATATAGTCTAACGATTAGAGCTTGGAATAGACCTCAATATAGTTAATTTCAGAGGAACCCATTTATGGATTTGAAGTGAATATATTTCAGGTCACTTTGACTTAATTCATTAGTATCCATAAGACTATGTTCATGAGTCAATTCATTGTGCCTAAATAGAACTCTTCATATCATCCATAAGACTCTTGAGACAATGACTTGATTGGAAACCTTACACTTATCACATAGCTCGACTTAGATGGGTCGATGAAAAATTTTGAGTTCTAAGTCAGGACGATGCAAGGCCGCTTTGTTAAGGGTAGCTCAGGAACCATTCTTTGGGATTGTTGACAACGGTACTTTTACCCACTTCTTTTAGTGACAATGATATCTAAAGACTAGAGATGGATTGAGATAATGCTTCGGATGAGGAATGGTCTACCGATGTAACTTTTTCTAAGACTCCAAGAAATGGGTGGAATAAAAGATGCTATATCCACCGAGGCACAAGCAAGAATGTAAAAGTTGTACAAAGTAAAAAAAATATAAAGAAGTCGATAACCTAAAGTTCCACAAAAATTTGAGTTTAAGAAAAAGCGTGCTTCTTGGTGAAGAATCTATTACACTGACCAACTTCACAAGAGAATGAAGAATACACTTGTCCATTCTCACTTTTTTCCCCTTCTTCTAAACTTATTCACCATTCGATTATAAAGACCGGGAATACCTGACCTTAAAAGGGAATATCTGTCTCCACGAGGATGATTT
The DNA here is from genome assembly GCA_037367405.1 of Ottelia alismoides. Taxonomy (NCBI): domain Eukaryota; kingdom Viridiplantae; phylum Streptophyta; class Magnoliopsida; order Alismatales; family Hydrocharitaceae; genus Ottelia; species Ottelia alismoides. The sequence continues at coordinate 243,613 of JAZKJV010003403.1, forward strand.
ACCAGAAGAATAGACGCCTCGATATTTCATCGGTTTTGTCAAGGGAGAGCTGAACAATTTCACACACATGGTTTCATCACTTCTAGTTAGCAAGATTATGCAATTAGGAGCATTGTTCTGACCTGGCTGTGAATTGGACTGAATTATATGAGTATGGAACATAAAGTTGTTGTGTCACACTTCCTGACTTCCATATGGTTCCGAACACCATTAATCCAAAGGACTTCTCTGATCTCCAAACTTTGATTTCGTTGTGACAAGTTTAAAAGTCGATAATTATACCATTTTGATCTTGAAAAATCCTAGCTAATGCATGTAAATAGCATTATTTTGTACACATTAACATTCTTTTTTTATTCTTTTTATTGTATAAGAAATACAGTTTTTAATTCCAAAATTATAGAATAAAGAAAAGAAAAGAAAAATAATAAAATGCCAAAGGTATTTTATGACACAAATCCCCGAGACCAAGTCAAGAATTTATTCGATCAACAATAAATAAAGTAGGGGGAGATAAGGGTCAACAAATCCAATAAAATTCCCATTTATTTATTCATGATTATCTCATTTTTAGTACCTATTTTATTATTTATTATTTATACATCAAATAAAGAAACTTTGTACATGAAAGTTGTAGACACAAATGTAAATGAAAATACAAAATTGACTTCATACAAAAATAATATACTTGTACTATTTTTACCCAGAATAAAATACCAAAATTCTAACTTCCCAAACTTGTGTCTTCTCCATATTAACTCAAAATGCACCAAAATCACTTTAATATAATATAAATTTTTATGAGATATTTAATGAAGGTGGTTTCATTTAATTAAGAGTAAGATGCAAAAGATAGATTTTGGAACCCTATTTGTATGTTATACTTGAATAAAATATTCATTTTATTTATTCTTGATTTTTTTATAATTTTATATTGTTATAATTTTGTAAATATTATTTATAGTACATATACATATTTGGTATACAAAAAAATTATCTAGAAAAAAAAAGAAAGTAGAATATATAATTATTTAGATAAATATATCTATATAGCCTTAGAAACTAACTTATAATAAAAAACCTATAAAAATAATATTAAAATACTACATGAAATAATATATATATTTTTTACATTTATAGTTTTTTTGAATAAAATCATTTTCTATTTTTATTTAAATTTTCTATTTCTTTTAAAATCCCATTGTGTCTTTACTCGGTCGATGTGGACAAATCAGGGTATTAGGAAGGTTGATCAAGGTCAACTCCCCGGTCCCCCTTGGTTCTAGCTTCTGCCAGCATTTCACCTCGATTTCTTCCTTTTATCCCACTCGATCCTTTAACCATTTCGTTTCGATGACTTTTGTTCCTCGAAGAATGCTCTTACACTCAAATCTCTCATCTAGATCCGAGAGTCCCTTAAACCATTGATTTCTTCGATCAATGTGAAGCCCTATTAGATATTTCCACCAACAAACCTTATTGGCTTGAGCCTTTTCCACTCCACCGAACCCTAATATGAGCTCGGATTGAGAATGTCGGTGACAACAACTACGTCCCTGGAGCTCCAGTGAGGCACCCGAGCATTGAATAGAGTGATCCGAGTTTCTCCACCTGTTTCGTCGGAGCCTCTAATTTTGGCCTTTTTTGGTTAGTAAACTCTCATTTCCTTAGTTGTTTCTGTTCCTTAGGTTAGCATTAGTTTATGAGTTGCTTTGGTTTCATTTGATTTTGTTTACTTTATCGAATTTTCCAATAGCTAAGTACGGCGGAGCTCTAGCTCCGCCTCTTGGTTCCGAAATATCCGAAGTCCTCCTCAATAAATCTCACCTCCATGACCTCCCCTTTCAGCCTCTGATCACCCCAGGCATCCTCACCCCCTCGGATCTCACACAGATCCAAAAGCTTTCTTCCTCCTCCGTCGCTCGCTGGAGGAACCCCATCTCACGCACCCTTTGCTCATTCTGTCACCTGAAATTGCCTACTGCTTCGCCATTTTACCGTGACTAACCCCTATACGGAATACCAAAGAAATGGCACTTCTTCGAGGTTCATCAAGTAGTAGGGGAGAGCTCTAGCTTAGGTCCTTTGTCATCATGCATCAGAGTCAATCTAGGCATTTTGACTCCTTTAACAATTGTGGATTCTCTTCCATTATCTCTAGATCATTCTAACAACTAATTTGGAGGCCAGTGGAGGGAGCACGAATCAATTAAAACATCTCCATGGAGAGTACTTGCCAAGTTCATCCGAAGACCCTAGGAGTCATTTGATCTTCACTCATTCTTTGCATGGATCAAGAGGCTTTGGATCGAACATGATTCATAACCGTCTGATCTGCAACTAGATCTAATCCACACTGTCGAAGGTGCGAAGCGGTACCCGATGATCTCGACCATTGATCATGTTAAATAAATAAACAAGGACCATCCACCTGTTTGTGATGACGAGTAAATTTCATATTTTAGCCCACAAAGTTTTTGTTTTATTTTCAGTACATGAACTTGCATCAATAGTTTCAAGACTTTTGTATACGTGAATGTATTGTCTTAATTTTTCTAGTATTTACATTTTCATCCCCCACCAACTCAAACGACAAACTCTGTAGTATTTGGAAGAAAACACTCCCGGGTTTAGTTTATTATTGCTTTCTAAGAAATTTCGAATATTAAGTATATTATTTTGTGAAGAATTTGCACGTTTTCCCCCAAACATATTATTTATTGCAACATACCCCTTTGGGTGTATTTTATTGAATATATGTGAAAAAATAACATGCTTGCCCCTGGAGTATATTGAGGTATTAGGATATTGTCCATAATCTTTAAATATCTACATAAACACCTTTTCTAGTATGTATTTTCTTTTTTTGGTCTTTGTTTACTAAGAAAAATAATTTAGATACCCTATAATCATATATATCACATATATTTTTTGTGGGGTATTTTAATAAAAATCATCTTGTGACTATTATTCCATGTTTTCCTAATAAAAAGTTAAAAAAATAGAAAAGGTCTTGAAAAATTCTACAAAAAGTATTTCCTTTGTATTTTATTTTTTATCATCTACCAAAAATCAACTATAAATATAAAAGAAAAACCGTAAAAATCTCAAAACACTCAAAATATTATAAAAATTTTCAAAAAAAATATCCAAAAATATTTTCTTTAATCAAAATTTTTTATTTTGGGTATAGTTTGAGTTCAAAAATATTTTGGGATTTTTTGAGGAGGTTTATTATTTTTAAACAAAAAATACTCTTGTTTGTTTAATTCTATTTTAACTTTTTATTCCAATTAAAAATCCATAAAAATTTGCAAAAAAATACCTAAAAAATCATAAAAATAGAATAAAAACCTGAAAAACTTTAAAATATATGTTCTCTAAATTTTTATCATTTGACCTACTTTTTCCTTGTGTATGTCTCTATACATATAAACTTACTTTCTATTTATAATTGATTTTCTTTTTACATTATTTTAGTTTATTTTTTTTTTAAAATAAGATTTCAAAAACATCTATAAAATAAAAAACTAAATAAAAATTTAAATTTTAAAACCTCTAGAAACCCTAATTTGGTTGTGTTCGAGAGATAGATTGTGCATTGATTTTCATCTCTTGCTCTATTGCATTGCTTCCTAAGTTCGACCCCTACTTGCGTGTAACTAAACATCTTTGGTAAGGTATAATAAATTTTGATTCACACTTGCATGACTTTCTTTATTTATTCATTGTGTGGGTTAATTGTTGATTGACCATGTGGTTTTGTGAGTGGTCGCTACGTTGATAATATATCTTCGCTTCCATGAAGATAACATTTTAGACCCATGAAAAATCCATGTAATCAAAATATCACCCCATTGCCCATTTTTAAAAAAAACTTTATCCTTCTTAGCACACTAAACCCTTATATCTCTTCATAGAAAGATGGAGCTTTGTGACAACTCGCTCCCAATCAGATTTTTGGCATGTTATGTGCATCATTAGAGAGATCCACACTTCGCACGAGCTCCACCACTGGAGATTCTGCTCCATGGCCACCAGGTCAAGTTGAACTCCTTTTATTGCATTTTTTGGAATATTTTAATTATAGTTTTTATTTATAGCATTTATTTAATGCTTTAATCAATTTCTTGAACATATAATTTATAATTACAATTCATCGGAGCTTAGTTGTCTGGCCTTCATTTTGCATGTGCCAACAACCGTTCTGACCTACATTCACCACCACCTTCTTCCCCCTCCACTTCTCCACCTTCCGAGCATTCCCATTCATCATGATTCCTTTCAGATCTGGAGATCCGTGCCCAACCCCCCACCCTTCGTCGGAGCATCTCCATTTCATTCCATCACCAACTTTTCTCCTATAATAAATTCCTAGAAGCTTCGCTAAAACCTAGACAATATTTCTATTCATGAATAGTTGCTTGAAGGCCCCATATGAGGGGTATTGAATCCAAGACTTTAATCCCAGGTGGCCTGAGCTTCTTCGAGCTGCTAAAACCCCTTCTATGCGTCCTAGATGACCTTGATGCCCCAACCTATGTTGAACTACATCAGGAATGCGTAGAGCGTCAGAGTAGCTAGCGAAGAGCAATTTATGATCGAAGGAGAAACAAGATGCTATTCTTTTGAGTTTATACAAATACCTTAACAGTCGTCAGATCTTCTAGCCACCCCAATTTTGTTTCCAGCCTTTGGATCGAGTCACACACCAACCATCAAATTTCCCACAATATATAATCTTGAGGGAGGCGCCACGTGGACAAGTGAAATCAGTAGAGTTGTTGTATAACACATTAGTGGATAATTTACGTTGTCCTCTTTCACCTTTTTGTATTTACAAATTAGTCTTGTGAATATTAAGTTTAGTATAATTATTTTTGTAAAAATTGCACAAACCCCCTTGAACTTGTTGGATATCGTGTTTAGGTACCTGCTAGCTCACCTCACATGGTGGGAAAGTTACTAGGAATCCCTTCCGAGTTCTTATAATCGTATTTAGTACTAAAAGTTCTAAAATACGTGTTAATGTTTGGGTATTTTTACACACAAACCCTCAGAAATTATTTTTTTCATAAATACCTCTCTTAGTGTTGTAATTATTATTTGCATTTCTATTGTTCTTAAAAAAAATCACATGCTTGTAAATTATTGGGAAAAGCTTATGGAATGCCTAATATGTTAATTGTTTATGCCATGATTTTTATTTAGAAACTTCGTGCAATTTTTCATTTATTAAAAATCTTCAGGAACTACTTAATCCTTGTTTAACTAGAAAAATACAAAATTATAAAACCTTACCTAAAAATTAAAAAACTTATGTATTATATATTGTCATATAAATAACTCCAAATCAAAACTCTTAAAAAAAAGAAAAACACAAAAAAATGAAACCCCGAGAAGCTTAGAAAAATCAGAAGAATTAACATAGAAACATAAAAGAAAACACTAAAAATTGAAAAACCTAAACTTAGAAAAAATAGAAAAACATCATATTTATTTCTATTTCTATTTTTTACTTATCTTATTTATTATATATGAAAAATAATTTGTGAATTTCTGGACTTATTATCTATTTTTAAAACCCAAAACATTCCAGCATATTATTATAAGTCACTATTTTGACATTTTAAATGAATTAAAAATATCTAAAAAAGGATTTTTTTTGAAAATTCATCAAAATAGAGAAAAAGTATAAAAAACATAAAAAAACATTTATTTTGTAATTTTCGAGTATATATTTATATTTATATATGTATATCTCTATATTAACTATGTATACCACATATGACTTATATACTAATTATATCCTTAAAAAAAGTAAAAATTTACAAATTAAAAAGAATTTAAAATTTTATTAATATTTTTATAGGTAAACCATTATAAATCCCTAAAAATCAAATATAATTAAAAAACCTGCAGAGATAAAAAGCCAAAAAGTACAAAAATAATTGTTGCTTATTTTTATTAATAAACAATAATTACCCTATCCTCTTTCGTCCAAGTGATTTGACAGTCTACACTTATTCACTATACACATATTATGTAGAGTTAATATAAAAATAATTTTTGACTCAAATTTTGCATTGCATTATCGTACATTATGGGTTGATTATTGTCTCGATTGGTCGATTAGGATCCGGGAGCTGAGAGAGGTGCCTAGACAATGATTGCCAGCTCCATATTATCAAACACCACAATCCCTCCAAGATTGGACGCTAGGATTCTCATTCGATCGATTGAACAAATGGCATCGTTGCCGAGGAGCAACATCAAATTAGAGTTTTTGTATATTTTAGTTATTTTAGTTACCTGCTTTTATTTATTCTTCAAATAATTTTTTATCTGTTCTGACATATTTCTTTATTGACTTATTACCGAGGGGCCGCTATGTGAGTACATATTTCTAGGAGGTCGAGGCAGTGGAGCAGTGCGGAGATCGATTTTCTACTTTGAGCCAATAGGAGAGAGCGAAGGAGAAGACAAGGAGAGAGAGGATCAACATATCAATTAATTTTAATTTTTTTTAGAGAGAAATTTTTATTTTTGTAATTATCATTATAATAAACAAGGACATACACTTAGAGATACTTGAACACTCAAAGGTCCATTTCTCGGGTGATTATTCACTTGGGAGCCTCACCAGGTTTGATAATTTTTCTTTACATTCTCAGTTTTGTTTATCCCTATTTTTCCCATTATTTTATTTATTTTCCCATGTTTTTAGTTTTTCTCTTTCTTTTACATTGTTTCGTGTGCTTGAAGCACACACTTTTAGGATTTTAATTAGTTGAGCCAGGTAGAGATAGGTCCATAGACCTAAAAGAATTCGGTTCTTAATAATATGTTCTTCCCAAATAGAAATTCTTGCTAATTCGGTTCTCGCGTACACACATATATGTTAGACTTTATTTTATACACGGGTCATCTTGCATGTAGACTGTTGGAGTCTAGTATGCATCCTCATTTAGTATCCACATTCATTTGGTTTTCCATGCACCTACTGTTCCAAACTCCTTCCACTATTTTCTTTGACTTAGACAATAAAAGCAAACGGAAAATCCATTGGACATATTATTTTGTTTTTCAAAAAAACCAAAAAATTTGATAACATATAAAATTAGGATTGCTAATTATACTCTTCCCTATAACTAAACGTAAAGGACAAAAATCATTATTTTGTGGGGGAGCAACCCCCTCATTGTCATACGTATATTCCATACCTAGCTAATGCACGTAGATAGCATTATTTTGTACACATTAACATTAACTATTTATTCTATTTATTGTATAAAAAATATATTTAATAATGCAAAAATTAAAAAAGAACAGAAAGAAAAGAAAATTAATAAAATCCTAAAGGTATTTTATGACCCTAATCACCGAGACCAAGTCAAGAATTGATTCAGTCCACACAGTAGGTGGAACTAAGGGTCAATAAATCCAATTAAAATCCCATTAATTTAGTTATGATTACTTCATTTTGGCACCTTATTTATCATTTATACATCAAATAAAGAAATTTTGTACATAAAAGTTGTAGACACAAATGTAAATAAAAATACAAAATTGACTTCATACAAAAATAATATATAGTGTACTTTTTTTACCCATAATAAAATACCAAAATTCTAGCTTCCCAAACCCGTGTCTCGTCCATATGAACTTAAAATGGACCGAAATCACATTAATATTATATAATATTTAATAAGCTATTTAATGAAGGCGTTTTCATTTAATTAGGATTTAAGATGCAAAAGTTAGGTTTTGGACCCCTACTGTATAGTATACCTGCATAAAATATTCATTTTATTTATTCTTTATTATTTTTATAATTTTGTAAATATTATTTATAGTATGTATATATATTTGTTAAACAATAAAACAATCAAGAAATAAAAAAGATAATAGTGTATATAAATATTTAGATAAATATATCTATATACTCTTAAAAAGTAACTTGTAATAAATAAAACATTAAAAAATAAAGATTATATTAAATGCTACATTAAATAATAAATAATTTATATGTTTATAGTTTTTTTGAATAAAATCATTTTCTATTTTTATTTCCATTTTCTATTTCTTTTTAAATCCTATTGTGTCTTTACTTGGCCGATGTGGACAAATCAGGGAATTAGGCAGGTTGATCGAGGCCAACTCCTTGGTCCCCCTTGGTTCTAACGTCTGCAATCATTTTGCCTCAATTTTTTCCTTATGTCTGACTCGATCCTTTCACCCTTTCATTCGTTCCTCGAAGAATGCTCTTATACTCAAATCCCTCATCTTGATCCGAGAGCCCCTTAACACATCGATTTCTTCGATCAAAGTCAAGCCCTATTAGATATTGCCATCGTCAATCCTCGCTGGCTTGATCCTTTTCCACTCCATCAAACCCTAATGTAAGCTCAGATTGAGAATACCGATGACTGCAACTACGTCCCTAGAGCTCTAGTGAGCCGCGTGAGCGTTGAATAGAGTGATCAGAGTTCCTCAACCAGTTTCTTTGGAGCCTCTACTTTTGGACACGATTGGTCGGTAAGTGATGAATCTGCGATTCGTCATCTTTATTCATTTATTTTAGCTTAAAATCCCTTATAAAACACCTGCATATCACGCTAATTCCATATTATTACTAACTTGCATCTATGTAAATATTGTACATTTCTGACTAATTTTAACCTAAAATAAATAAATAAAGAAAGAAAGAAAAAAATAAAGAAAAGAAAATAAAAAATAAATAAAGAAAAGAAAATAAAAAAAAGGAAGACTGTGTACAGGCTGACCCGAACCCCGAGAGAAGGTCAAGATGTGACCTGATCGACCAGGAATAAAGTAGGGGGAGATAGGGTCTTCAACCAGAAAATCCAAAAAAATGTGTCATCACTCATTGTTGTATTAATCTGTATAAAACTGACCCTAATTTATTTGTACCTTAATTGACCCCAAATCAAATAACATTCAAAATCAAAGTTGTAAATAAAAATGGGTCCTAATTAATAAAACTGATTGCACAATTAAATCATGTACAGAATAAAAGTAGCCACACTTGGAAAAAGCCACTAAGCACTAATTGAAAGATCAATTCCGGCTCCATATGATCTCCAATTGAACAAATATCACTTTCATTGAATTCTAAATTAAATTATCTTCAAAATGACTGTGATTTTATAATTTTTGGAGTTACGGTTGAAAAGTCGGTTTTCTGGGGTGGTTTGTGCAATTCTCCCTTGTATTTTGTGTATATTGTATTTGTATATATTTGTAAATATTTTTACTAATTACTTAAAACAAAAATAAAAAAAATTAAATTAATAAAATTCTTAAAACAAAAAAAAGAGAGGCTAATTTCCCTATCTATCCTTGTATTTAATACCATATATGTGTATAGTATATGTATATAGTTGCAATTTTTAACCAACCATCATAAAAAAATTAAAAAAATAACATTTTCAAATTCCAATAAATAAAGTGACGAAAATTCAAAAAAATTAGATAATTTTGTATATAATTTTATCCTTCTATTTTATCTCTCATGATTATCTCTCCCACCAAAAAAATTCAAAAATCTCTCTTATCTTCTTCAAAATTCAAAATTCATCTCTTTTCTATTTATATGGCTCCATCTCCCTCATTCCAACCTGATCAATCTTTAGAGAGAGGAGCCCGATCTCCGAGAGAAATTTCGTTGAGGAAGTTGCCTAGCCTCCAAGCCGTCCGGTGACAGCGAGTCGGCCTTGTCGAGGCGATCACGGTCCATTTTCCGCTCCTAAGGTGAGATCCAAATTTTTCTTCGCATCTTTATCGTAGTTTAATCGCTCTTTATTTTATCGCATTTTGTTATTGTCATTTTTTTCTCTAGATCTAAAAAAAAAAATCTCCATCTCGATTTTTATCCGCCACCGACTCGATTTTTCACCTCATCATCGTGATCTCTTCGCCTTCGATTTTCTATCTCTCACGATCTATCAACTCCGACCACGCACGGTGGCCGGAGAATCGGATTCATTCTCCCATTGTCACCGAATCCCCGTCCATATTCCTATTTGTAAATAAATAAATAAATAATTCATTTTTTATCTCTAACGGTTGTTTTGCAGGAACATTAAAAAACACAAAAAAAAATATCACTTTATTTCCTGTTTCTCGGATTTACAAAATAAAAATAAAAAAAGTTTTTTTTCCCTTCTTTTATTCACTGTTTACAACAAAATAAAAAAAAACCAAAAAAAAATAAAAAAAAATAAAAAAATCAAATCAACAGCAGGCAGCGGGGTCGCAAACCCCCGCCGCCCACCGCCATCCCGCGCCGTCCGCCTTTGAAGCCACGCGTGCGCGCGGCCGCGCCGCCGCAGCTCCTCCACAGCGCGGCTGCGCGCCCCTCTAGCGCGCGCCGACCGCCGAGCCCAGCGGCCATCTCCAGGTCCATAGCCGTGCGCGGCCAAACGCGCGCGACACGCCGCCCTCCGCCATAGCCCAGCCGCGCACCTTGCCACCGCCTGACCTCGCTAGCCGCCCGTTCCGCGTGAAGACGAAGAAGAAGGGGGCGGCGGCCTTGTCCTTCCTGGTCCCCTCTTGCTTTGAGATTGCAAAGAAACGAAGAACCCTTCTTAGGGTTTGATTATTTTATTTGAAGAAATTACAGTGAGGCCCCCAAAAGATTTGAAATTTACAGATCAGCCCCCAGAAGATTTCATATTTACAAGAACGGCCCCTGCCAGAAGCCTAGAGCACATGATATGCACATGTTTCAGTGGTAAAATTGCAACTTCTCTCTTATGCTTATTTTTATTATTTATTTGAAACAGAGAAACATTGAAACTTTATATTTCAGTTCAGAACTTCTCCGTATTTACTTTTTAGCCCTTGAACTGCAGAACTTAAACTTGCTTATCTTTTCATTGAAATAAATATCATTTATGCCCAAAAATTTTGAAAAAAATTGTGTTATGCTCTTCATGTGATTATTTCATTAGCATAAATTTTTCATTTCATTTTGACTCCATTTGGTGTTATTAAAAAATCAAAAACAGTGTTTTTTTTATTGTTGGAAATTCGAAAATTTATAAAAATTCGAAAATAGCTCCAAAAATTCTAAAAAAATTAGAGTAGTTCCCTTTTATTGTCTTTTAAGTTCTGATCAATTTTCACGTATTATTCATTTATAAAACTCAAAAAAATTGAAAAATATCAAAAATCTTCTAAAAATCATAAAAAATTCTACAAAAATCCAAAAATTGTGATTTCAGTTCCTGTTTGTAGATAATGGTTTCTAGTTTCTCTTAAAAATAATTGCCAGGAGTTTTGGGCATTTAAAAGTATTTTAAATTGCAAATTACTCCAGGCTGTCAACATTTTCTTGTTTCCTCACGGTTTGATTTTTAGAAAAATACAAAAACATCTGAAATTTCCACAAAAATTCTGAAAAATATTTCAAAATTTTTAAAACACAAAAATAATTTCTTTGAATTTTTCTGAGCATTTTTGGTATAATTGAAAATTGCAAAAAAGAGTCGTGGTGTGTATTTAATCAATTTCGTGCATTGATCTCATTTATTTTTGAAAATAAAAAAAAATTGCAAAATCAAAATCACTAAAAATTTAAAAATCAGAAAATATAAAAAAAATTAGAAATAAAAAAAAATTTAAAAAAAATAAAAAGATAAAAAATCACAAAAACCAAGGATAGTTGTCCTTTGAGATTCCTGTTTTCTTTTAATTAGTTTCTGATTAATTGAATAACCCTCGGGAATTGTAGCCTCCCTGAGTTCGACCCTGTCCGCTATACAGGTTAATAAGTAGCAAAAATCACAAAAAAAATATCTTTTGTTGACGCGGGATTTTGGGGATAAAAACAACGACATTTATCAATTAATCACCAAACCCTAAAAATATCTTTGATGTTTGCGAGACTTCCAAGGCAGGACATGATCACACCACTTCCAATAACCGGTTTAGGCCTGCACAATCTGAAACCGCTGAGCATACATTCTTGGTCGATTCTACTCAGTTCATATCTAATGATAATCCCAATATCGACCTACATCTTGTCAAATCCATACCTCAGCGGTCCCGCAAGAAGGTTCGTTTTCGACCTTCTCAACCTTTGTAAATCCACTCCTCTTGTATATCCTTTCGTTTCACTCTGTCTTCTCCCGTTTTATCATTCACCCCTTTTCCGTGTGTGTGTGTATATATGCTATACTTAGGATGTGCTTTATCCTAAGTATAGGGGGGTTGAAGGATTTGTGTTGTTCATATCGTGTCTTTTTATTTTTGAGTCTGTACATTCTCGTCATCGGTTTTCCCCTTTTGTACACTCTACTATACTTAGGATTACTTGATCCTAAGTATAGGGGGGGATCACCATCTTCTCTTCTTTGTATCTTTTCTTTTCACTTTTCTATACTTAGCACGAGTTATGTCTTCCTTTTTCGCTCTCTGATCACTATGAGGACATAGTTCGAGCTAAGTATAGGGGGGTGTCGTATATATTGTATATATACTTTAGACATAACTCGTACTTTTAAATATATTTATTTGGAGGGTTATGTGTATATTTTATAAAATCCACAAAAATAAAAAAAAAAGGAGAAAACAAAAAAAATCACAAAAAAAAAAGAAAAAACAAAAACATAAAAAAAAACATTAAAAAAAAACAAAAAAAAAGTCTCTTGTATATACTTGTATATATTACTAACCCTTTCTCCTCAAAAAAAATGCAAAACCAAAAATCTATAAAAATTTGCAAATTAAAAAAAAAACTTTCTTTCACATTTGCATCTTTCCTTCAAAAAAAAAAAAACTTTCTTTCACATTTACATTTTTTTTCTTTAAAAAAAAGCCATAAAAAGTTCAAGACTAGAAAATTGTTTAAAAAAAAAAGTGTGTTCTTTTCACATGTGCATCATTCCTTTTTCAAAAAAAAAAAAACCCTCGCATTGTTCATATGTTGCATTTGCATGTGCATTTTTCAGGATAGTATTGACATTTAAACTATGTCTGGAATAAAATTGAAGAATGGAGCTTAGATGGACCTTAATCCACGTAATTCTTAGAGGAACTTCACCGAGAGATAGGATTTTAGAAGCTTCAGGTCTTTGACTTAATTCTTTGAGTTCCACATGACAATGTGCAACGTTTGACTCTTAGTGTCTAACCTGGTCTCTTCATTCTGGGTATAACTCTGGAATAGGGAATCAATTTGTACTCTCGCACTATGCACTTAGCTCAACTCAGATGGGATGTTGGAAGACTGTGTGAGTTTCTTTTCTGGTAGCGTGGAAATCTAAAGACCGGAGTACGGGTTGAAATAAAGCTTCGGAAAAGGGATGGACGGTTGGGCACAATTTTTTCTAAGACCCAAAAAAATGTACGGAAACAAAAGATTCTATATCCGTAGGGGCAAACAAGATCCAAGCAGAATCACCAAAAATACAAATACAAAGAAGCCACTACCAAATAAATATCTGACCAAAAAGGTCCAAGCTTCAAGAAACCTGCAGATCTTGGTGGAGACTCGGCTACACTGGCCATCTCCACAAGGAGAGGTGACTACACTGGCCACCCTCCAGTTCTTTTCTCTTTCTTCTAACTTCTCCCCCTATTCGATTGTGAACACAGCGCGACAGACCTTAGAAGGAAATACCTGACTCCCCGAGGACGAGTTATTGGAGAGGAGATTTGCATGGTAGTCCTGCATTCTGGATGGGAAGAGCTAAAACCTTTCACACACATGAGTCGATTGTTCAATGTTCATAGGGTATGCTTTAGGAAGAGGATTGATCTAAGATGACTTCTGAGCCGAAACTGTGACAATGATGTGTAGAACTTGAAGGCTGTTGATTTTAAAATTCTAAGTCTCACAGAAGTTCCGACACACAAATAATCCAAAGGTCCAACAGAGCTCCAAACTACAATTTTATGAAGATAAGTTTAATACTCAATGTTGTCCTACCTTCTTTATTTTCCCTTTCTTTTTCTTTTTCTTTTTCTTTCACTTATTCTTCCAAATAAGTGTTTGCTAAGGGACTAGCAAAGGTAAATCATAGGGGGATGATGAATCTGCGATTCGTCATCTTTATTCATTTATTTTAGCTTAAAATCCCTTATAAAACACCTGCATATCACGCTAATTCCATATTATTACTAACTTGCATCTATGTAAATATTGTACATTTCTGACTAATTTTAACCTAAAATAAATAAATAAAGAAAGAAAGAAAAAAATAAAGAAAAGAAAATAAAAAATAAATAAAGAAAAGAAAATAAAAAAAAGGAAGACTGTGTACAGGCTGACCCGAACCCCGAGAGAAGGTCAAGATGTGACCTGATCGACCAGGAATAAAGTAGGGGGAGATAGGGTCTTCAACCAGAAAATCCAAAAAAATGTGTCATCACTCATTGTTGTATTAATCTGTATAAAACTGACCCTAATTTATTTGTACCTTAATTGACCCCAAATCAAATAACATTCAAAATCAAAGTTGTAAATAAAAATGGGTCCTAATTAATAAAACTGATTGCACAATTAAATCATGTACAGAATAAAAGTAGCCACACTTGGAAAAAGCCACTAAGCACTAATTGAAAGATCAATTCCGGCTCCATATGATCTCCAATTGAACAAATATCACTTTCATTGAATTCTAAATTAAATTATCTTCAAAATGACTGTGATTTTATAATTTTTGGAGTTACGGTTGAAAAGTCGGTTTTCTGGGGTGGTTTGTGCAATTCTCCCTTGTATTTTGTGTATATTGTATTTGTATATATTTGTAAATATTTTTACTAATTACTTAAAACAAAAATAAAAAAAATTAAATTAATAAAATTCTTAAAACAAAAAAAAAGAGAGGCTAATTTCCCTATCTATCCTTGTATTTAATACCATATATGTGTATAGTATATGTATATAGTTGCAATTTTTAACCAACCATCATAAAAAAATTAAAAAAATAACATTTTCAAATTCCAATAAATAAAGTGACGAAAATTCAAAAAAATTAGATAATTTTGTATATAATTTTATCCTTCTATTTTATCTCTCATGATTATCTCTCCCACCAAAAAAATTCAAAAATCTCTCTTATCTTCTTCAAAATTCAAAATTCATCTCTTTTCTATTTATATGGCTCCATCTCCCTCATTCCAACCTGATCAATCTTTAGAGAGAGGAGCCCGATCTCCGAGAGAAATTTCGTTGAGGAAGTTGCCTAGCCTCCAAGCCGTCCGGTGACAGCGAGTCGGCCTTGTCGAGGCGATCACGGTCCATTTTCCGCTCCTAAGGTGAGATCCAAATTTTTCTTCGCATCTTTATCGTAGTTTAATCGCTCTTTATTTTATCGCATTTTGTTATTGTCATTTTTTTCTCTAGATCTAAAAAAAAAATCTCCATCTCGATTTTTATCCGCCACCGACTCGATTTTTCACCTCATCATCGTGATCTCTTCGCCTTCGATTTTCTATCTCTCACGATCTATCAACTCCGACCACGCACGGTGGCCGGAGAATCGGATTCATTCTCCCATTGTCACCGAATCCCCGTCCATATTCCTATTTGTAAATAAATAAATAAAAAATTCATTTTTTATCTCTAACGGTTGTTTTGCAGGAACATTAAAAAACACAAAAAAAAATATCACTTTATTTCCTGTTTCTCGGATTTACAAAATAAAAATAAAAAAAGTTTTTTTCCCTTCTTTTATTCACTGTTTACAACAAAATAAAAAAAAACCAAAAAAAAATAAAAAAAAATAAAAAAATCAAATCAACAGCAGGCAGCAGGGTCGCAAACCCCCGCCGCCCACCGCCATCCCGCGCCGTCCGCCTTTGAAGCCACGCGTGCGCGCGGCCGCGCCGCCGCAGCTCCTCCACAGCGCGGCTGCGCGCCCCTCTAGCGCGTGTCGACCGCCGAGCCTAGCGGCCATCTCCAGGTCCATAGCCGTGCGCGGCCAAACGCGCGCGACACGCCGCCCTCCGCCATAGCCCAGCCGCGCACCTTGCCACCGCCTGACCTCGCTAGCCGCCCGTTCCGCGTGAAGACGAAGAAGAAGGGGGCGGCGGCCTTGTCCTTCCTGGTCCCCTCTTGCTTTGAGATTGCAAAGAAACGAAGAACCCTTCTTAGGGTTTGATTATTTTATTTGAAGAAATTACAGTGAGGCCCCCAAAAGATTTGAAATTTACAGATCAGCCCCCAGAAGATTTCATATTTACAAGAACGGCCCCTGCCAGAAGCCTAGAGCACATGATATGCACATGTTTCAGTGGTAAAATTGCAACTTCTCTCTTATGCTTATTTTTATTATTTATTTGAAACAGAGAAACATTGAAACTTTATATTTCAGTTCAGAACTTCTCCGTATTTACTTTTTAGCCCTTGAACTGCAGAACTTAAACTTGCTTATCTTTTTATTGAAATAAATATCATTTATGCCCAAAAATTTTGAAAAAAATTGTGTTATGCTCTTCATGTGATTAATTCATTAGCATAAATTTTTCATTTCATGTTGACTCCATTTGGTGTTATTAAAAAATCAAAAACAGTGTTTTTTTTTATTGTTGGAAATTCGAAAATTTATAAAAATTCGAAAATAGCTCCAAAAATTCTAAAACAATTAGAGTAGTTCCCTTTCATTGTCTTTTAAGTTCTGATCAATTTTCACGTATTATTCATTTATAAAACTCAAAAAAATTGAAAAATATCAAAAATCTTCTAAAAATCATAAAAAATTCTACAAAAATCCAAAAATTGTGATTTCAGTTCCTGTTTGTAGATAATGGTTTCTAGTTTCTCTTAAAAATAATTGCCAGGAGTTTTGGGCATTTAAAAGTATTTTAAATTGCAAATTAATCCAGGCTGTCAACATTTTCTTGTTTCCTCACGGTTTGATTTTTAGAAAAATACAAAAACATCTGAAATTTCCACAAAAATTCTGAAAAATATTTCAAAATTTTTAAAACACAAAAATAATTTCTTTGAATTTTTCTGAGCATTTTTGGTATAATTGAAAATTGCAAAAAAGAGTCGTGGTGTGTATTTAATCAATTTCGTGCATTGATCTCATTTATTTTTGAAAATAAAAAAAAATTGCAAAATCAAAATCACTAAAAATTTAAAAATCAGAAAATATAAAAAAAAATTAGAAATAAAAAAAAATTTAAAAAAAATAAAAAGATAAAAAATCACAAAAACCAAGGATAGTTGTCCTTTGAGATTCCTGTTTTCTTTTAATTAGTTTCTGATTAATTGAATAACCCTCGGGAATTGTAGCCTCCCTGAGTTCGACCCTGTCCGCTATACAGGTTAATAAGTAGCAAAAATCACAAAAAAAATATCTTTTGTTGACGCGGGATTTTGGGGATAAAAACAACGACATTTATCAATTAATCACCAAACCCTAAAAATCCGACACAACAGTAAGCTCTCATTTCTTTTGTTTTTTCTGTTCCTTAGGTTAACATTAGTTTATAAGCAGCTTTATATGCGTTGATTTTGTTTACTTCATCGAATTTTCCAATTTCCAAGTACGATAGAGCTCCAACTCCGCCTCTTCATTCCGGACATATCCGACGTCCTCCCCAACTCATCTCCACAACCTCCCCTTTCGCCCCCTGATCACCCCAGGCATCCTCACCCCCTCGTATCTCACACAGATCCAAAGCTCCATTGCTCCTCCGCCACTAGATGGAGGAACCTCATCTCACGTACCCTTCGCTCATTCTATCTCCTAAAACCGCCTACTTCTTCATCATTTTGCCGCGACTAGCCCCTGTAGGGAATACCAAAGAAATGGCGCTTCTTCGAGGCCCGTAGAGTAGCAGGTGAGAGCTCTAGGTCAGGTCCTCTGTCAGCATGCCCAAGAGTCATTCTAGGCATTTTGACTCCTTTAGCAATTGTGGATTCTCTTCTATTATCTCTAAAGGATTCTAGCAGCTGATTTGGAGGCTAATGGAGGGAGTACAAAGTGATTAAAGCATCTCCACGGCGAGTACTTTCCAAGTTCATCCGAAGCCCCTAGGAGCCATTTGATCTTCACCAATTCTTTCCAAGGATGAGGAGGCATTGGATCCAACCTGAGCCAACACCGTCTGATCCGCAGTTGGATCTAATCCGCACTGTCCATGGCACGAAGTGATACCTGATGATCTGGAACATTGATCACATTTTGTGAATCAACCCGGACCATCCGCCCATGGGTGTTGATGAGTAAACTTCACATTTGACCCCACAAATTTTTGTTTTATTTTGAGCACATGAACTTGCATTGATAGTTAAAAGACTTTTGTATATATATGCAAGTAGGGTCTTAATTTTCCTGGTATTTGCATTTTCATCCCCCACCATCTCAACCGATAAACTCTGGAGTATTTGCAAGAAAAACTTCTCGGGTTTGTCTATTGTTGATTAGTCGGAAATTTTGAATATTAAGTATATTATTTTGTGAAGAATTTGCACGTTAGCCCCCAAACTTATTATTCATTGCAAAAATACCCCTTTGAATGTATTTTAATAAATATTTGTGGAAACATTGCATGTTTGCCCACTAGAGTGTTCTGAGGTATCAGGATATTATCCATAAACTTTAAATGTCTACATAAACACCCCTGCTGGTATGCATTTTCTTTTTGTGGTCTTTGTTTTGTGAAAAGTAGCTCCTGTGGTCTGAAAATACTAAGAAAAATAATTTAGATATTTTATAACCATATCTATTACATATATTTTTAGTAAGGTATTTTACTATTTTCTATTTATTAAAAATCATCTTGTGAGTATTATTCCATGTTTGCCTCATAAAAAGGTAAAAAACTAGAAAAGTTTTTGAAAAATTCTACAAAAAGTGTTTCCTATCTATTTTATTTTTTATCATCTATCCAAAAATCAACTAAAAATATAAAATAAAAACCCTAAAATTCTCAAACCACTCAAAATCTTAGAAAAATTCTCAAAAAAAATAGAAAATATCTAAAATTAGTTTTCTTTAGTATAGAATTTTTATTGTGGAGGATATTTTTAGTTATTTTGGGATTTTCTGTGGTGGTTTATTATTTTTAATAACAAAGATATGGTTGTTTGTTTAATTTTTCACTATTTTGATTAATAATTGATTTTCTTTTCCATTTTATTCTCATCGTATTATTTTATTTTATTATCAAAAAATAAAATTTTAACAAGATATACTGAATTAAAAATTAAATAAAATTTTAAATTTCAAAACCCCTAGAAACCCTAATTTCGTGGTGTTTGAGAGATAGATTGTGCATTGATTTTACATCTGTTGCTCTACACCATTGCTCCCTAAGTTCGACCCACACTTGCTTGTCACTATACATCTTTAGTAGGGTATAATAAATTTTGATTCACACTTGCTTGACTTGCTTGATTTATTCATTGTGTGGGTTGATTGCTGATTGATCACATGGTTTTGTGAGAGATCGCCACAACTTTAATATATCTTCTCTTCCATGAGGATATCATTTTTGACCCTTGCAAAATCTGTGTCATCAAAAGCTCACCCCTCTACCCATTTTGTTATTTTTGATCCTTCTTAGCATACCAAACCCTCATATCTCTTCGTAGATAGGTGGAGCTTCGTGACAACTCGCTCCTTATCGGATTTGTAGCATGCTAGGTGCATCATTAGAGTGATCCACATGTAAACCGGATCTCCACCGTTGAAGATTCTGCTCCTTGGCCACCTAGTCAAGTCGAAATGCTTTTATTGCATTTTTAGTTACATTTTAATTGTAATTTTTATTTCTAACATTTATTTAATTCTTTAATTGGTTTCTTTGACATGTAATTTATAATTACAATTCATCGGAGCTTAGATGTTCGACCTTCATTTTGCCTTTGCCAACCACTATTCTGACCTACGTTCACCACCACCTTGTTCCCCCTCTGCTACTCCACCTTCCTAGCATTCCCATTCATCATGATCCCTTTAAGATCAGGAGATCGGTGCCCAACCCCCCACCCTTCGTCGGAGCATCTCCATTTCATTCTATCATCGAATTTTCTCCCCCTCTAATAAATGCCAAGCATCTTTGCCACAATCTCGACAATATTTCTATGTAGGAATAGTTTTTTGAACCATTTGAGGGGTATTGAGTCCAAGACTTTACTCCCAGGTGGACTGACCTTCTTCTAGCTGCTAAAACCCCTTCGATGGGTACTAGACAACCTTGATGCCACCAACCTATGTTGAAAAACATCAAGAACACATAGAGCGTCAGAGCAGCAAGGAATGAGACCAGAGGTGCATGTAATTGATGATCAAAGGAGTAGTAACAGGTTGTTCTTTTGAGTTCATCCAAATAGCTTACTAGCTGTCAGATCTTCTAGCCACCCCAATTTTGTTTCCAACCATTGGATCGAGCCACACACCAACCATCAAATCTCCCAATATATCTAATTTTAATGCTTCATCGACGAAGGGGTAGCCAGTGACGAGGGGGCGCCACATGGACAAGTTAAATACGTAGGGTTGTTGGATAGTGCATTAGTAGATAATTTACACCATCCCTTCCACCTTTTTGTATTTATAAATTAGTCTTATAAATATTAGCTTTTGTATAAATATTTGTGTAAAAAATTCATAAACCCCCTTGAGCTTGTTCGATATCGTGTTTAGGTCCATGCTAGCTCATCTCACCTGGTGGCCCATGTGAGGCAGGAAAATTGCTAGGAAACCCTTCTGAGTTCTTATATTTGAATTTAGCACTAAAAGTTGTAAAATACGTGTTAACGTTTTGGTATTTTTACACACAAACCCTCATACTATATTTTTATTTCATAAATACCCCTCCTAGTACGTAATTATTATATGCATTTCTATTACTCTTAAAATAGCTCTTGTGCTTGTAAATTTTTGGAAAAATCATAGGAATGCCTAACATGTTATTTGTTCATGCCATGATTTTTATCTAGCATTTTCTTGCATTTTTTTAATTTTTAAAAATCATTTAGGAGCAATTTAATCTTTATTTAATAAGAAAAATACAAAATTATAAAACCTTATTGATAAATTCTAAAAACTATATATTATATATTGTCAAATAATATAACTACAAACATAAATCCCCAAAAAATATAAAAGAAAACACTAAAAATTGAAAACCCTAAAAGCTTAGAAAAATAAAAAATTATCATAGAAATCTAAAAGAAAACATTAAAAATTGAAAAATCAGAAAAAGCTTAGAAGAATTATAAAATATATATATATATTTGTTTCTATTTGATGTTTTTACTTATAGTATATATAATATATTAAAAAAATTTGGGAAATTTTGGACTTATTATCTATTTTAAAAACCCAAAAGATTTTGACATATTATTCTAATTCATTATTTTGACATTTTAAATGAATTAAAAATATCTAAAAATTAGCATAAGTTATTCGAAAATCATAAAAATAGAGAAAAATATAAAAAACATGAAAACATTTAATATTGTAATTTTCGAGTATATATAGTTATATTTATAAATATAAAACTCTTTATTGATTATTTATAGTATATATTACTTATACACTTATTATAATAATTATTATTAATTATCTATACCTTATATATTTTCAAAACCTTTAAATAATAGAAAGGAGCATTCTTGTATACATTTTCTATATTTTTACATTTTTATTTATTATATATTATATAATGCTAATTATATACATTTTAGTATATATATTTATCATATCCTTAAAAAGAAACTTAAAATTTACAAATTAAAAGAATTTTAAATTTTAAAAATATATATTAATAAGTAAAAAATCAAAAATACCAAAAATGTAAATATAAATAAAAAACTTACAAAGATTAAAAAGCCAAAAAGTATAAAAGTAATTGTTTTTTATTTTTATTAATAAACGAGAATTACCCTATCCCCATTCGTCCTTGTGGTTCAGTAGACTACACTTATTCGCTATACACATATTTTGTAGAGCTAAAATAAAAATAATTTTTGACTCAAAATTTGCATTGCATCATCATACATTATGGGTTGATTATTGTCTTAATTGGTTGAATACGATCCGAGAGCCGAGATAGGTGCCTATACAATGATTGGCAGCTCTGTATTGTCAGACACAACAAGCCCTCCAAGAATGGACATTAGGATTCCCGTTTGATCGATTGAACAAATGAGATCGTTGTTGAGGAACAATGTTAGATTGGAATTTTTGTATATTTTAGCTATCTTACTTACCTTGTTTTATTTATTCTTCAAATAATTATTTATCTATTCTGACCTATTTCTTTATTGACTTATTTCGGAGGGGCCACTACGTGAGTATGACTTTCTAGGAGGTCGAGGTAGTGAAGCAGAGCGGAGGTCGATTTTCTACTTTGAGCCAATAGGAGAGAGCAAAGGAGAAGACAAGGAGAGAGAGGACCAACATAGGAATTATTTGAATTTTTATTTTCTTTTTTTAGAGAGAAATTTTTATTTTTGTAATTATTATTTTAATAAACAGGGGACATATGCTTAGAGATACTTGAACTCTAGGTCCATTTCCCAGGTGATTATTCACGTGGGAACCTCTCCTATTTTGATAATTTTTCTTTACATTCTCACTTCTGTTTCTCGCTAATTTTCCCATTATTTTATTTTATTTCTCAGGTTTGGAGTTTTTATCTTTCTTTTAATTTGTTTTGTGTGCTTCAAGCCCCTACTATTAGGATTTTAATTAGTTGAGCTAGGTAGACTTAGGTCCATACACCTAAAAGAATTCGGTTCTTATAAGATAGATGGGCTTAGTCAAATTAATAAATCCGTTCTTCCCAAGTAGAAATTCTTGCTAGGCTGGTTCTCTCTTGCACACATATAGGTTAGACTATATTTTATACAGGGATCATCTTGCATGTAGACTGCTGGAGTCAAGTAAGCATCCTCATCTATAGTATCCACATTCATTTGGTTTTTCGTGCACCTACTATTCCGAACTCCTTCCACTATTTTTTTGACTTAGACAATAAAAGGAATTGGAAAATTCATTGGACATTTTATTTTGTTATAACCAGTAAAATCAGGACTACTAATTATACTTGTCCCTATAACTAAATGTAAAGGACAAGAATCATTATTTTGGGGAAAGTAAACCCCTCACTGTCAGATGTATATTCCATACCAAGTGAGGCACATACACAAAAGGGCTAAATCCCCCATCCCTGGAATTGTGCCTTAAGCGCTTGGGTCTGCTCTTGGGCCATGTTATTGTAGCCATCACTTGCAAACTTTAGACGAACTGGTTTGGTGTTCGAGGATGTGTGCTACACAGATTGGAACATTGCCACCTTAGGCGACTGCACCTGCGAGCTTGTATATATTTTGTTTCTCACCTAGCTCTAAAACTGAAAAGATAAAATGACAGAGCTTTCATGGTCTTCACAGTATTTAGTAGGAAATTTGAGTTTATATGCATTTGTATTGTGTTTGTTTGATCATTCCACACATTTGCATTTTTTTTGCATATTTTGGCTTGATTGCCTGCTGTCCCAAATCCTTGTTTCTTGAATACTGAGATGGATTATTGGAGTTATTTCTATCTACACATCACAGATTCTTCTAATTCCACTCCAGTCAGCGCACCTACAGATTGTCATGAGGAATATTATCAGGACTTTTCTTTTTGTACATATCCACCACATCCACTACTTTAGCCATCATATTTTGACATTATCCACCACCGCAGTTTTGTTACCCACCACCACATCTCTCATGAAAATCTCTCTTAAGTATATGACCAGGTAGTTGAGCAAATGAAAAAGAGGGTTAATGATATTTGACCAACATATGATTCACATTGTTACTTCACCTTCTGATGTTATGGATTCATGAGAGGCTACCCATGAGAAACTACAATAATCAAATATACAAAAATGTGCAAAATATAAAAATCCAAAAAGAAAGCAATGGAAGGCACATAGTCAGGTAAATTTATGAGGAGAGATCACCTATACCACATCCTTTGCCCACACATGCATACACTATAGTTCTCACTTCCTTAGCTCCAAGGATGACATTGTATAGACTAATCTTAGTCATCCTTTTGTACATGTTTATTCTGATGTCTTACCTTGTATGGAAGAAATAGAAAATTTAAAAAAATGTTAACTAATCCTGAAGTGGTGGTGGCTATTCAGGATATTTGTGTTGCCCCACTTAGAAAGGCCATGAACCTTCCTCTGCACCCACACCTATGAAAAGAAATAGAGGTCGCAAGACTAAGAACCACATTCTTACCATGGCCACTACCTATGCTATAACATTCTGTCTGCCCAATAGGAAAGGGACACTAGTACATCCTTCGTTAGCTGTGTCATTTCTGACCATCATTTTGATCACACTGTCCTTGAAAACAATGCACTGATTAATATAATACCCTTCTCACTCGTCCAGTCACTCAATCCGGGGTCTCTATTGAAAATCACGATTATTTGACAGTTTGATGACTGTTAAGTATAGAGGCCAAAGAGTACTCTTGATAACTTTGTGATTCAGATCTAGGATAAGACCTACACTGTAGATTTAATCGTATTGCCCATAAAGACCACCTCGATGGAGTGCACTCCCATTATCCTGGGTCGGTATTTTTTGTAGAGATACACTTTCATTCCCACAAACAGAGCATCATGATTGAGATGATCAACGGACCTACTTCCAGTCAGAGACCCACAACTGATGAGAGTTTACACGTGTCCACCAACTTCGAGGACTATAACCTAGCCGCTGAGATCACAGATGTTTGTTATTATGGATTATACTGAGAGCTGAGAATTCCTCTTCTAGGGGGAGACTCAGAAATCATAGACTTATGTGTTCCTTATTCTACTGTGTGGCGATGTGTTGATGAGTTCCGTAGTATTTACACCATAAATAACTTACCACAGTGGAAAATTTTAGGAGATAATTCCAAGACCGAACCTGACTATACTACTTCCATTGATGAGTTCATGCCAGCTTATTTTGATACCATTGAGGATTTACACCATGTTGATCTTGATCAGGCTATGTCAAATAATGACCCTGATATTGACTTGCACCTTGTTAGATCCATTCCTTAGAAGTCTCAAAAGAAGGTGCAGTTGATACCTTCTTGATATTTATACATTCATTACCTTGTATATTCGCTTTCGTTTCCTTCCATCTTCCACTTTCATCGTCTACCTCGATCCGTGTGTTTGCATTGCTTTGCTTTATCCTTAGTATATGTGAGGTGGATGTCTTGAATGTTCTTTCTTCGCTCTATTTCATCACTCCTATCATTGCATATGCTTAGGGATCTCTCACGCTAAGTATAGGGGGAGAGATGTTGTTCATTCCTTCCTCTTTATTTTAAATCATTTATTTTTCATTTCTTACAATCCTCTCGCTTGTCTCCTCACTTGTTAATATCCTATATATACTTAGGAATCTTTTACCGTAACTATAGGGGGATACATACTGAGTTGTTGATCTGTTTATTCCCACTCTTGACCTTCTTGTTTTCTGTATACAGTTTTCTATACTTAGGATTATTTGATCATAAGTATAGGATGAACGGTTGACTTCTCATTCTTTTAGTCATTGTAGTAAAGAGTTTCCTATAGTCAACACGAGTTATATCTTCCTTTGTCTCTTTGATCTCTATGAGGACATAACTCAAACAAAGTATAGGGGGTCGTATATACATTATGAACACTTTATCCATAACTCATACTTCTGTATTATTATATAATATGGCTAATATAGTATATGGGTAAGGGTATACGCATAACCAAATGTAAATAATGCACAATAAAATTTGTAAAAATTCTAAGAGAATATGGTTAATAAACTGATTTAAAATTTTTTTGTGAAATGATTTGAAAAATGGATGGAAAATTTCTTGATAAATCTATTCAAACCGTTTGGAAAACTTTTGCGAAATGTTTTAAACCATCTGAAAAATCATTTATAAATATCTACAAAAACCGTTTTCATTTGTTTGAATAAAATTTTTAAAAACTCAGTTTGCAATGATTTGAAAAATGGTTGTAAAAATATTTAGAAAAACCTATATATACTATTTGAGAAAATCTTTGCAGATTAAATTTTCAAATTTTTATAAATGTATGCAAAGTTGTTTGTCAAATTATGTACAAATAAAGGTTTCAAAATGTTTCTAAAATTATTTTCAAAATATTTTGAGAACTCTGTATATATTTGTATCGAATAAAATGCTATAAAACCCTTCTCTATAAAATCGACATAAATTCATAGTGTAAATCCTACACCTTGTAAAAATTGATGAACTCCTGAATAAATATATGCACATTGTTCTTTTACTAATTTTTATCGAAAACCCTTAAAATTTTCAAAATTTCCAAAAACCTATAAAATTTTGCAAAATATTTTTTTTAAAAAAAATTGCATAAAAATCATAAAACTTTTTGAAAAATCCTTAAAAAGTTCAAAAATAGAATTTTGTTTCACAAAAAATATTTTCTTTTTATAACATAGTATTATATTTTCGAATTGATAATGGCAAATTAAGTAGTCTAATAAAGTCCGAAGATTGGAGCTTGGTTGAACTTTAATCCACTTAATCACAAGAATCTTATAAGAACTGGAAGTGAGGCGCTTCAAGTCTGCTAGACTTAATTCTTTGAGACCACAAGACTAGGTTTATATGTGATATTGATTGCCCAAGTATAATATTTCAAAACATACACATGACTCTTGTCTATAATGACCTAACAAGGACACTTGCACCTTACACTTTTCTCAACTGAGTTGAAGTGGTAGAGGGATGGATTTGTCGTCTTGAGACGCAAGCGGATGGAAACATACAAAGTCACAATCTATGGCCATTTTGTTAGCCATGTGAGCCAAAGGCAAACCATTCCTAAAATAAATGTTATTGTAATATTTGATTTATCAATATAAGTTATTGATTTTTTTCACTCGCTATATGAGATTAAATGAATGAATGCACTATAAGGCCCCCCTGTACAAGTAGGGTTATGTACCATGGCCCTCATAATGATCATATAGTTGTTGATTCAATAGTTGAATCATAGATGCTTGCGGTTGGATGGATATCTAAGGAGTTAGATGGAGGACTCATCAAACTCCATCAAATGATTGTTAAGAGATGATCTCCAGCCTGAGTAGGAGATGGAAATCCTTTCCCATTCAGTTGATATCTGAATGATCTCTTGATGCAAATCTTCTTCATGGGAATAGAGATTCGTAGGTGTTAGATTAGTTAGGTCAAAAAGTTGTCTTCATGAGATCAAGATAACCAAAGTCTTATGTCATATAGTATCACGATATAGGCATACATCCTTTGACCGGAGATATATGTGTTACTATATGTCTAGGTATGTACATTAGGCATACCAATAGGTTGATGACCTAACCAAGGTCTATACATAGGCGAGCTAGTGTGCATATGAGGGTCTATGGGTGATACAACCTCTCAAAAGGATCATACAGGTTCACTTGTGAACCAGAAGACATGAGCTCACATATGAGGTATTGGGATTGATCAAATTCCATGCATGGTTACAAGAATTGTAGGTATGATATATGCTTTTGGAAAGCATATGATTAATACCAACTCCCAATGAACAATAAGGAGAAACTTGATGATGAAATCCTAAAGATAATAGTGTAAAATTGATCTATATTTTATTGTTTATCATAGGTCTTCGAGTATGCATGAGGTACATGTATTAGGAATAATGCATGATGTACATGTATTAGGAATACCTGAGGGTGATGTGATCACAAACGGTTGTATAACCATGACGCTTCCATTTAGAGGGAGTGATGAAACAGGTCGGGATTTTAGTGACTCCTCTTAGTAGAGAAGTAATTTGATATTGGTCCAAGTGTTGGATGTTGATCTGAATGAGAATCAGAAACAATGAGAAGATGAGATTTAAGGTCTTGATTTAATAAACCATCTATAAGAGGTCCATGAGATCTAAATTTGAGATGTGATCTCAATACCAAAGTCACTATACTTGGAACGTACAATCACCCTGTCCTTATCTCCAAGTATCTGCACAGAAAGCAAATTATTCTTGAAATAGTTAAAGAATAATTCCATTATTGAATTATATTTAAGCATTGAGAAATGGATAAATAAATGTGATTTAATTATCATGAATAATGTTAACTTGATAATATATTAGAGAGAGCTTATTACTATTTTTATTTGTTGATTAATTATTGGTGTGAATAGGTTTCACATTGGATATTTAATTGGAAATGTAAATCACATATTTTTAGGTTGTGAATTCGATTCACAATTTTCCCATGGAAAGATGACAATATTCACACAAAAATTATGAATTATATGTAGATTGTAAATATTGTAGATTTCCTTGGAATAATGTAATCACATGAGATTACATGATATTGCACCCTTCCTTAATGGGAGAGTGGACGCCCACCAACTCTCATTAGGAAAGGGTGGTCGTTCACTCTTCTCCCATGGAAGGAGGCAATCTCCATTCCATAATCTCCAATGCATGATTGATTAAATTTGGGATTAATTTATATTGATAATCTAAATTAAATTAGTTGTTGTTATTGTGTTTTTACAACAAAATCTTGACCAGTGAGAGAAGCACAAATCAATCACATCCATTGATTTTGTGTGGTCCGTGGATTGTGATCCATGGACTCCCAAAGTGCTATATAAGAAGAGGTACCTCTTGCTTTTCAACTGACAATAATTTTACAACTTCAATCTCTCTCTCTCTCTCTCTCACTCACTCACTCTCATGCATACTATCTATCTCTCTCTTTGGATGGTCATCCATCCAAACCCTATAAGAATACGTTCGATCTTGTGTGACAAGATAATGAGTTCTTTTGCTTGGATCAACTACTTGGACTGCAAGAAGCACACAATTCATCTCTGTGCTCGCAAGCATCTCCTCTAATAGATTGGACTTAAGACAGGAGGTCTCTTCTCTTAGAGACTCTGTCACAACCATGCTACAAGTGGTATTCCTTTATCTAGTATGTGTTGAATCTCATATTCATCACTCTAAAAATGATGAATTAAGCTCAAATATGTAAAATCCATTGGCATTTCTTCATTTATTCTACATAATTAGCATTCATGTTTGTGTTAATAAGAATTGCATTTTATCACTCATTATTGCACAAAATAAGAAGCCAAAAATCCCAGTCCAATTGACCTGTAAAATAGCCAAACATTCCTGATTTTTAACTAATTCATGTTAACTCAAATTGGCCTGAAACTACCTCCATTGTGTATATATTACCAACAAGAATAAATGAAAAATACAAAAAAATTACTAACGTAAATAAGTAGACCAAAAACCCAAACCCTAGTTCTAGGATTTCTGAACTAAAACATTGATATCTTCCTCATCCAATGTCCGATTTGATCCTATTCAATTTCGAACTAATGTACATTTGAATACCTTCAAAACAAGACCAAGTTCAAGTGAATTGGATCTCATATGTAAAAGTTGGGTTTTGGGCCTCTCTTGTGCATTTCGTATTTTATCGGTTTTTGACCTAATAGTTTATGTACATAATTAACTAATTTTATTTTATTTATTTTTTATGTATTTTGTTTGATAAGATTTTTATTAAAATGCACAAAATACTAAATCCAAACTAAGCTTTAAATAAAAGAAACTAACTGAGTCCGAGTCCTCACTAAAAGTCTGTACAAAAATTGTCATTTTCGTGTTTTATTTTATTTCTCCTTCCTCTTAATTATTAAAAATTCAAAGAAATTAGATTAATGTGTTAGTATCTATATGTGATTTTTTTCATTTTTTCTGGATTTTTATTTGGTTAGAAATAAAAAATAATAAAACCCGAAAATCAAGGTATTCTATGTACATGAGATACCCCAAAAACATCACTTTGTGCAAATAATCGATTTTGATTTTGATCTCTTCATGAAAGTTGTCGATCTCATCGAGATGAGAAACTTTTGTAAAGAAAATTTTTCGATCCAAGGTCATTTATTATTTCCTTTTGAATTATCATTGTAATTGTTTTTTGAATATTCTGTAGGTGCCACGTGGCAACTCATGGAGCCACCACGTGGCACCCATTTTTGAGCCTTTTATATCTTCGTTTTAAAAAAATAAAAATAAAAATAAAAATAATTCTTTTTATTTAAAAAAAGATGAAAAAAGAAAATAACAAAAGCCATGCACGTGCAGCGCATGTGCCCTACACGTGCTCTACCTTCCACTTCCCTTTTACCGCCATGTGGCATCTTCAGGGATGTTCAATATCGACCAATCAGATGACACTTGTGCCTCACCTTCCTTCCTCGGTTGTGCCACCGCACCCAATATCCTCCGTGGATCTCATCGCTCCGCCACTGAATCCATCTCTGATCCCTTTCCATCTTCTCGTGTGCAACCACATCGGCGAGCTCCTCCGCTCGTTCCCAATTTGCACCCCCCGCAATCATTGTGATTCACCCCTTTTGCAAATCTCAAATCCCAATCTCCATCGTTGCTCGACATGATCTAAGGTACGCTACAGCTCGTCGTGGCTCTTCTCAACAAGACTGCTCCGCTCCATATCTCCTCCGTCGAGTTGTGCCTCTAGTTACTCCGCCTCCTCCTCTCTTCGCATATCCTTCATTCTCATCGCGCATCCATTCCCAATCATTTAGACTCAACATCCTCGCATCCGACTTCGATGACATCATCCACCTTTAACTTCCACGCTGCCGAGCTCCTAGTTCCTCCACCGTCACTATATTCATCCTCTGACTTCCACCTCCCAGTGCCTTCAACTCGGATATTCCGATCATTTGTGCCTCTCCGACTTCACCCAGGAGAATTTCACCTCAACATTATATTCGACTCTAATGACAACCCTGAAGCATCGTTCTCCACCTCTAGGTTCAACGACGACACCGCTCCTCTGTGCTTCAACTCCAGCAACATTATAAAAAGCTTCGCCTTGACTCCAGCCACTACTTTGCTTCAGTCGTGCTCCTATCAACACCTAGAGGTGCTCAAATCCTTCGACAATACCAGCCGTCGGCCGCACTCCTCCACAAACTGCCATGCCGCTGGGGGCTGACCCGAGGCCCTCCACACGTGAGGTGCACGCGTGGGAGGGAGCAAATGATTAGCGCCCCTCTCTTGTGAGATAATTTCGTGGAGAGCACTCCCCAAATCCAAATTACAAGGGAACCCCCATTCTAGAAGTCACGTGCTTTGCACGTGACAATCTAGGAATTTTGGGCTAAAGCCCTTGGATCTTCGTGGAAATACAACAACACCCTTGCCACTCCATGGTCATGTGCCTGGCACGTGACCTTTGGGGATTTTGCAGAAATAGCCCCCGACTTTTTGGTAATTACAGATTCACCTCTATTATGTTTTTTCCTGTATTATTATATTATTGAATATTGTAGTCATACCTCTATGTCCCCCCTTTATTTGGGACCTCTTTATTGCATAATTTTATTTATAAAAAATTTGGATGACGTTCTACAATTAATTCTCTTTATCATGGCATAAGTTTGATATTTTCGTGATCTGTGGTTAATTATTAATTAATAATTTCATGGAAAATTGCATATTCTGCTTGCTTTGTGCTTGGAAGCTCATACGTATTTAACTGTTGCACTAAAAATTTGCCAACAAATTCTCAGATTTGAGGTTTAATTGTGTTTGACATTGTTCCCAAAAAGATTTGCATTTGCATGCATAATTTTCCTGATAAAATCATTTTTTATATTTCATTAAATAATATTTAGTAGTTATTAAATTTAACATTATTAGGGTTTAGTATTCTTTTGAGATAGATAGAATCGTGACATATCTTAGATAATTTTATTTCTTGAAATGAATTAGATTTAACATTTATTATAATTAATTATTGAAAATATCATTGTTTGCATTCATATATTCATTAAATAAAAATTCCCAAAAAATTACAATGCATTCATTTCATCATAATTAACATCTCGACTAAGTTTTAGATTTTCCAGATAATGTTTGACTGATCTTTACATTTTAGTCCCCAAAACTGGCCACATTTGCATTTTCCATCCCAAAATTGCACCAAAAATAACTAAAACATACTGTCTCAAAAATTGTGCACGAACTTTGATAGACAAAAATTCTAGGTTGTTCCTTTGCCTCCTTGATTTGACCTTGGACTTTCCCAATTAAAATAAACATAAAATCACGTTGATTAAAATTGACTAAATTTCTTGTGATTATTTCTTGACCGATTCCGAATTCTCACCTACAATTAAATGACATATTTTAAAGCTTAATTCTCACAAATTAAAGTAGCGTTTTCACATCTCGTCAGTATGTGGTTTAGATGAAACAATCTTAGAAGCGTTCTTGGATTATGTAATTTCTTGGATTATTACAAATAAAGAGTCTCTCTCTCACAATAAATTACACAAATAAGGTCAATGAAATAAATGGCTCGGGAATTGTCTTCAAAAATCCTCTAAGTCCGCCTTCGTGCTAAGCTAAAGTCGCTTCACGTGGGTGCCAAGGTGCTCCAAGAGGGGCTCCTCCCTCGATCCACGTACCTCGCACGGAATCCAAACAAGGAGAGTGGTTAGACAATTCAAAAGATATATCAAAAATAAGGAAAATAAAACAAGCAGAAATAAAAGCCGCAAAGGTAGATAAATAGTCACAACACAAAGCAAAAACGAGAACTACGCGCTGTTGATCCCCGGCAACGACGCCATTTGATAAACACAAATTATTGAGGGTCTAAAGAGTATGTCTCACACAAGGCGGAGACAACTGAGTCGCTGCGGTGGCCCACAATAAGATGTATTTAGTCAACAATTAACCCACACTAAAGATCAATAAATTAGAAATAATGTGGAGTTATAATTTATTTTTAACTCTGCACAAATGGTGTATAGTGACAAGTATGCAGAGTGTTCGAACACAGGGAGCAAACAGGGTAGAATCAAACAAATGTGCGTGAGTGAATGTGTCAAGTGTCTACACTAAGCAAGCAAACAAAGGAAGAATTTTTTTTGTGGGTTTTTAATTTTTTATAATTTTTTATAATTTTTTTTATTTTGTATTTTGATTTTTTTTAATTTTCTGTTTTTATATTTTATATTTTATAATTTTTTTGTTTCTTTTTCAATATTTGGAAAATATAAGCAAAATAAGGAAAGACAAGTTAAAGTATTTATAAAAATGTGCAAAAATATCCAAAAATTCAGAAATAAAATGTTTTTGGTATTTTTAGAATTTTTTAATGTTTTTTTGTGATTTTTGGGTATTTTTCAAGGTGTTTTGGTATTTTTAAATACTGAAATAGAGCAAAACAGTGAAATGAGTGCTGGCTGTGAATGAAATGGCAGTTAAAAATAGCAAACAACAATCAAAATTTTTCACACTATTTTTCAAATAAAGATAATAAAAAATAGAACAAACAGGAATAGAGTTTGTGATTTTTGGATTTTTCTTTGATTTTATATATTTTTTTGAAGTTTTTGAGTGTTTTTAAATTTTTAGTGTTTTTCTTTTGAGATTTTTAGTGATTTTTGGACTGACACTAAAATATGGTAAAATAGACACTAGGGAATTTTTGTGGAATTTTTAGAGGTACTTTGATATTTTTTGTATTTTCTAAGCGAGACAGTAAATAAAAAGCATGTTTCTGATTTTTAATAAATCTGAAAAAGCAATAAAATTAAAAACTAAAAATATGGGGACAAAATACAAGTTAGCAGGAGCTTAGACCCATTTTTGTGGAATTTTTTGGAGGCCAAATGATAATTTAACTAATTAGAATAAGCATCCAAACATTAAACAGTCCTGGCAGGGGTATATATGCAATTTCTCAAACATCCAAGGGCAAACATGCAATTTTCCACAAAACTTTACACTAAAAGTCCAACTTTTCGTACCAAAAACTAATTACCAGACCCGCAAGGGTATCTAAACAATTTTCCCACTAGGGCGCGTGACTTGCACGTGCTTGGTGAGGACCAAAATGTAATTTTCTAACAACCTGGGGGCCTACTTGCAATATTTCCAAAAGCATAACACGTGATAGCAGAGTTTTGGTACTAAAACAAAATACACAAAATGCTGAGGGTGCCCTTGCAAAATGCCCACACCGCACGTGAACTGGTCACGTGAGGTGACGTGGCGAGGGACCTAAGTGCAGATAAGAGAAACACGGGGTCCTACATGCAAATATTACAAAGTTTTTACACTACAAACGAAAGTTCTTAGACTAAACCATAAATACAAAATGCGCGAGGGTTAAGATGCAAAATACCCTCGGCGCGCGATCCAACGGCGGTGAAGAGGCCACTTGACACGTGGCGCGCTACGGACGGCCGATGACGCTTCGCTGGTGGACGTCTGAGATTAGATCTCGGCTGAGATCAACGGTGGCTGAGCGCTGATGATCGGACGGTCCACGTTCTAACTGGAGGGGCTCCCTTGATCGGACGGTGGCGAAGGCGGCTGGAAGAGCACGGCGGAGCTCCGGCAGGGTGAAGTTCCTCGAGCTCCTCCGGCCAGCTCTGGTGGCTTTTGGGCTTCAAAATCGGGCTGCTGCCTCCTCAGGTCCTCCTCTATCGTTTGGAGTCGTCAAAAATCCACGACGGTGGCCGTGGTGCTCGCTGGTGGCTGGCGGAGCTGGGAGGCTTCGTTGGCTCCGGCGAGCTTCGAAACTCGCCTCCAGATGCTCTCAAATGCACGTTGACATGCAAAACGAGTCAAGGGGTCCAGGGCAAACTGCCTATACCCTTGGATGGACGTGGGGGAGTGTGGATCGACGGGGAGATGATCGGTCGGAGGTGCGCTCCGGCCAAGTGAATAGATCTAGCGATTAAAGCGACGAATCTCAGATTTTTTTGGTGATTTTTAATCCTAAGGGTAAAAGGAGCTAAATACATGAAAGGAATGAGAGGGGAAGGGCCCTCAATGGCCGGAGCCAGAGGGAGAAGGGTTACCTCGACCGCCGGGTTGCGGGAGGTTATGGGATCTTCTCCGACCTCGATCACCTAGGCTGAAGAGCGTGATCTGGAGCTGTCACCTCCAGGAAGGTCTTGAGCGCATGAAGGTGGAGAGGGGTGGTCCGAAGGAAGTCCAACCGAGGATGGAAGTGGCGGAGCTCTATTTGAAGAAGTTTGGATGCGTGACTTCGAGAAGAAGTCACAGGCGGGCGAGGAAGATCTGGGCAGATCTGGCAAGACGGCGATGGAGATGGCTCAACAGGGATCAAGTTCCATGAAGGAAGCGGCGGCAAAAGACGAGAGACGTGGCCTCGAAAAATCCCCCATAGTGGGCAAAAATCGAGGCCACCGCGGACCCAGGGGTCAAGGACAGACTGTTGACCCGCTGGTCAACAGTCGGAGGCTCCTGGTTGGTCCACGTGGACCAACCAGGGAAAAGATTGAGAATTGATTTTATTAATTCGATAAAAAATAGAAAACAGTTGAATTAATTTTTTGTTATTAAATAAAAAATGTTTAATTTTTTATGTAATATTTTATTCCGATTTTTATTCATTTTTATGAAATGTATTTTTACAAGTTTACATTTATACCCCTATATAGGTATATTATCTATATATTTTAGTATTTCATTTTTATTTTGTACATTTAATTTTATTTATTTTGTTTATTATTTTGTATAATTATAAAATACTTTTATATACACAAATATGTTTTTATTTTATTTTTTTCTGATATGTTTTGTATATGGAATAAAATATAAGTATAAAATGTATAGGTATAAGTATGGGTATAATACCTGTATACCCTATATATGTATGAATTTTATTTTGAGTTTTATTTAGGTTTTTATTCCAATTTTAATGTTCATAATTATTATAAGTAATATTTACAACATTATAAAAATATAAAATCATAAAAATAATAATTAAAGAATAAATGGAATATTTTATTCTATACACTTATACAATGTGGGTCCAAAACTCAACTTTCAAACCGTAGCTCTGCCAAATGCGAAACCACCGCCATTAAATAGCTTATTTTCTTCTATATACAATTAAAGGTGAGTATGCTGCATTTGAAGTTTTTATTTATGAGATACGGGTCTGGGAAGTTGGTATTTTGGAATTTTATTCAGACCATAACTTTTTATCTGTACATTATTTTTCTGTGAAATCAATTTTGTGTTTTTCCTCATTAAATTATCTACAACTTTCATGTACAAAGTTTCTTTATTTGATGTACAAAAGGTGGAACCAAAAATAGGTCCCAAAATGAATAAAGAATGAATATAATAATATGGGTATTTGACCCTTATCTCCCCCTACTTTATTCCTTGTCGACCTATTCATCAAGATGCCTAGGTCTCGGGGTTTTAGGTCATAAAATATTTACAATATTTTATTCTTTTTCTTTTCTTTTATTTATTCTACAATTTTGGCTTTAATTACAGTAATTTATATACTATTTAGACACATATACATAGATGCTAAAATGCATGAATTAAGCCTATTTACACGTATTTACTAGGGTTTTTGAGGCCAAAATGATAGAATAAAGATGATGAAATGTGGATTCATCAGTTGCCTCCCACGAAGCTCTACATTTTACGTCTACAGCCAGACGTGAGACACCCCTAAGGGTCAGTCAAGAACTCAGATTTTTCAATGCAAGGCTTAAGTCTATGTCAACTAACAGTGAAGGTATGTCGAGTAGAAGGATCACAAATCTTGACGGCCCCCGAAGGAAAAACTTTTCATACAATGAAAGGGGGGCGGTCCATTTAGATCTTAATTTACTGGGAACAACTTCAGGCGAGCATCAAATAACCAAACTTTTTGACCTATCTCAAATATCTTCCTAGAGATGTGTTTATCATGCCAGACTTTGATTTTTTGCTTATAGATGCGAGAGTTTTCATATGCCTCATTCCTGAATTCATATATTTCAATAAGTTGCAATTTTCTCTTTTCTCCCGTAGCCTCTAGGTTTAGATTGCATTCTCGAATCACCCACATTGCCCTGTGTTCTATCTCAACATGGAGATGGCATGCTTTACCGTAAACCAACCGAAAAGGAGACATGTCAAGCGGTGACTTATATACTGTCCTACTGACCCATAGTGCATCTGTCAGCTTCTGTGACCAATCTTTTCTATCTGGACGTACAGTCTTTTGAAGATCTTCTTGATTTCCCTATTGGATACCTCGGCCTATCCATTAGTCTGGGGATGATATGGTGTGGATACTTTGTGTGTAACCCCGTACTCAAATAACAACTTCCCAAATTGATTATGTGTAAAATGAGAAACTCCATCACTGATGATCGCACATGGAACTCCGAATCTTGAAATGATTTATTTCTTAACAATATCCAAAACAACCTTGTTGTCAGCGGTTCGTGTAGAAATGGCTTCCACCCATTTGGACACATAATCCACAGCAACCAAGATATATTGAAATCCTTGTGAGGTTTTGAAAGGGCCCACAAAATATATACCCCATACATCAAAAATCTCCACAATCAATATGGGGTTTAGAGGCATCGCATCCTTCTTGTGCATACCTCCTAAGTTCTGACACCGTTGACATGCAGTAGTGTAAATATGAGCATCCCTGTACAGACTTGGCCAAAAGAAGTTGCTCTGCAAGATCTTGACAATGGTTTTCTTGGCAACAAAGTGACCACCACGTCCTGAATTATGGCAAAGGTTGAGTGCACTCTGCATCTCATCCTCCGGAAAACAACGTCTGATAATCTGATCAACACAAATCATAAACAAGATTGGGTCCTCCCATACATAGTATTTTGTATCTGACATCAGTTTATCCTGTTGTTACTTGTTCAAATCATCTGGCATTTTGTTAGCAACAAGATAATTGATGATATTTGCTTACCATGGAAGATGGGTAACATATATCAACCACTCATCTGGGAATGAGTCTCTTAATAGTGGTGATTGTGTGTCAGATGTGAGTCGTGACAAGTGATCTGCTACAACATTCTATTTTCCCGCTTTGTCCCTAATCTCTAAATCAAACTCTTGCAAAAGGAGTATCCATCGAATGAGGCGTGGCTTGGCATCCTTCTTCACCAAAAGATGTCGTAGTGCTGTGTGGTCTAAGTACACAATGACTTTTGAGCCTAAAAGATATGGCCGTATTTTTTTCCAATGCAAAGACAATTTCCAATAACTCCTTATATGTGGTGGTGTAGTTATTTTGAACATCATCTAGGGTTTTACTGGCATAATGAATCACAATAGGTAGATTGTCAATCTTTTGCCCTAGAACCACCCCTACTGCATAGTGTAAGGCGTCACACATGATCTTAAAGTCTTGGGTCCAATTCGGTGGTTCGAGAATTGGGGCTTAGGTCACTAAGTCTTTCAGAGTGTTGTATGCCTCTAGGCATGTTCCATCGAAATTAAAATCATGGTCTTTGGTCAAAAGATCGGTAAGAGGCCTCGCAATCTTTGAAAAATCTTTTATGAACATTTGTTGTGCCACAAATTTCTCGAGAGTCGGAAATAAATGATAGATGAATGTAAAGTGTAGTTGTTGTTATCCCGAAAATCCTGTGACAAACAAACAATTTTTTTTTGTTTTTGCAACTTATTTACATGTATAGCAGACATGGTCGAACCAAAGGAGGCTACAAATCTCGAGGGTTATTCCATTAACCAAAAATTAATTAAGAGAAAAACAGGAATCTCAAAGGATAACTATCCTTGGTTTTTGTGATTTTTTATCTTATTAATTTTTTTAACAACAATTTTTTATCTTTGATTTTTTATTTTCTGATTATCAAAATATTAGTTATTTTGATAATTTTTTTCAAAAATAACATGGAACAATATTCACAAGATTAAAAATACGTATACAGACTCTTTTCGTAGTTTTCATTTTATTAAAAATGCTCAAAAAAATTAAATAAAATATTTTTAGATTTTGAAAGTTTTGAAATGTTTTTGGAAATTTTGTGAGATTTTCAGATTTTTTTTGTAATTTTTTAAAATCAAATAGTGATGAAAATGTGAAAATGTGCACAACCTCGTAATTTGCAACTTAAAAATATCTTAAGGGCCCAAACCTCCTGACAATTATTTTATGACAAAATATATGCAAACATCTACAAACAAGAACTGAAATCACATTTTTTGGATTTTTGTAGAATATTCTTTGATTTGTATAAAATTGTTAGGTATTTTTCAATTTTTTTGGGTTTTATAAATGATTAATGCACGAAATTTGCAAAGAAATTAGAAGACAATGAAATAAGACTACTTTAATCTTTTGGGAATTTTTGGCGTTATTTTCGAATTTTTTTGATTTTTCGAATTTCAGAAAGACAAAAATGACTTGTTTTTTATTTTTTAATAGTAAATGAAATTTAAATGCAATGAAAAAAATATTCTAAAAAGAATTGCACATGAAACGTATAGCATGATTTTTCAAGAATTTATTAACCAAAGAAAACATTTGTTTCAAAGAAGATAGCTTGCAAAATAACGGTCTGGAAATACAAGGATTAAAACACAAATAATGGAAAGTATTTGCACAAAGAGAACAATTGAAATAAACAGAGGAGAGTGTGTAAATTACCCAATAGTACACGTGTTGTGCACCTGATCTGTACTGAACAGGGGCCTTTCTATAATTTTGCAAAAACCTCTAGGGGCAAAGTCTCAATGTTTCCAATTTTTTTAATTAAAATCCTAGGGCTTCCTCTTCTTTCTTCGCTCTCAAGCAAGGAAAGGGGTGCACCGTCAATGGAAGGGGCCGCTGCCCCTTGTTGCCCTCCTCCTCTGTTTCTCACGCCAAAGATGAGGCGGATCGGCGATTAGTGGCGCAAGGGAGATCAGTCGATGGGCGGCGGAGCGGCTCCCTCGTGGTGGCGTAGGAGTGCTCGCTCCAGGCGTTTCGTGTGGTGGAGCGAGAAGTGGTGGGACGGTCGAGGACGGAGGAGCTCCAAGCTCCAGGAGATGGTCGGCGGAGATCTGGAATAGTGCCACACGGTGGCGTGCACTGGCAGTTACGGGTCGGCCAGAGAGACGCTGCGCCTCGCGCAGAGGAGCGATGGGCTTCAGGGAGACTCGCGATGGCGCGACTGCAGAGGATTGAAGGTGGCTTTTAGGGCTGCTCCAGGCGGTCACAAGCGTTCGAGTAGGGGACGATGCTGGTCTCCACGCAGGGGTGCATGGTCTGTCGGTGAAGGCCACAGGTGGCCGCCGTGGTCAAGCGGAGGCTCGCTGGTGGAGAGGGCGGCAACGGAGAAGGCCGTGAGTGGTCAGGCGATGGGAGGGCTAGCAGCGCCTGGAGGGCGGCCGTCCCTCTTTCTTTCTTTTTTTATTTTTTTGTAATTTTTTTATTATAGGGATAAAACATTAATCAAAGATTTTTTAAAAAATTTTAAATCCAAAACAGAGGAATTAAAAACAAAAAATAAAAAAAGTTTTTTTTATTTTTTTATATGATCATGCAAACAAACGTTAGAGAAAAAGGAAACAAATTATTTTGTATATTTTTTTATTTATTTACAAATCAGAAAATGAATGGGGATCCGACGAAAGTGTAAGGAATCGAATCCAATTCTCTGACCATCGTGCGTGGTCGCAGTTGATAGATCGTGGAAGGTAGAAATTGGATGCAGAGAGATCAAGAACGTGAGATGAGAAATTCGAATATGTGGTGGATTATATCGTGGGTGATGATTCTAAGATCTAGATGAAAAATTTGACAACAAAGAGAAAATACGAGAAATAAAACTACGATTAATCTACAATAAAGATAAGAAGAAAATGACGACAGATCTCACCTTAGGAGCAGAAAACTACCGTGATCGCCTTGACGAAAGCCGACTCGCCGTCATCAGACGGCTCGGAGGCTAGGCACCTTTCTCGACAAGAAGACTCTCAGAGATCGGGCTCCTCTCACCAAAGATTGATCAAGTTGGAATGATGGAGAAGGAACCATATAAATAGAAGAGATAATGGAAATGGAATTTGAATTTTTGATTTTTTGGATAAAGAGATAAGAGAGATGAAAATTGAAATGAGATAAAGATAAAGAGAGATAAAATTATTTACAAAATCATCTATTTTTCTGAATTTTCGTCACTTATTTTTTTGGATAAAAAATGTTATTTTTTAAATTTTTATGGCGGTAAATTAAGAATAGCAACTATATGAATATACTATATACATATATGTCATTAAATACAAGGGTAAATGATCAAATTAGCTTTTTCCTTCTTTTTTATTTTTTTATTTTTTATTTTAAATAATTATTAAAAATATTTACAAATATGTACAAATACAATGAGAAAAATACATGGGATAATTGCATAAATCACCCCAGAAAACCAACTTTTTACTCGTAACTCCAAAAATTATGAAAATACAACCATTTTAAAGATAATTTAATTTAGAATCCAATGGAAGTGAGATTGGTTCAATTTGAGTTCGTATGGAGTCGGAATTGGTCGTTCAATTAGTGCTTAGTGGCTTTTTCCAAATGTGATTGCTTTTATTCTGTACATGATTCAATTGTGCAATTATTTTTATTAGTTAGACCGCATTTTTATTTACAGCTTTGGGTTTGAAAGTTATTTTATTTGAGGTCAATTAATGTACAAATAAATTAATGTAATACATAAATATACACAACACACATTTTTTTGGATTTTTTTATTGAGGATCCTATCTCCTCCTACTTTATTCATGGTCGATCTGGTCAAGTCTTGACCTTCTCTCGGGGTTCGGGTCAGCCTGTATCTGTTTCATATATATACTCTTCCTTTTTTTATTTTTCCTTTCCTCCTTTATTTATTTATTTTAGGTTAAACTAATATACAAATATACAATATTTACACATAGATGCAAGTTAGTAAGAATATGGAGTTAGTATTATATACATGTGTTTTATAAGGGATTTTAAGATAAAATAAATGAATAAAGATGATGAATCACAGATTCATCAATGTCGATAGAAACCAACGTGTCCCAAAAATGATTGAATCTGTTATATATTTGTTGGGGGTGGCATTTTGAAATCAAGTCAGTTTTAGCCTTTTCCACCTCCGTCCCCTTTTTAGAAACAATGTGTCCAAGCACAATCCCATTTGTGACTGTAAAATGGCTTTTCTCCCCTGATATAACCTAATTCACATCCACACATCTCTAGAGGACTCGATCTAAATACTCCAAACAAGAATCAAAAGAATCTCCAAATACCGAGAAATCATGCATAAATATCTCCATAAAATCTCTTACCATCTCAGTGAAAATCGCAAGGATGCATCTTTAAAAGGTATCTGGAGCATTACAAAGTCCGAACGACATTCTCCTAAAAGCATATGTACCATAGTGGCAGGTAAATGTAGTCTTTTGTTGATCCATGGGTTCAATGGCCACTTGATTATTGCCCGAGTACCCATCGAGGAAACAATAATATTCCTTGCCTGCCTACCGCTCAAATATTTGATCAATGAATGGGAGCGGAAAATGGTCTTTCTTCATGGTTGTATTCAATGTCCGATAATCTATGCAAATTCTCCATGAAATGGTTATTCTGGTTGGTATAAATTCACCCTTGTCATTGGTGACAACAGTCAACCCCGTTTTCTTGGTACAACCTAAATAAGGCTTACCAATGGGCTATCTGAGATGGCATAAATGATGCCATTATCCAATCATTTGATGATATCTTTCTCTACAACCTCCTACATACTTCGATTCGATCTTCTCTGCATTTCACGGGAAGGTCGAGCCACATCTTCAAGGTATATATGGTGTGTGCAGTAACTAGGGCTAATACCTCGAAGGTTAGCGGATGTCCAACCAATCGCCTTCTTATTCTTTTTCAAAACATTCAACAATCATTTCACTTGGTCAATCATTAGGTGAGCACTTATGATTACTGGTAAGTTTGTTGCTCACCTAAGAAGGCATATTTCAAATTCTCAGGGAGGGGTTTCAACTCTAACTGGGCATTGTCACATAGATGTGACGTGTTTTCAGATTCAGTTAGGTCTTTTTCAATATCACAAGGGGTGGATAGGAGCTGGTCAAAATCAGTACTTAGATCCTTTAATAACGGGTCATAGTCCTCAACGGAGATCATTCTAGAAGTCCTGTGTTAATACATGTTTGGATAACTTATTCCTCAATCAAATCCTATTGTTGACAAGATTCAATGTACCCACAATTCTCCTCTTCTTTTTTCCTTTTGCAAAGGTTTCATCACATCAATTCATATCTTCTCGTCTCCCACAAAAAATTCAACGATCCCTTTTTCACAGTCAACATGAACCTTGGCAGTTGCTAAGAATGGTCTTCCTAATATGATTGGAGTGTGGCTTAGCTTTTCAGGAACTTCCATGTCCAACACCAAGAAATCAACCGGGAAGTGGAAATCCTGAACCTTGACTAAAACATCCTCTAACACTCCTCTAGTCTCTTGACAGAGCGGTCTGCTAGTTGGCGTGTAACTGGTGTGGGCTTTAGTTGACTTAGGTGGAATTGGTCAATCAATGATGTGGGGATAAGGTTAATGGAGGCTTTGAGGTCTAAGAGTGCTTTCTCAAATAATGCATCACCAATTTCACATCAAATCATTGGGGCTCCAGGGTCACGTCGCTTTTGGGGCAAGTGATGCAAGATGACATTGGTGGTCTCTTGAGTTAGAATATGACGCTTGGGTGTTTGGTTCTTGGACTTTGTATTCCTCTTAGGAGTGCAAATTTCATTGAGGAATTTAGCATATGATGGAATGTGTTTAATGGCATCTAGTAGTGGGATGCTAATTTGAACTTGCTCAAACACTTGAGGATTTCCTCATTTGAAGCCATTGAGTGT
Organism: Ottelia alismoides; assembly: GCA_037367405.1. Classification (NCBI taxonomy): domain Eukaryota; kingdom Viridiplantae; phylum Streptophyta; class Magnoliopsida; order Alismatales; family Hydrocharitaceae; genus Ottelia; species Ottelia alismoides. The sequence continues at coordinate 287,425 of JAZKJV010003403.1, forward strand.
TTTTTGGAATTGAGTTTCTTTAGTGCCTTAGGGAAGGGAGCTGGTATGTTGTAGGAAGAAGATGGTGAGTCAGACATACAATCGTCTTCATCTAAGATCTCTTCAACTTGATTCTTAATGGGTCTTTCCTTTCTTTTCCCCTCTCTTTTAGTTTTGGTTAATATTGTGTGGTAGTCCCACTCCCAAGAGTCACAGCATGGGAACTAGCATTGCTACTTGATTTAGCTCCATTATTTTGTTGTGATGAATTTTGGAAGATGTGAGGAGGTCTTTGGTTGGGGTATTGAAATCCTGTTGGGACGATTTGCACATTTATTGGGTTTGGAGTAGGCTGTGGAGGTAGAGTTCCTTGTGTGGGTTGGAATGAACTTTTCAATTGAGTCTCATTATATCTTTTCAATGCATGTACTTCTCTTTGCAATTTAGTCATCATCCTAGCCAGCATACACTACAAAAAAAGGCGGGATTGGCGTGCACATAAGAGCTCGTTATGTGCACGCCTAGTGCACACCATGTGCACGCCTGGCGACTGGGCGAGCACATGTGCTCGTTACGGCCGTGCTCGCTGATCTGAGAGTCGCCACGGTTGGTGGGCGAGCACAATGGGACGCTATGTGTTCGCCTGTCAGCGGGCGTGCACATATGTGCTCGCCCGTGTGATCGCCTTCTCTTTAATCTGCGATTACACACGGAGCACTGGGCGAGCACATGTGCTCGCCCAAAGTGATTTCCAGGAAAAAAATATACAGGTTCGACAGGGTTTTGACGCCCCGTCGAACCTGTATTCCCTGCCAATATACCACTGCAGGTATCTTCCTAAGGATATATGTATTATAGCAGATCGTAGATTAAGATAACTAGCACTTAAAATTTAAAGGAACGCAATATACATGAATTCAGAAATAAATAATCTAATATAAGATCTAAATATTACAAACAAGTCAACGCCAACAAAGTTCATATAAATTAAAAGATGTTCTAAAAGTTTAAAAGGAAATACAGTTACAAACCTCCAAAAATTTACTTCTTCTTTGATCTAAAAAATTTGGAGACTAAACCCTGCTTTGATTTCTTTTTTTCTTTCTCCTTTTCTTTGAACCTCGCATACATGCGTGCCTCTTCTTCAGGGTCGTTCTCCTCCTCCTCCTCTTCGTGATCAGATTCAATCTCTTCAGGTTGAGATGCACGCCCTTGCGACCTATATTATATATGGAAGATATTTATCTATTAAATGCATTTTGTAGATATAGAAATTTAATTGTATTACTCATTCTATAAGAAGAATACTTACATGTACGCCGTGAACTCCTCTCGGAGCTTCGTCACCTGCTCCACCATCATCGCCATCTGCGACTCCATTGGAACTGTTGATTGGGACGGATGTGGTTGCGTATACGACGGCTGAGAGTATGCAGAATAGGAGTGACGATGTTCCTCCACATAATATGGAGGAAGACCACCAAGCGTCTGCTTCCTATTCGCCACAACGTCCCTCTCCTCCAACACCTTATAAGTTTTTCAATTTTTAATATAAAAGTAGATATTAGAAAAAAATATAGTAAGTTAATATTTATCCATATATACCTGCTTCCAGATCGTTTTATCAAATGGTGGTTGCTCTCCAGTTGGATCGACACCCCATTTATCTGCAGATAGTGCCAGATAACGATCCTGAAATACAAAGTTTACCATATATATAAATATGTTATAATATATCAATTAATTTTAAATAAATTGATAGACTTACCAACAATTGTCCGGCTTCAGGAGTGGACCATTGCGACTCTCCTTCTCTCCCACTCATGTGGGACCTCGACCACCACTCCTGAAAAGAGGGTTCCCTTTCCAACCTAGCAGCCTGAAAATTTCCGTAATAAATATGACTGATTTGGTATACAGAAGAGGAAGGGGTTATGAACCGAATTTCCGTAAGAAATAAAGACATTGTGACACGGATCACCTTTTAGTAAATTTGAATCCTTACGGACCCCCTTAGTCCGGGACCTCCGAACTAAGGAAAGCTAATATAAATGTAATACTTTAAGATCATTTTACGTCATACATTTGTAAGTGCTACAAATGACACTATAAAATAATCTTAAAATATTTATTCATTTATATTAGCCGGGCATTTACGTATATTTGGCTGATTAACGATGGGGATAGGGATAAGTGTGATCCTTATTTAGTGCCTAATACAGTGCTTGGGTCACTAAAAGTAAATGGGCACCTGCAAAAAAAATTCGAACCTTCATACATCAAAATCCACGACCATTGGTCTGGGATAAACATCCCAAAGTGAGTCCAATAGTGCTGTGAAAAAATAAAAAAATATAACACAGTTAGAGGTGATCAAATCCTCTAACGTGTTGCACACGCCACCCGTTGTGCAGGGCCACACACCACCCGGTGTGGAAGGACGCACTGTGTGTGAATAATTTTGTGCGATTTTCTAATAATTACTAAATCAAATTTTAGACTTATTATAAACCTATGTATAAGTTAATGTGATATAATTGGTCACATTAACTAAAATTTAATGTGATAATAAATTATCACAAAATAAACAATGGTGTATATCATATCTCATATCAAAACGATATGAAATTTTAAAACTGTTATTAATGATGTTGATAATATCTAGTATCTACATTATTGAAGTTGAGTAACTAAAGTTATTCACAAATTTCATAACTAATCATTTTCGAACATAATGTTTGTGGAGGCATTTTATCTACATTATTCCGAGGCATTATAAAAGTTGAGTAACTAATCTTTTCTGAGCATAACTAATCTTAACTAATCATACAAGCATTTTGTCATTTAAAATTTACAAAATTTAAACATAATGTTCGTTGAGGCATTTAATCGAACACCTACAGGGCATACAATGCTACATATTATTTAGACAAACAAATTCGAAATAACAATACTATACTGATCTACTATTATCCTTAATATGTAAAACACATATAAACTAACAAAATACTACACTACATTCAACAAAAATTTTAAACCCTAATCTATCCAAACAATACAACTATGTAATGAAATCAAATAAAAAGAGAAAGGATTAAAGATTATACCGAGTAGTAGATGTAGATCTACTCAAAACACGAAAACCACGGGCGTCGGGGTCGGGGCGGAGGGCTTGCGGGTCGCCGGAGGGGAGGAAATGGGAGAGGTTTGCGTGAGAAATGAGGAAGAGGGACGGCGCAGTCTCTGTTTACGGACTTGGGCGAGCACACTTAAGTGCTCGCCAGGCCGTCGCCCGGTGCTCGCCCCTATATTTCCAGCCGCTAAAATTTTCCGCGCAACGAAATTCAAGTGGGCGAGCACATTGAGCGAGCACATGGGCGAGCACATGTGCTCCTCAATACTGGTAGATGCGCCTCTCCGCAAAATTCAAACCAGCGACCCACATGGGCGAGCACTTGTGCTCTTAGTGTGCTCGCCCATTACGGGGCGAGCACATGTGCACGCCAGGTGCACGCCGAGTTGTGCACGCTAATCCCGCCTTTTTTTGTAGTGATATCAAGACGGACCTTTGAAGTAGTTGGCTGTGATCCTTTTATTTGTGTATGTTGGGTCTCAGATTGGGGTGGTGGCTTTTGTTGATGAAATCCTTGCCCGTGGTGTTGGTCTTGACCTTGTTGTCTCCATGAGAAATTTGGATGTGAGCGCCATCCTGGGTTGTATGTGTTTGAGTGTGGGATTCCTTGAAGCCAGGGCATTCTCATATAGTTGAGGTAGTGTCTCAGAAGGGTGAGGTGGGTTACAATAGAAGGCAACCAAACCTTCTTGGGGTGTGTAAGTATGTACAATAGGTTGGTTAGTGTAGTAGACCATTTGGTTAGGAGAAAAATGTGAATAAGATTGTGGGGTATTTACAATAGGTGGGGTGGGTTGGAGTATGTACAAATGCGATAGGTTGTAGGGGTTGTGGAGCAAATGAAGTTTGCTCCTAGACGTTGCTAATATTTTGGTCTTTGTGGGGCTTTCCCTTTACCAATTGTGCAAGTTGTTCGACTTGTTTAGAAATAACATCCATGTCTAACTTTTTGCAGACTAATTCCATTTCTAAGCTTGAAAGGTTCGCCCAATTCTCAGATGTGTAGATCTTGACATTTTTCGATGGGTCGATTCTGTAAAAAGATTTGATTGAGGCGTAGTTGAGAGAATTTTTGCTCATATTCTCAAAGAGTTGCCACACACTCTCTGCATCTTTTCTAAGAAAGTTTCCTCCGCAGCTTGCATCTATAGTGTTCCTTAAGTCATATTGACGAATGGTCTTTGGTCTCTCATTCTCTTCCCTCCTTCTCGTCGCATAGTAGCTTATTCTTCTCTTATTATTATGAATCTTGCCAATAACTGTTGATTAATTGTATTTTAATCGGGTTGCCCTGGGATTTGAAATTCATCATCTTCGATTTGATCAAATAAGGTGGTGGAGGTTGTTGTGCCATTCTAAATCTAGATGTTGATGTAGAAAATCTTGTGGGAGTGATGAAGTTGGGGTTGAACAGAGGTGGTTGTTGGGACCGATGACCGTACATACATAATCAAACACAAAATGGTTCCTTTTGCACACTCAACACGTGATATGCTCTGATGAGCTAATCTTTTCAATTTTAAGGTGTTATCATCCAATATTTAAAACACAACTATGCATCCTAAAATGGTACTCTAAATATGGGATTTGGGCTCTAGTGACGTATTCTGTGTTGTGCTTCAATCATAATCATGTGTGCAAACCACAATGCATCAACCTAGTTTCAAACAGATTTTTGTGAGGTGATTTTTAAGGCGAACACTTGAGAATTAATTTCTATTTCAAAAAGAGGTTCGAATGAGATGAGATCGATTCAAACAATCACAGTTTTAGTGGTCTTAGTTCTTTAAGCAAGGGGAGAAAATCACAGAAATGCAAATGATGCGTGCAGGGTTAGATTTGCGTACCTGGCTCTAGCACTCTACTATGCAAGATGCTTGGCTGAAATTTTAAATCTAATCAGGCACATGCGGTCCTAGAATGCTATGATCCTAGATACATCTAGAAATATGCATGCACAGAAGTATTTTTGTTGTTTTTTTTGAAATTTTTTAATTTGTTGTGAAAACCACATAGATTACAAACAAGCTAATCTAAATGGTGTGCAAAAAATAAAACCTAAGTTATTACAAAAAATAATATGAAGGGGTTGAGAAGAGAAGAATGTCCAGTCCAAATTACAGATCAATAGAAATATATAAAGAAATTTAAATTAAGTACAAAATAAAATAACAGAAAAAAATCATCAAATCGACATGCGGTACTAGACAGATATACCTGATGTTGACGAATCTAAGGTGATTGTCAAGACGTTGGACGGGATTCTGCCGGTCGCTTCACGGTAAAATCGAGATTCCTTCGAGCGTCAGGTACCTGAAATGAAGAGCGGCGTCAGATTGACAAATCAAAGTGTAAAGAAAAGACAAACAGACACATACGCTTCGCCTCCCCGACAACGGCGTCGAAAATTGATCGTTGAAAATCAGAGTGCGTAAATCGATGTAAAAAATCAAGTCATTGTGCAAAAGATAGAAGATGAATCAATAATAAAATTTGTATCTGAAATTAAAATTAACAAAACACACATGAGATCTGTGCATGTATAGTAGAGAGTTATGGGTCGAACCTTGGGAGGCATATTAGATATGTGTCAAATTATCATTGTTAAGCAAGACGACTCTTAATCAAAGCGTGTGTACATAAAATGAACAAATTTCAACTTGGATAAATAAGAAAACAATTTTTGTAAATATAGTTCTTGTTCAAATGGTTTAATCGTTCAAAATAGCACCGAATTTCTGATCAACATGAATCTGACGAAATAGTAAATGCAGTTCAAGTAGATATCGGATGTACTGGCAACAAAAAGAGTTAGATGTTAAAATTCTAATATTTAAATTAGCATGTAATGGCCACATGCTTCTCTGTCTTGCATTATCTAGAAAGCATGAATCCCATTAAACATGGGGGGCGTAAGTCAAGTATCAGAAAGCTGGACGTGTATCTTTCCGGAAAGAAACAAACTTACGGTGGACTTGTTTTTACCAGTTCCTCATACAAAAGGTACTACGTAAAATAACCGGACTATCTCCTTCTATGGATTGTCGATGTAGTTCCGAGTCCTTGCTTCATGTATTATGTGACTCCGGTATGCTCCAGTTCTAGTTGATGCATAATATTCCAACATTGTGTACTAGTATGCTCGTCCTATAAACAAAAGGTTGCATGAAATTAATGAGAAGTAATACAAAGTAGACTAAAAGAAAACAAACGAAACAAAATTTAATAAGGCATTAAGAAAAGAGTTGAGCATAGGGATTTAAGATAGGAAATGGCTGTTGCATAGTAAAAGATGGGAGGCTCCAAGTCTTGTGCGTAGTCGCGATGGACAGAGTGATTCTCTCGAGTAACTAGTGTTGCTTCCTGATCTGTGTTATTCCCCAGCTGCTGGTTTGAGTGCACTCCCTTATCCTTTTATGGCTTACGCTTTCTTTAAGGTTTGAATTGCGCGCATAAATCCCAGGCGTGATAACGATTATGGTTTCAACTTCGAGCGTGCGGATATGTATCATTGGATTGAGATGCTTCATCCTGTCACAGATAAGAAAATAAGATACATATGTTATGTGCAGATTTGGGAATTAATGCAGAACCAAAATTTGAAATCCAAATCTGCATTGAGCATTAAGAATTCTTTCCAAAAGAATCCATTAATCATGTGTAATCAAAATATGGGGTTTTTGTATGGTCATAGTGGCATGCATGCATGGAATAACACGTGACAACAAGATCTCAGATCAATGGCTTCCTTCTATGCGCACAACACTCCCGGAGTAACTGCCAGTGGATCTTCGATTGGAGTGATATGGGTACATAACTACGTTAATCTCGGCTCCAAAAACTTTGTTAAACAATTACTACTCTTAATTCAGTATCTTACAGACATAATTAGAAAGATCGCCATTCGATTTCAATCACTTTGCACAGAGTCAGCACGTTATGAAAGGATGGTATCAATAGGATTCGACATGGATTTAATCAGGTAAAATTTTACATGTCGAGAGAGATGGCAAGTGTGTGAATGCCGTTGGGTTAAGCTTATGTGGATCTTGGCGAAAAGCCATGCAATGCATATAAATTGCATACAAAGGTTACATACTTTTGAAAGAAGTTAGAAATTTTGTTGAAGTCCCTAGAAGTTTTGGTGCAAAAAAAGTGTAGATGAAGCAGTACATGTCAACTTAAAAGAAATCTTGAAATGCGAGCATGGGAGAAATAATAATAAACCCCAGGAAGGTTGATAGATAAGAATATGGAGGGTCAAGCTTTCCCCCTAGAATATATGGGGAACAAAGGAGAAGGATGCCCAGAACGATTAGACTGGAAAAGGGGTGCGTGTTAGGTTTAGAAGCTAAACAAGAATATGAAATGTAGGAACCAACCGTACATGTAAAGAATTAAGATCAACTCAATGATTACATTGTAAATTGACAAACACAGAGATATGACCAAAAATCATGCAAACTCGGTCCTCTAATGCTCACAAAAGATTATAAATGGTCAATGATAATGCAATGAGTCGTAGATTCATCACTGATGTTGTGAGCTATCTTGTGTCCAAGAAAACTCCACAAAATTGGCCCAAGTAGAAAATGAACAATTTTTTGTCTGATATCTATTTCTACCATTAGGAGGATCCATATCTAGTTCGTGAGGGGGAGATTGCATATGAAATATGTATTCCTCTGAAGGAGGTTCCGAGTGTCCATGCATAATGTCACGATAAAGAGTCAGGAGGACACCATTCATGTAGACAAACAACATCAAAAGTTCTTCAGAGTGGCTTTTGGTTGCCTATATTATTCATGGATGCTGAACACTACGTCAAGCAATGCAATGACTGCTAGAAGATGGGCGGTGCCATAGGAAGGAGAGATACAATGCCTCTAAAATTCATTCAGATATCAGACATCTTCGATCCTCAGGGCATAGACTTCATGGGTCCATTTTTGAATATCCACGGCTATGAATACATTATGTTAGCTGCCGACTATGTGAGTCATTGGGTGGAGGGTATCCCAGACCAAATCGTAGACAGTCATATGATTTGTAAATACCTGAAAAATCACATTATTTGACGATCCGGGATTTCCAAAACTCTCATATCTGATGGAGGTAGCCATTTATTCAACAGAGATGCAAAGAAGCTAAATCAATAATTTTACATTGAACATTGTTTCGCTTCTCCCCTACGACTCGAAGTCAAATGGCTTGGTTAAATGCTCCAACAATGAGATAAAGACAATTCTACAGAAGCTTGTGCGTCCGGATCACAAGAACTGGTCACAGCTACTTGACTCAATTCTTTGGGCTTACAGGACCATGCACAAGTGATCATTAGGAATGTCTCTCTACCTTTGTCTTTGGAAAGCCATGCCATTTGTCCGTTGAACTGATTCGTAAATCCTTACGGGCAATAAATATTTGCAATTTGGACTCCGAGAAATCCTAGAAGAATAGAAAAGTGGATCTGAATAGATTATTGGAATTCGGAGATTATGCATTTTACAACAACTTGATGTATAAGAAGAAGGTCAAGAAGTGGCATGACAAGCATATCCATCGTAATAGTATCTAGCAGGACATAAGATTTGGTTGTTTGATGCAAACTTGAAGATTTTTTCAGGAAAATTGAAAAGTAAATGGACTAGGCCGCTTACAATGACACATGTACGTGATAATTGTAACGTGATGATATATGGATTGTCAGATGACACATAGCATTTTGTAGTCAATGGACAACTTTTGAAGCCTTAGAGCATGACACAATGTCTATCGTTGACTAAATTCAAGTGGAATATGGAGATGAGCTGAAAGCAACCAGTTCTGTAGTTCCAGACAAAGCAGATCAAAATATTATTGAATGATTTTCTTTTTCTCCTTTTCTTCTTTTTGTTCATTATTTTTTCTCTTCTTCTAGAATGGTGTTACCCCTTTCATCATTGCTATACTTAAGAGGTACCTAGTCCTAAGTATATGGTGGGTGTATACCGTGAGTTGTTCACTTTTATATCCCTCACCTGTCCCCTCAACACTTGACACTTTGTCTATATTAGGGATATTGTACCCTAAGTATGGGGGGGACAGGTAGAGCCGATGATTTTATACATTCCCACCCTTGACCCTCCCTGCCTTGTGTAGAGTTTGGTATACCTAGGATTATTTCATTCTAAGTATAAGGGGGATGGTCAACTTATCATTCATTCATTCCTAGTAGGCTTTTATGTGCTCAGTACGGGTTATATATTCTCTTGTTTTCTCTCTGATCTCTGAGGATATATCTCTAGCTAAGTATAGGGGGTGCTATATACTTCGTATATACTTTAACCATAACTTGCACTTTCGTATTTTCAATAATTATGTCTAAAATATTGTATAAAATGTTGCACACATATATAATTCTTTAAATCAATTAATGAAAAGATGTATATTATTACTCAATTTTTTTTGTATATACTGATTAATAAATCATGTAAAAATGTTCTATAAAATGTTTAAAAAATAGTTTGAAAATCTACTTGAAAAAATATTTTAAAAAACTATTTGAAAAATATTTTGTAAAATATTTTCAACCTTTGTAAAAATATTTTGTTTGTAAAAATTCCTTTTTGGGAAATAAAAATGTTTTTAAAATACATTTACAAATATTTGGAAAATGGTTACAAAAATATTTTGAAAAATCTATACATACTGTTTGGAATTTTTTGCAAAATCATTTTTGAATGTTTGTAAAAATTATTTGCAAAAATTATTTTTAATTATAGTTTTCGCAAAATTATTTTAAGTTTGAGTAATATATACATCATCCAAATAAATAAACACTTCTACTAATAGTATATTTATTTCTAAAAAAATAATAACATATCCCTTGTGTAAATCCTTAAAAACCCATCTCTTGTATATATAAGATGCATCCCATGTAAATATATGTACCTATCATTTATTCCAAAACCTTTTGTTTTGAAAAATCCCAAAAACATTCACAAAATCTATTTGAAATTTGCATAAATTTTCAAAACCTTTTTCAAAAACTTATAATATGTTCAAAATTTGAAAATTGCATCACAATTTTTTTTGCATTGTGCATATCATTCACAATTTTCGGAATAATCTAGATTATTGAACAAGTCTGAATATAGTCTAACGATTAGAGCTTGGAATAGACCTCAATATAGTTAATTTCAGAGGAACCCATTTATGGATTTGAAGTGAATATATTTCAGGTCACTTTGACTTAATTCATTAGTATCCATAAGACTATGTTCATGAGTCAATTCATTGTGCCTAAATAGAACTCTTCATATCATCCATAAGACTCTTGAGACAATGACTTGATTGGAAACCTTACACTTATCACATAGCTCGACTTAGATGGGTCGATGAAAAATTTTGAGTTCTAAGTCAGGACGATGCAAGGCCGCTTTGTTAAGGGTAGCTCAGGAACCATTCTTTGGGATTGTTGACAACGGTACTTTTACCCACTTCTTTTAGTGACAATGATATCTAAAGACTAGAGATGGATTGAGATAATGCTTCGGATGAGGAATGGTCTACCGATGTAACTTTTTCTAAGACTCCAAGAAATGGGTGGAATAAAAGATGCTATATCCACCGAGGCACAAGCAAGAATGTAAAAGTTGTACAAAGTAAAAAAAAATATAAAGAAGTCGATAACCTAAAGTTCCACAAAAATTTGAGTTTAAGAAAAAGCGTGCTTCTTGGTGAAGAATCTATTACACTGACCAACTTCACAAGAGAATGAAGAATACACTTGTCCATTCTCACTTTTTTCCCCTTCTTCTAAACTTATTCACCATTCGATTATAAAGACCGGGAATACCTGACCTTAAAAGGGAATATCTGTCTCCACGAGGATGATTTACCAGAAGAATAGACGCCTCGATATTTCATCGGTTTTGTCAAGGGAGAGCTGAACAATTTCACACACATGGTTTCATCACTTCTAGTTAGCAAGATTATGCAATTAGGAGCATTGTTCTGACCTGGCTGTGAATTGGACTGAATTATATGAGTATGGAACATAAAGTTGTTGTGTCACACTTCCTGACTTCCATATGGTTCCGAACACCATTAATCCAAAGGACTTCTCTGATCTCCAAACTTTGATTTCGTTGTGACAAGTTTAAAAGTCGATAATTATACCATTTTGATCTTGAAAAATCCTAGCTAATGCATGTAAATAGCATTATTTTGTACACATTAACATTCTTTTTTTATTCTTTTTATTGTATAAGAAATACAGTTTTTAATTCCAAAATTATAGAATAAAGAAAAGAAAAGAAAAATAATAAAATGCCAAAGGTATTTTATGACACAAATCCCCGAGACCAAGTCAAGAATTTATTCGATCAACAATAAATAAAGTAGGGGGAGATAAGGGTCAACAAATCCAATAAAATTCCCATTTATTTATTCATGATTATCTCATTTTTAGTACCTATTTTATTATTTATTATTTATACATCAAATAAAGAAACTTTGTACATGAAAGTTGTAGACACAAATGTAAATGAAAATACAAAATTGACTTCATACAAAAATAATATACTTGTACTATTTTTACCCAGAATAAAATACCAAAATTCTAACTTCCCAAACTTGTGTCTTCTCCATATTAACTCAAAATGCACCAAAATCACTTTAATATAATATAAATTTTTATGAGATATTTAATGAAGGTGGTTTCATTTAATTAAGAGTAAGATGCAAAAGATAGATTTTGGAACCCTATTTGTATGTTATACTTGAATAAAATATTCATTTTATTTATTCTTGATTTTTTTATAATTTTATATTGTTATAATTTTGTAAATATTATTTATAGTACATATACATATTTGGTATACAAAAAAATCATCTAGAAAAAAAAAGAAAGTAGTATATATAATTATTTAGATAAATATATCTATATAGCCTTAGAAACTAACTTATAATAAAAAACCTATAAAAATAATATTAAAATACTACATGAAATAATATATATTTTTTTTACATTTATAGTTTTTTTGAATAAAATCATTTTCTATTTTTATTTAAATTTTCTATTTCTTTTAAAATCCCATTGTGTCTTTACTCGGTCGATGTGGACAAATCAGGGTATTAGGAAGGTTGATCAAGGTCAACTCCCCGGTCCCCCTTGGTTCTAGCTTCTGCCAGCATTTCACCTCGATTTCTTCCTTTTATCCCACTCGATCCTTTAACCATTTCGTTTCGATGACTTTTGTTCCTCGAAGAATGCTCTTACACTCAAATCTCTCATCTAGATCCGAGAGTCCCTTAAACCATTGATTTCTTCGATCAATGTGAAGCCCTATTAGATATTTCCACCAACAAACCTTATTGGCTTGAGCCTTTTCCACTCCACCGAACCCTAATATGAGCTCGGATTGAGAATGTCGGTGACAACAACTACGTCCCTGGAGCTCCAGTGAGGCACCCGAGCATTGAATAGAGTGATCCGAGTTTCTCCACCTGTTTCGTCGGAGCCTCTAATTTTGGCCTTTTTTGGTTAGTAAACTCTCATTTCCTTAGTTGTTTCTGTTCCTTAGGTTAGCATTAGTTTATGAGTTGCTTTGGTTTCATTTGATTTTGTTTACTTTATCGAATTTTCCAATAGCTAAGTACGGCGGAGCTCTAGCTCCGCCTCTTGGTTCCGAAATATCCGAAGTCCTCCTCAATAAATCTCACCTCCATGACCTCCCCTTTCAGCCTCTGATCACCCCAGGCATCCTCACCCCCTCGGATCTCACACAGATCCAAAAGCTTTCTTCCTCCTCCGTCGCTCGCTGGAGGAACCCCATCTCACGCACCCTTTGCTCATTCTGTCACCTGAAATTGCCTACTGCTTCGCCATTTTACCGTGACTAACCCCTATACGGAATACCAAAGAAATGGCACTTCTTCGAGGTTCATCAAGTAGTAGGGGAGAGCTCTAGCTTAGGTCCTTTGTCATCATGCATCAGAGTCAATCTAGGCATTTTGACTCCTTTAACAATTGTGGATTCTCTTCCATTATCTCTAGATCATTCTAACAACTAATTTGGAGGCCAGTGGAGGGAGCACGAATCAATTAAAACATCTCCATGGAGAGTACTTGCCAAGTTCATCCGAAGACCCTAGGAGTCATTTGATCTTCACTCATTCTTTGCATGGATCAAGAGGCTTTGGATCGAACATGATTCATAACCGTCTGATCTGCAACTAGATCTAATCCACACTGTCGAAGGTGCGAAGCGGTACCCGATGATCTCGACCATTGATCATGTTAAATAAATAAACAAGGACCATCCACCTGTTTGTGATGACGAGTAAATTTCATATTTTAGCCCACAAAGTTTTTGTTTTATTTTCAGTACATGAACTTGCATCAATAGTTTCAAGACTTTTGTATACGTGAATGTATTGTCTTAATTTTTCTAGTATTTACATTTTCATCCCCCACCAACTCAACCGACAAACTCTGTAGTATTTGGAAGAAAATACTCCCGGGTTTAGTTTATTATTGCTTTCTAAGAAATTTCGAATATTAAGTATATTATTTTGTGAAGAATTTGCACGTTTTCCCCCAAACATATTATTTATTGCAACATACCCCTTTGGGTGTATTTTATTGAATATATGTGAAAAAATAACGTGCTTGCCCCTGGAGTATATTGAGGTATTAGGATATTGTCCATAATCTTTAAATATCTACATAAACACCTTTTCTAGTATGTATTTTCTTTTTTTGGTCTTTGTTTACTAAGAAAAATAATTTAGATACCCTATAATCATATATATCACATATATTTTTTGTGGGGTATTTTAATAAAAATCATCTTGTGGCTATTATTCCATGTTTTCCTAATAAAAAGTTAAAAAAATAGAAAAGGTCTTGAAAAATTCTACAAAAAGTATTTCCTTTGTATTTTATTTTTTATCATCTACCAAAAATCAACTATAAATATAAAAGAAAAACCGTAAAAATCTCAAAACACTCAAAATATTATAAAAATTTTCAAAAAAAATATCCAAAAATATTTTCTTTAATCAAAATTTTTTATTTTGGGTATAGTTTGAGTTCAAAAATATTTTGGGATTTTTTGAGGAGGTTTATTATTTTTAAACAAAAAATACTCTTGTTTGTTTAATTCTATTTTAACTTTTTATTCCAATTAAAAATCCATAAAAATTTGCAAAAAAATACCTAAAAAATCATAAAAATAGAATAAAAACCTGAAAAACTTTAAAATATATGTTCTCTAAATTTTTATCATTTGACCTACTTTTTCCTTGTGTATGTCTCTATACATATAAACTTACTTTCTATTTATAATTGATTTTCTTTTTACATTATTTTAGTTTATTTTTTTTTAAAAATAAGATTTCAAAAACATCTATAAAATAAAAAACTAAATAAAAATTTAAATTTTAAAACCTCTAGAAACCCTAATTTGGTTGTGTTCGAGAGATAGATTGTGCATTGATTTTCATCTCTTGCTCTATTGCATTGCTTCCTAAGTTCGACCCCTACTTGCGTGTAACTAAACATCTTTGGTAAGGTATAATAAATTTTGATTCACACTTGCATGACTTTCTTTATTTATTCATTGTGTGGGTTAATTGTTGATTGACCATGTGGTTTTGTGAGTGGTCGCTACGTTGATAATATATCTTCGCTTCCATGAAGATAACATTTTAGACCCATGAAAAATCCATGTAATCAAAATATCACCCCATTGCCCATTTTTAAAAAAAACTTTATCCTTCTTAGCACACTAAACCCTTATATCTCTTCATAGAAAGATGGAGCTTTGTGACAACTCGCTCCCAATCAGATTTTTGGCATGTTATGTGCATCATTAGAGAGATCCACACTTCGCACGAGCTCCACCACTGGAGATTCTGCTCCATGGCCACCAGGTCAAGTCGAACTCCTTTTATTGCATTTTTTGGAATATTTTAATTATAGTTTTTATTTATAGCATTTATTTAATGCTTTAATCAATTTCTTGAACATATAATTTATAATTACAATTCATCGGAGCTTAGTTGTCTGGCCTTCATTTTGCATGTGCCAACAACCGTTCTGACCTACATTCACCACCACCTTCTTCCCCCTCCACTTCTCCACCTTCCGAGCATTCCCATTCATCATGATTCCTTTCAGATCTGGAGATCCGTGCCCAACCCCCCACCCTTCGTCGGAGCATCTCCATTTCATTCCATCACCAACTTTTCTCCTATAATAAATTCCTAGAAGCTTCGCTAAAACCTAGACAATATTTCTATTCATGAATAGTTGCTTGAAGGCCCCATATGAGGGGTATTGAATCCAAGACTTTAATCCTAGGTGGCCTGAGCTTCTTCGAGCTGCTAAAACCCCTTCTATGCGTCCTAGATGACCTTGATGCCCCAACCTATGTTGAACTACATCAGGAATGCGTAGAGCGTCAAAGTAGCTAGCGAAGAGCAATTTATGATCGAAGGAGAAACAAGATGCTATTCTTTTGAGTTTATACAAATACCTTAACAGTCGTCAGATCTTCTAGCCACCCCAATTTTGTTTCCAGCCTTTGGATCGAGTCACACACCAACCATCAAATTTCCCACAATATATAATCTTGAGGGAGGCGCCACGTGGACAAGTGAAATCAGTAGAGTTGTTGTATAACACATTAGTGGATAATTTACGTTGTCCTCTTTCACCTTTTTGTATTTACAAATTAGTCTTGTGAATATTAAGTTTAGTATAATTATTTTTGTAAAAATTGCACAAACCCCCTTGAACTTGTTGGATATCGTGTTTAGGTACCTGCTAGCTCACCTCACATGGTGGAAAAGTTACTAGGAATCCCTTCCGAGTTCTTATAATCGTATTTAGTACTAAAAGTTCTAAAATACGTGTTAATGTTTGGGTATTTTTACACACAAACCCTCAGAAATTATTTTTTTCATAAATACCTCTCTTAGTGTTGTAATTATTATTTGCATTTCTATTGTTCTTAAAAAAAATCACATGCTTGTAAATTATTGGGAAAAGCTTATGGAATGCCTAATATGTTAATTGTTTATGCCATGATTTTTATTTAGAAACTTCGTGCAATTTTTCATTTATTAAAAATCTTCAGGAACTACTTAATCCTTGTTTTACTAGAAAAATACAAAATTATAAAACCTTACCTAAAAATTAAAAAACTTATGTATTATATATTGTCATATAAATAACTCCAAATCAAAACTCTTAAAAAAAAGAAAAACACAA
Organism: Ottelia alismoides; assembly: GCA_037367405.1. Taxonomy (NCBI): domain Eukaryota; kingdom Viridiplantae; phylum Streptophyta; class Magnoliopsida; order Alismatales; family Hydrocharitaceae; genus Ottelia; species Ottelia alismoides. The sequence continues at coordinate 303,801 of JAZKJV010003403.1, forward strand.
AAAAATGAAACCCCGAGAAGCTTAGAAAAATCAGAAGAATTAACATAGAAACATAAAAGAAAACACTAAAAATTGAAAAACCTAAACTTAGAAAAAATAGAAAAACATCATATTTATTTCTATTTCTATTTTTTACTTATCTTATTTATTATATATGAAAAATAATTTGTGAATTTCTGGACTTATTATCTATTTTTAAAACCCAAAACATTCCAGCATATTATTATAAGTCACTATTTTGACATTTTAAATGAATTAAAAATATCTAAAAAAGGATTTTTTTTGAAAATTCATCAAAATAGAGAAAAAGTATAAAAAACATAAAAAAACATTTATTTTGTAATTTTCGAGTATATATTTATATTTATATATGTATATCTCTATATTAACTATGTATACCACATATGACTTATATACTAATTATATCCTTAAAAAAAGTAAAAATTTACAAATTAAAAAGAATTTAAAAATTTATTAATATTTTTATAGGTAAACCATTATAAATCCCTAAAAATCAAATATAATTAAAAAACCTGCAGAGATAAAAAGCCAAAAAGTACAAAAATAATTGTTGCTTATTTTTATTAATAAACAATAATTACCCTATCCTCTTTCGTCCAAGTGATTTGACAGTCTACACTTATTCACTATACACATATTATGTAGAGTTAATATAAAAATAATTTTTGACTCAAATTTTGCATTGCATTATCGTACATTATGGGTTGATTATTGTCTCGATTGGTCGATTAGGATCCGGGAGCTGAGAGAGGTGCCTAGACAATGATTGCCAGCTCCATATTATCAAACACCACAATCCCTCCAAGATTGGACGCTAGGATTCTCATTCGATCGATTGAACAAATGGCATCGTTGCCGAGGAGCAACATCAAATTAGAGTTTTTGTATATTTTAGTTATTTTAGTTACCTGCTTTTATTTATTCTTCAAATAATTTTTTATCTGTTCTGACATATTTCTTTATTGACTTATTACCGAGGGGCCGCTATGTGAGTACATATTTCTAGGAGGTCGAGGCAGTGGAGCAGTGCGGAGATCGATTTTCTACTTTGAGCCAATAGGAGAGAGCGAAGGAGAAGACAAGGAGAGAGAGGATCAACATATCAATTAATTTTAATTTTTTTTAGAGAGAAATTTTTATTTTTGTAATTATCATTATAATAAACAAGGACATACACTTAGAGATACTTGAACACTCAAAGGTCCATTTCTCGGGTGATTATTCACTTGGGAGCCTCACCAGGTTTGATAATTTTTCTTTACATTCTCAGTTTTGTTTATCCCTATTTTTCCCATTATTTTATTTATTTTCCCATGTTTTTAGTTTTTCTCTTTCTTTTACATTGTTTCGTGTGCTTGAAGCACACACTTTTAGGATTTTAATTAGTTGAGCCAGGTAGAGATAGGTCCATAGACCTAAAAGAATTCGGTTCTTAATAATATGTTCTTCCCAAATAGAAATTCTTGCTAATTCGGTTCTCGCGTACACACATATATGTTAGACTTTATTTTATACACGGGTCATCTTGCATGTAGACTGTTGGAGTCTAGTATGCATCCTCATTTAGTATCCACATTCATTTGGTTTTCCATGCACCTACTGTTCCAAACTCCTTCCACTATTTTCTTTGACTTAGACAATAAAAGCAAACGGAAAATCCATTGGACATATTATTTTGTTTTTCAAAAAAACCAAAAAATTTGATAACATATAAAATTAGGATTGCTAATTATACTCTTCCCTATAACTAAACGTAAAGGACAAAAATCATTATTTTGTGGGGGAGCAACCCCCTCATTGTCATACGTATATTCCATACCTAGCTAATGCACGTAGATAGCATTATTTTGTACACATTAACATTAACTATTTATTCTATTTATTGTATAAAAAATATATTTAATAATGCAAAAATTAAAAAAGAACAGAAAGAAAAGAAAATTAATAAAATCCTAAAGGTATTTTATGACCCTAATCACCGAGACCAAGTCAAGAATTGATTCAGTCCACACAGTAGGTGGAACTAAGGGTCAATAAATCCAATTAAAATCCCATTAATTTAGTTATGATTACTTCATTTTGGCACCTTATTTATCATTTATACATCAAATAAAGAAATTTTGTACATAAAAGTTGTAGACACAAATGTAAATAAAAATACAAAATTGACTTCATACAAAAATAATATATAGTGTACTTTTTTTACCCATAATAAAATACCAAAATTCTAGCTTCCCAAACCCGTGTCTCGTCCATATGAACTTAAAATGGACCGAAATCACATTAATATTATATAATATTTAATAAGCTATTTAATGAAGGTGTTTTCATTTAATTAGGATTTAAGATGCAAAAGTTAGGTTTTGGACCCCTACTGTATAGTATACCTGCATAAAATATTCATTTTATTTATTCTTTATTATTTTTATAATTTTGTAAATATTATTTATAGTATGTATATATATTTGTTAAACAATAAAACAATCAAGAAATAAAAAAGATAATAGTGTATATAAATATTTAGATAAATATATCTATATACTCTTAAAAAGTAACTTGTAATAAATAAAACATTAAAAAATAAAGATTATATTAAATGCTACATTAAATAATAAATAATTTATATGTTTATAGTTTTTTTGAATAAAATCATTTTCTATTTTTATTTCCATTTTCTATTTCTTTTTAAATCCTATTGTGTCTTTACTCGGCCGATGTGGACAAATCAGGGAATTAGGCAGGTTGATCGAGGCCAACTCCTTGGTCCCCCTTGGTTCTAACGTCTGCAATCATTTTGCCTCAATTTTTTCCTTATGTCTGACTCGATCCTTTCACCCTTTCATTCGTTCCTCGAAGAATGCTCTTATACTCAAATCCCTCATCTTGATCCGAGAGCCCCTTAACACATCGATTTCTTCGATCAAAGTCAAGCCCTATTAGATATTGCCATCGTCAATCCTCGCTGGCTTGATCCTTTTCCACTCCATCAAACCCTAATGTAAGCTCAGATTGAGAATACCGATGACTGCAACTACGTCCCTAGAGCTCTAGTGAGCCGCGTGAGCGTTGAATAGAGTGATCGGAGTTCCTCAACCAGTTTCTTTGGAGCCTCTACTTTTGGACACGATTGGTCGGTAAGCTCTCATTTCTTTTGTTTTTTCTGTTCCTTAGGTTAACATTAGTTTATAAGCAGCTTTATATGCGTTGATTTTGTTTACTTCATCGAATTTTCCAATTTCCAAGTACGATAGAGCTCCAACTCCGCCTCTTCATTCCGGACATATCCGACGTCCTCCCCAACTCACCTCCACAACCTCCCCTTTCGCCCCCTGATCACCCCAGGCATCCTCACCCCCTCGTATCTCACACTGATCCAAAGCTCCATTGCTCCTCCGCCACTAGATGGAGGAACCTCATCTCACGTACCCTTCGCTCATTCTATCTCCTAAAACCGCCTACTTCTTCATCATTTTGCCGCGACTAGCCCCTGTAGGGAATACCAAAGAAATGGCGCTTCTTCGAGGCCCGTAGAGTAGCAGGTGAGAGCTCTAGGTCAGGTCCTCTGTCAGCATGCCCAAGAGTCATTCTAGGCATTTTGACTCCTTTAGCAATTGTGGATTCTCTTCTATTATCTCTAAAGGATTCTAGCAGCTGATTTGGAGGCTAATGGAGGGAGTACAAAGTGATTAAAGCATCTCCACGGCGAGTACTTTCCAAGTTCATCCGAAGCCCCTAGGAGCCATTTGATCTTCACCAATTCTTTCCAAGGATGAGGAGGCATTGGATCCAACCTGAGCCAACACCGTCTGATCCGCAGTTGGATCTAATCCGCACTGTCCATGGCACGAAGCGATACCTGATGATCTGGAACATTGATCACATTTTGTGAATCAACCCGGACCATCCGCCCATGGGTGTTGATGAGTAAACTTCACATTTGACCCCACAAATTTTTGTTTTATTTTGAGCACATGAACTTGCATTGATAGTTAAAAGACTTTTGTATATATATGCAAGTAGGGTCTTAATTTTCCTGGTATTTGCATTTTCATCCCCCACCATCTCAACCGATAAACTCTGGAGTATTTGCAAGAAAAACTTCTCGGGTTTGTCTATTGTTGCTTAGTCAGAAATTTTGAATATTAAGTATATTATTTTGTGAAGAATTTGCACGTTAGCCCCCAAACTTATTATTCATTGCAAAAATACCCCTTTGAATGTATTTTAATAAATATTTGTGGAAACATTGCATGTTTGCCCACTAGAGTGTTCTGAGGTATCAGGATATTATCCATAAACTTTAAATGTCTACATAAACACCCCTGCTGGTATGCATTTTCTTTTTGTGGTCTTTGTTTTGTGAAAAGTAGCTCATGTGGTCTGAAAATACTAAGAAAAATAATTTAGATATTTTATAACCATATCTATTACATATATTTTTAGTAAGGTATTTTACTATTTTCTATTTATTAAAAATCATCTTGTGAGTATTATTCCATGTTTGCCTCATAAAAAGGTAAAAAACTAGAAAAGTTTTTGAAAAATTCTACAAAAAGTGTTTCCTATCTATTTTATTTTTTATCATCTATCCAAAAATCAACTAAAAATATAAAATAAAAACCCTAAAATTCTCAAACCACTCAAAATCTTAGAAAAATTCTCAAAAAAAATAGAAAATATCTAAAATTAGTTTTCTTTAGTATAGAATTTTTATTGTGGAGGATATTTTTAGTTATTTTGGGATTTTCTGTGGTGGTTTATTATTTTTAATAACAAAGATATGGTTGTTTGTTTAATTTTTCACTATTTTGATTAATAATTGATTTTCTTTTCCATTTTATTCTCATCTTATTATTTTATTTTATTATCAAAAAATAGAATTTTAACAAGATATACTGAATTAAAAATTAAATAAAATTTTAAATTTCAAAACCCCTAGAAACCCTAATTTCGTGGTGTTTGAGAGATAGATTGTGCATTGATTTTACATCTGTTGCTCTACACCATTGCTCCCTAAGTTCGACCCACACTTGCTTGTCACTATACATCTTTAGTAGGGTATAATAAATTTTGATTCACACTTGCTTGACTTGCTTGATTTATTCATTGTGTGGGTTGATTGCTTTTTGATCACATGGTTTTGTGAGAGATCGCCACAACTTTAATATATCTTCTCTTCCATGAGGATATCATTTTTGACCCTTGCAAAATCTGTGTCATCAAAAGCTCACCCCTCTACCCATTTTGTTATTTTTGATCCTTCTTAGCATACCAAACCCTCATATCTCTTCGTAGATAGGTGGAGCTTCGTGACAACTCGCTCCTTATCGGATTTGTAGCATGCTAGGTGCATCATTAGAGTGATCCACATGTAAACCGGATCTCCACCGTTGAAGATTCTGCTCCTTGGCCACCTAGTCAAGTCGAAATGCTTTTATTGCATTTTTAGTTACATTTTAATTGTAATTTTTATTTCTAACATTTATTTAATTCTTTAATTGGTTTCTTTGACATGTAATTTATAATTACAATTCATCGGAGCTTAGATGTTCGACCTTCATTTTGCCTTTGCCAACCACTATTCTGACCTACGTTCACCACCACCTTGTTCCCCCTCTGCTACTCCACCTTCCTAGCATTCCCATTCATCATGATCCCTTTAAGATCAGGAGATCGGTGCCCAACCCCCCACCCTTCGTCGGAGCATCTCCATTTCATTCTATCATCGAATTTTCTCCCCCTCTAATAAATGCCAAGCATCTTTGCCACAATCTCGACAATATTTCTATGTAGGAATAGTTTTTTGAACCATTTGAGGGGTATTGAGTCCAAGACTTTACTCCCAGGTGGACTGACCTTCTTCTAGCTGCTAAAACCCCTTCGATGGGTACTAGACAACCTTGATGCCACCAACCTATGTTGAAAAACATCAAGAACACATAGAGCGTCAGAGCAGCAAGGAATGAGACCAGAGGTGCATGTAATTGATGATCAAAGGAGTAGTAACAGGTTGTTCTTTTGAGTTCATCCAAATAGCTTACTAGCTGTCAGATCTTCTAGCCACCCCAATTTTGTTTCCAACCATTGGATCGAGCCACACACCAACCATCAAATCTCCCAATATATCTAATTTTAATGCTTCATCGACGAAGGGGTAGCCAGTGACGAGGGGGCGCCACATGGACAAGTTAAATACGTAGGGTTGTTGGATAGTGCATTAGTAGATAATTTACACCATCCCTTCCACCTTTTTGTATTTATAAATTAGTCTTATAAATATTAGCTTTTGTATAAATATTTGTGTAAAAAATTCATAAACCCCCTTGAGCTTGTTTGATATCGTGTTTAGGTCCATGCTAGCTCATCTCACCTGGTGGCCCATGTGAGGCAGGAAAATTGCTAGGAAACCCTTCTGAGTTCTTATATTTGAATTTAGCACTAAAAGTTGTAAAATACGTGTTAACGTTTTGGTATTTTTACACACAAACCCTCATACTATATTTTTATTTCATAAATACCCCTCCTAGTACGTAATTATTATATGCATTTCTATTACTCTTAAAATAGCTCTTGTGCTTGTAAATTTTTGGAAAAATCATAGGAATGCCTAACATGTTATTTGTTCATGCCATGATTTTTATCTAGCATTTTCTTGCATTTTTTTAATTTTTAAAAATCATTTAGGAGCAATTTAATCTTTATTTAATAAGAAAAATACAAAATTATAAAACCTTATTGATAAATTCCAAAAACTATATATTATATATTGTCAAATAATATAACTACAAACATAAATCCCCAAAAAATATAAAAGAAAACACTAAAAATTGAAAACCCTAAAAGCTTAGAAAAATAAAAAATTATCATAGAAATCTAAAAGAAAACATTAAAAATTGAAAAATCAGAAAAAGCTTAGAAGAATTATAAAATATATATATATTTGTTTCTATTTGATGTTTTTACTTATAGTATATATAATATATTAAAAAAATTTGGGAAATTTTGGACTTATTATCTATTTTAAAAACCCAAAAGATTTTGACATATTATTCTAATTCATTATTTTGACATTTTAAATGAATTAAAAATATCTAAAAATTAGCATAAGTTATTCGAAAATCATAAAAATAGAGAAAAATATAAAAAACATGAAAACATTTAATATTGTAATTTTCGAGTATATATAGTTATATTTATAAATATAAAACTCTTTATTGATTATTTATAGTATATATTACTTATACACTTATTATAATAATTATTATTAATTATCTATACCTTATATATTTTCAAAACCTTTAAATAATAGAAAGGAGCATTCTTGTATACATTTTCTATATTTTTACATTTTTATTTATTATATATTATATAATGCTAATTATATACATTTTAGTATATATATTTATCATATCCTTAAAAAGAAACTTAAAATTTACAAATTAAAAGAATTTTAAATTTTAAAAATATATATTAATAAGTAAAAAATCAAAAATACCAAAAATGTAAATATAAATAAAAAACTTACAAAGATTAAAAAGCCAAAAAGTATAAAAGTAATTGTTTTTTATTTTTATTAATAAACGAGAATTACCCTATCCCCATTCGTCCTTGTGGTTCAGTAGACTACACTTATTCGCTATACACATATTTTGTAGAGCTAAAATAAAAATAATTTTTGACTCAAAATTTGCATTGCATCATCATACATTATGGGTTGATTATTGTCTTAATTGGTTGATTACGATCCGAGAGCCGAGATAGGTGCCTATACAATGATTGGCAGCTCTGTATTGTCAGACACAACAAGCCCTCCAAGAATGGACATTAGGATTCCCGTTTGATCGATTGAACAAATGAGATCGTTGTTGAGGAACAATGTTAGATTGGAATTTTTGTATATTTTAGCTATCTTACTTACCTTGTTTTATTTATTCTTCAAATAATTCTTTATCTATTCTGACCTATTTCTTTATTGACTTATTTCGGAGGGGCCACTACGTGAGTATGACTTTCTAGGAGGTCGAGGTAGTGAAGCAGAGCGGAGGTCGATTTTCTACTTTGAGCCAATAGGAGAGAGCAAAGGAGAAGACAAGGAGAGAGAGGACCAACATAGGAATTATTTGAATTTTTATTTTCTTTTTTTAGAGAGAAATTTTTATTTTTGTAATTATTATTTTAATAAACAGGGGACATATGCTTAGAGATACTTGAACTCTAGGTCCATTTCCCAGGTGATTATTCACGTGGGAACCTCTCCTATTTTGATAATTTTTCTTTACATTCTCACTTCTGTTTCTCGCTAATTTTCCCATTATTTTATTTTATTTCTCAGGTTTGGAGTTTTTATCTTTCTTTTAATTTGTTTTGTGTGCTTCAAGCCCCTACTATTAGGATTTTAATTAGTTGAGCTAGGTAGACTTAGGTCCATACACCTAAAAGAATTCGGTTCTTATAAGATAGATGGGCTTAGTAAAATTAATAAATCCGTTCTTCCCAAGTAGAAATTCTTGCTAGGCTGGTTCTCTCTTGCACACATATAGGTTAGACTATATTTTATACAGGGATCATCTTGCATGTAGACTGCTGGAGTCAAGTAAGCATCCTCATCTATAGTATCCACATTCATTTGGTTTTTCGTGCACCTACTATTCCGAACTCCTTCCACTATTTTTTTGACTTAGACAATAAAAGGAATTGGAAAATTCATTGGACATTTTATTTTGTTATAACCAGTAAAATCAGGACTACTAATTATACTTGTCCCTATAACTAAATGTAAAGGACAAGAATCATTATTTTGGGGAAAGTAAACCCCTCACTGTCAGATGTATATTCCATACCAAGTGAGGCACATACACAAAAGGGCTAAATCCCCCATCCCTGGAATTGTGCCTTAAGCGCTTGGGTCTGCTCTTGGGCCATGTTATTGTAGCCATCACTTGCAAACTTTAGACGAACTGGTTTGGTGTTCGAGGATGTGTGCTACACAGATTGGAACATTGCCACCTTAGGCGACTGCACCTGCGAGCTTGTATATATTTTGTTTCTCACCTAGCTCTAAAACTGAAAAGATAAAATGACAGAGCTTTCATGGTCTTCACAGTATTTAGTAGGAAATTTGAGTTTATATGCATTTGTATTGTGTTTGTTTGATCATTCCACACATTTGCATTTTTTTGCATATTTTGGCTTGATTGCCTGCTGTCCCAAATCCTTGTTTCTTGAATACTGAGATGGATTATTGGAGTTATTTCTATCTACACATCACAGATTCTTCTAATTCCACTCCAGTCAGCGCACCTACAGATTGTCATGAGGAATATTATCAGGACTTTTCTTTTTGTACATATCCACCACATCCACTACTTTAGCCATCATATTTTGACATTATCCACCACCGCAGTTTTGTTACCCACCACCACATCTCTCATGAAAATCTCTCTTAAGTATATGACCAGGTAGTTGAGCAAATGAAAAAGAGGGTTAATGATATTTGACCAACATATGATTCACATTGTTACTTCACCTTCTGATGTTATGGATTCATGAGAGGCTACCCATGAGAAACTACAATAATCAAATATACAAAAATGTGCAAAATATAAAAATCCAAAAAGAAAGCAATGGAAGGCACATAGTCAGGTAAATTTATGAGGAGAGATCACCTATACCACATCCTTTGCCCACACATGCATACACTATAGTTCTCACTTCCTTAGCTCCAAGGATGACATTGTATAGACTAATCTTAGTCATCCTTTTGTACATGTTTATTCTGATGTCTTACCTTGTATGGAAGAAATAGAAATTTTAAAAAAATGTTAACTAATCCTGAAGTGGTGGTGGCTATTCAGGATATTTGTGTTGCCCCACTTAGAAAGGCCATGAACCTTCCTCTGCACCCACACCTATGAAAAGAAATAGAGGTCGCAAGACTAAGAACCACATTCTTACCATGGCCACTACCTATGCTATAACATTCTGTCTGCCCAATAGGAAAGGGACACTAGTACATCCTTCGTTAGCTGTGTCATTTCTGACCATCATTTTGATCACACTGTCCTTGAAAACAATGCACTGATTAATATAATACCCTTCTCACTCGTCCAGTCACTCAATCCGGGGTCTCTATTGAAAATCACGATTATTTGACAGTTTGATGACTGTTAAGTATAGAGGCCAAAGAGTACTCTTGATAACTTTGTGATAAAGATCTAGGATAAGACCTACACTGTAGATTTAATCGTATTGCCCATAAAGACCACCTCGATGGAGTGCACTCCCATTATCCTGGGTCGGTATTTTTTGTAGAGATACACTTTCATTCCCACAAACAGAGCATCATGATTGAGATGATCAACGGACCTACTTCCAGTCAGAGACCCACAACTGATGAGAGTTTACACGTGTCCACCAACTTCGAGGACTATAACCTAGCCGCTGAGATCACAGATGTTTGTTATTATGGATTATACTGAGAGCTGAGAATTCCTCTTCTAGGGGGAGACTCAGAAATCATAGACTTATGTGTTCCTTATTCTACTGTGTGGCGATGTGTTGATGAGTTCCGTAGTATTTACACCATAAATAACTTACCACAGTGGAAAATTTTAGGAGATAATTCCAAGACCGAACCTGACTATACTACTTCCATTGATGAGTTCATGCCAGCTTATTTTGATACCATTGAGGATTTACACCATGTTGATCTTGATCAGGCTATGTCAAATAATGACCCTGATATTGACTTGCACCTTGTTAGATCCATTCCTTAGAAGTCTCAAAAGAAGGTGCAGTTGATACCTTCTTGATATTTATACATTCATTACCTTGTATATTCGCTTTCGTTTCCTTCCATCTTCCACTTTCATCGTCTACCTCGATCCGTGTGTTTGCATTGCTTTGCTTTATCCTTAGTATATGTGAGGTGGATGTCTTGAATGTTCTTTCTTCGCTCTATTTCATCACTCCTATCATTGCATATGCTTAGGGATCTCTCACGCTAAGTATAGGGGGAGAGATGTTGTTCATTCCTTCCTCTTTATTTTAAATCATTTATTTTTCATTTCTTACAATCCTCTCGCTTGTCTCCTCACTTGTTAATATCCTATATATACTTAGGAATCTTTTACCGTAACTATAGGGGGATACATACTGAGTTGTTGATCTGTTTATTCCCACTCTTGACCTTCTTGTTTTCTGTATACAGTTTTCTATACTTAGGATTATTTGATCATAAGTATAGGATGAACGGTTGACTTCTCATTCTTTTAGTCATTGTAGTAAAGAGTTTCCTATAGTCAACACGAGTTATATCTTCCTTTGTCTCTTTGATCTCTATGAGGACATAACTCAAACAAAGTATAGGGGGTCGTATATACATTATGAACACTTTATCCATAACTCATACTTCTGTATTATTATATAATATGGCTAATATAGTATATGGGTAAGGGTATACGCATAACCAAATGTAAATAATGCACAATAAAATTTGTAAAAATTCTAAGAGAATATGGTTAATAAACTGATTTAAAATTTTTTTGTGAAATGATTTGAAAAATGGATGGAAAATTTCTTGATAAATCTATTCAAACCGTTTGGAAAACTTTTGCGAAATGTTTTAAACCATCTGAAAAATCATTTATAAATATCTACAAAAACCGTTTTCATTTGTTTGAATAAAATTTTTAAAAACTCAGTTTGCAATGATTTGAAAAATGGTTGTAAAAATATTTAGAAAAACCTATATATACTATTTGAGAAAATCTTTGCAGATTAAATTTTCAAATTTTTATAAATGTATGCAAAGTTGTTTGTCAAATTATGTACAAATAAAGGTTTCAAAATGTTTCTAAAATTATTTTCAAAATATTTTGAGAACTCTGTATATATTTGTATCGAATAAAATGCTATAAAACCCTTCTCTATAAAATCGACATAAATTCATAGTGTAAATCCTACACCTTGTAAAAATTGATGAACTCCTGAATAAATATATGCACATTGTTCTTTTACTAATTTTTATCGAAAACCCTTAAAATTTTCAAAATTTCCAAAAACCTATAAAATTTTGCAAAATATTTTTTTAAAAAAAAATTGCATAAAAATCATAAAACTTTTTGAAAAATCCTTAAAAAGTTCAAAAATAGAATTTTGTTTCACAAAAAATATTTTCTTTTTATAACATAGTATTATATTTTCGAATTGATAATGGCAAATTAAGTAGTCTAATAAAGTCCGAAGATTGGAGCTTGGTTGAACTTTAATCCACTTAATCACAAGAATCTTATAAGAACTGGAAGTGAGGCGCTTCAAGTCTGCTAGACTTAATTCTTTGAGACCACAAGACTAGGTTTATATGTGATATTGATTGCCCAAGTATAATATTTCAAAACATACACATGACTCTTGTCTATAATGACCTAACAAGGACACTTGCACCTTACACTTTTCTCAACTGAGTTGAAGTGGTAGAGGGATGGATTTGTCGTCTTGAGACGCAAGCGGATGGAAACATACAAAGTCACAATCTATGGCCATTTTGTTAGCCATGTGAGCCAAAGGCAAACCATTCCTAAAATAAATGTTATTGTAATATTTGATTTATCAATATAAGTTATTGATTTTTTTCACTCGCTATATGAGATTAAATGAATGAATGCACTATAAGGCCCCCCTGTACAAGTAGGGTTATGTACCATGGCCCTCATAATGATCATATAGTTGTTGATTCAATAGTTGAATCATAGATGCTTGCGGTTGGATGGATATCTAAGGAGTTAGATGGAGGACTCATCAAACTCCATCAAATGATTGTTAAGAGATGATCTCCAGCCTGAGTAGGAGATGGAAATCCTTTCCCATTCAGTTGATATCTGAATGATCTCTTGATGCAAATCTTCTTCATGGGAATAGAGATTCGTAGGTGTTAGATTAGTTAGGTCAAAAAGTTGTCTTCATGAGATCAAGATAACCAAAGTCTTATGTCATATAGTATCACGATATAGGCATACATCCTTTGACCGGAGATATATGTGTTACTATATGTCTAGGTATGTACATTAGGCATACCAATAGGTTGATGACCTAACCAAGGTCTATACATAGGCGAGCTAGTGTGCATATGAGGGTCTATGGGTGATACAACCTCTCAAAAGGATCATACAGGTTCACTTGTGAACCAGAAGACATGAGCTCACATATGAGGTATTGGGATTGATCAAATTCCATGCATGGTTACAAGAATTGTAGGTATGATATATGCTTTTGGAAAGCATATGATTAATACCAACTCCCAATGAACAATAAGGAGAAACTTGATGATGAAATCCTAAAGATAATAGTGTAAAATTGATCTATATTTTATTGTTTATCATAGGTCTTCGAGTATGCATGAGGTACATGTATTAGGAATAATGCATGATGTACATGTATTAGGAATACCTGAGGGTGATGTGATCACAAACGGTTGTATAACCATGACGCTTCCATTTAGAGGGAGTGATGAAACAGGTCGGGATTTTAGTGACTCCTCTTAGTAGAGAAGTAATTTGATATTGGTCCAAGTGTTGGATGTTGATCTGAATGAGAATCAGAAACAATGAGAAGATGAGATTTAAGGTCTTGATTTAATAAACCATCTATAAGAGGTCCATGAGATCTAAATTTGAGATGTGATCTCAATACCAAAGTCACTATACTTGGAACGTACAATCACCCTGTCCTTATCTCCAAGTATCTGCACAGAAAGCAAATTATTCTTGAAATAGTTAAAGAATAATTCCATTATTGAATTATATTTAAGCATTGAGAAATGGATAAATAAATGTGATTTAATTATCATGAATAATGTTAACTTGATAATATATTAGAGAGAGCTTATTACTATTTTTATTTGTTGATTAATTATTGGTGTGAATAGGTTTCACATTGGATATTTAATTGGAAATGTAAATCACATATTTTTAGGTTGTGAATTTGATTCACAATTTTCCCATGGAAAGATGACAATATTCACACAAAAATTATGAATTATATGTAGATTGTAAATATTGTAGATTTCCTTGGAATAATGTAATCACATGAGATTACATGATATTGCACCCTTCCTTAATGGGAGAGTGGACGCCCACCAACTCTCATTAGGAAAGGGTGGTCGTTCACTCTTCTCCCATGGAAGGAGGCAATCTCCATTCCATAATCTCCAATGCATGATTGATTAAATTTGGGATTAATTTATATTGATAATCTAAATTAAATTAGTTGTTGTTATTGTGTTTTTACAACAAAATCTTGACCAGTGAGAGAAGCACAAATCAATCACATCCATTGATTTTGTGTGGTCCGTGGATTGTGATCCATGGACTCCCAAAGTGCTATATAAGAAGAGGTACCTCTTGCTTTTCAACTGACAATAATTTTACAACTTCAATCTCTCTCTCTCTCTCTCACTCACTCACTCTCATGCATACTATCTATCTCTCTCTTTGGATGGTCATCCATCCAAACCCTATAAGAATACGTTCGATCTTGTGTGACAAGATAATGAGTTCTTTTGCTTGGATCAACTACTTGGACTGCAAGAAGCACACAATTCATCTCTGTGCTCGCAAGCATCTCCTCTAATAGATTGGACTTAAGACAGGAGGTCTCTTCTCTTAGAGACTCTGTCACAACCATGCTACAAGTGGTATTCCTTTATCTAGTATGTGTTGAATCTCATATTCATCACTCTAAAAATGATGAATTAAGCTCAAATATGTAAAATCCATTGGCATTTCTTCATTTATTCTACATAATTAGCATTCATGTTTGTGTTAATAAGAATTGCATTTTATCACTCATTATTGCACAAAATAAGAAGCCAAAAATCCCAGTCCAATTGACCTGTAAAATAGCCAAACATTCCTGATTTTTAACTAATTCATGTTAACTCAAATTGGCCTGAAACTACCTCCATTGTGTATATATTACCAACAAGAATAAATGAAAAATACAAAAAAATTACTAACGTAAATAAGTAGACCAAAAACCCAAACCCTAGTTCTAGGATTTCTGAACTAAAACATTGATATCTTCCTCATCCAATGTCCGATTTGATCCTATTCAATTTCGAACTAATGTACATTTGAATACCTTCAAAACAAGACCAAGTTCAAGTGAATTGGATCTCATATGTAAAAGTTGGGTTTTGGGCCTCTCTTGTGCATTTCGTATTTTATCGGTTTTTGACCTAATAGTTTATGTACATAATTAACTAATTTTATTTTATTTATTTTTTATGTATTTTGTTTGATAAGATTTTTATTAAAATGCACAAAATACTAAATCCAAACTAAGCTTTAAATAAAAGAAACTAACTGAGTCCGAGTCCTCACTAAAAGTCTGTACAAAAATTGTCATTTTCGTGTTTTATTTTATTTCTCCTTCCTCTTAATTATTAAAAATTCAAAGAAATTAGATTAATGTGTTAGTATCTATATGTGATTTTTTTCATTTTTTCTGGATTTTTATTTGGTTAGAAATAAAAAATAATAAAACCCGAAAATCAAGGTATTCTATGTACATGAGATACCCCAAAAACATCACTTTGTGCAAATAATCGATTTTGATTTTGATCTCTTCATGAAAGTTGTCGATCTCATCGAGATGAGAAACTTTTGTAAAGAAAATTTTTCGATCCAAGGTCATTTATTATTTCCTTTTGAATTATCATTGTAATTATTTTTTGAATATTCTGTAGGTGCCACGTGGCAACTCATGGAGCCACCACGTGGCACCCATTTTTGAGCCTTTTATATCTTCGTTTTAAAAAAATAAAAATAAAAATAAAAATAATTCTTTTTATTTAAAAAAAGATAAAAAAAGAAAATAACAAAAGCCATGCACGTGCAGCGCATGTGCCCTACACGTGCTCTACCTTCCACTTCCCTTTTACCGCCATGTGGCATCTTCAGGGATGTTCAATATCGACCAATCAGATGACACTTGTGCCTCACCTTCCTTCCTCGGTTGTGCCACCGCACCCAATATCCTCCGTGGATCTCATCGCTCCACCACTGAATCCATCTCTGATCCCTTTCCATCTTCTCGTGTGCAACCACATCGGCGAGCTCCTCCGCTCGTTCCCAATTTGCACCCCCCGCAATCATTGTGATTCACCCCTTTTGCAAATCTCAAATCCCAATCTCCATCGTTGCTCGACATGATCTAAGGTACGCTACAGCTCGTCGTGGCTCTTCTCAACAAGACTGCTCCGCTCCATATCTCCTCCGTCGAGTTGTGCCTCTAGTTACTCCGCCTCCTCCTCTCTTCGCATATCCTTCATTCTCATCGCGCATCCATTCCCAATCATTTAGACTCAACATCCTCGCATCCGACTTCGATGACATCATCCACCTTTAACTTCCACGCTGCCGAGCTCCTAGTTCCTCCACCGTCACTATATTCATCCTCTGACTTCCACCTCCCAGTGCCTTCAACTCGGATATTCCGATCATTTGTGCCTCTCCGACTTCACCCAGGAGAATTTCACCTCAACATTATATTCGACTCTAATGACAACCCTGAAGCATCGTTCTCCACCTCTAGGTTCAACGACGACACCGCTCCTCTGTGCTTCAACTCCAGCAACATTATAAAAAGCTTCGCCTTGACTCCAGCCACTACTTTGCTTCAGTCGTGCTCCTATCAACACCTAGAGGTGCTCAAATCCTTCGACAATACCAGCCGTCGGCCGCACTCCTCCACAAACTGCCATGCCGCTGGGGGCTGACCCGAGGCCCTCCACACGTGAGGTGCACGCGTGGGAGGGAGCAAATGATTAGCGCCCCTCTCTTGTGAGATAATTTCGTGGAGAGCACTCCCCAAATCCAAATTACAAGGGAACCCCCATTCTAGAAGTCACGTGCTTTGCACGTGACAATCTAGGAATTTTGGGCTAAAGCCCTTGGATCTTCGTGGAAATACAACAACACCCTTGCCACTCCATGGTCATGTGCCTGGCACGTGACCTCTGGGGATTTTGCAGAAATAGCCCCCGACTTTTTGGTAATTACAGATTCACCTCTATTATGTTTTTTCCTGTATTATTATATTATTGAATATTGTAGTCATACCTCTATGTCCCCCCTTTATTTGGGACCTCTTTATTGCATAATTTTATTTATAAAAAATTTGGATGACGTTCTACAATTAATTCTCTTTATCATGGCATAAGTTTGATATTTTCGTGATCTGTGGTTAATTATTAATTAATAATTTCATGGAAAATTGCATATTCTGCTTGCTTTGTGCTTGGAAGCTCATACGTATTTAACTGTTGCACTAAAAATTTGCCAACAAATTCTCAGATTTGAGGTTTAATTGTGTTTGACATTGTTCCCAAAAAGATTTGCATTTGCATGCATAATTTTCCTGATAAAATCATTTTTTATATTTCATTAAATAATATTTAGTAGTTATTAAATTTAACATTATTAGGGTTTAGTATTCTTTTGAGATAGATAGAATCGTGACATATCTTAGATAATTTTATTTCTTGAAATGAATTAGATTTAACATTTATTATAATTAATTATTGAAAATATCATTGTTTGCATTCATATATTCATTAAATAAAAATTCCCAAAAAATTACAATGCATTCATTTCATCATAATTAACATCTCGACTAAGTTTTAGATTTTCCAGATAATGTTTGACTGATCTTTACATTTTAGTCCCCAAAACTGGCCACATTTGCATTTTGCATCCCAAAATTGCACCAAAAATAACTAAAACATACTGTCTCAAAAATTGTGCACGAACTTTGATAGACAAAAATTCTAGGTTGTTCCTTTGCCTCCTTGATTTGACCTTGGACTTTCCCAATTAAAATAAACATAAAATCACGTTGATTAAAATTGACTAAATTTCTTGTGATTATTTCTTGACCGATTCCGAATTCTCACCTACAATTAAATGACATATTTTAAAGCTTAATTCTTACAAATTAAAGTAGCGTTTTCACATCTCGTCAGTATGTGGTTTAGATGAAACAATCTTAGAAGCGTTCTTGGATTATGTAATTTCATCGTTTAAAAAAATTAAATTCTGCTGCCCCAATCAACTACTGCGTCTAGTTTCTCTCGAGCGTATATGATGCGATCCTCATTTTTCATGATGCACATAAGGATTCTCCCATCTCCTTCAAGTGGTATCATAGCCTTAGGTCAGAGGTTTTGGATATGAACCTTAAACTTAGGAAGACATGGGCTCATTAGGGTATAACATTTGGTTCATGTTGCCAGTTTTGTGAATTTTTTTGGGTTTTTTTAAATTGTTTAAAAAGGAAATTTTTACTTGTATTATGTTCTCCATTTATTAATAAAATCATGGGATTTGAGTTTGTATTATTTGAAATCCGATTGCTCAAGTTATGATCATTTTAATGATCATGTATCCACTATTTCGGGGTCGATGAATCTTCATGTAATTAAAGAGTTAATTACATTTTTGAAACACCTAGAAATGCATTCAAATCACTAGGTTTTGTTGTAATAAAATTAGCAAATATTGAAAACTTGTTTTGCTAGATTTAGATTTAAATTGATTGAGATATGATAATTTTAGTAAGTGAGGGTTACTGTTGACATTTACTTTCCTAGTGAAGAATCTTGTGACTATCATTTAATCAATTAGTGAAATGAATTATTAATTTCTTGGAATAATCATTGATGAATATTTTGTGAAATATTTGATATCGATTATTTACTTAAATGGCATTGCCTTTACCACAAATTTATTAGATATGTTCTAGATCACAAATTGGTAACTTGATCTTCTTTCTAACAAACAAACTTCTTGAATAGGATTGAGAATTTGTTTATAATTTTCCTTATAAAAATCAAAATGATTTTGATTACCATTATATGGTATAACTTTGGTTAAAAAACCTATTATCATCTCAAGTACAAAAGTGATCAATAAGCATTATCCAAACCTAAGGCGGATATGGTGTATAGTCGGTGAGCGTTGGGGTAGTAGGTTGCTCTATGAGTAGTCTGCCCCACTCCCGTCGGTATTGGTCATGACATCGAGTAGGGAAGGATAATGCTTGAGGGATCATGAAGTATTTTTCTAAATATTAAAATTCAAATAATACACATTTTGAGATAATACCATTCTTTTAAGTAACAATCATATTTGTTGCTTGATTGAATTGGATTATAATTGATTTAGTGTGATTAAATTAATTATATCAAATTAAAATAAACTATAATGAATAGATACGTATTTCACTTGGAAGAATTAATTACATGAATGTGATTCATGGTAATTAATTAGAATTTGAATATGAGGTGGATGATAACATAAGTGACATCCATGGTTTCCTCTCAAGGAGAAGAGTTCAGTCGTCAGGGATTGTATGTAGGAGATGCATGTTCGAAATGACAACTCCTACATACAAGTGCATCTTGATCAGGATCCTTGCTTCTCCAAAGAGTATGTCTATATGCACAGTGAATGCAATATATGGTCATCATATTATTGGGGTGATATTAGATTGCACATAGCGAGTTCTAATCATGCTGACAGTTTGTTCAATTAACGATAGGTCAACATCACCTTAGGGGTGGTGGGCCTGGGTGTTAAAGATCGAATTGGGAAGTGCAAGTTGGACTTGCAAGGCAGAATGTGCTCCCACTTCTTTTTATCCGAGTTTGATATTCTCTTATTATTGGGATGCGACAAAGATAAAGAGCACATCTCAGTTCTTGCAAGAGATATAGCAATAAGTATATCTCTTGCTTTGAAAG
This sequence comes from Ottelia alismoides, assembly GCA_037367405.1. NCBI lineage: Eukaryota > Viridiplantae > Streptophyta > Magnoliopsida > Alismatales > Hydrocharitaceae > Ottelia > Ottelia alismoides. The sequence continues at coordinate 323,623 of JAZKJV010003403.1, forward strand.
TGATTAAGAAAATGAATTTTCAAAGTTGAAAAAACAATACTAATTTAATTAAAAATCTTTAATCAAAGAAATACAATTGAATATATTACTATATGTTCTAATATAGTGTATTCTTAGTTTCAGAAAATGAAGTCCATGAACCCATTTAGCAAGCTCCTAGAGGTCAATCAGTTGACCAGACCAAATTATTTAGATTGGATCCGAAATTTGGATCTTGCCCTAACTGCTGAGTGCATCTCTTATGTGTTGTCAAAGGACAAGTACACCGACCCAAAGACTCCAGAAGAAATTAATTTTAACGAAAAATATGATTAAGATCATAATATGGCAAGGTGTAACATTTTGGGTTCATTGTCCAATGTGCTTCAGAAGCAACATTTGGAAATGAACACTTGACAAGATATCATGCTGAATTTAGGAGAAATGTCTGGTGATGTAAATCGCACACATGTTATAATATAATGAAAGAACTTATTCGCCGCAAGATGCAAGAGGGGACTTATGTCAGATAACATGTACTCAAAATGTTTGGGTACCTTTCTGAGCTAGAAACCCTAGAAGCTTTCATGGATTCAGATATGCATGCTAAATTTATTCTTTTGTCGCTTTCTAAGTCTTTCAACAACATTCTGGTCATTTTTCACTTGAGCAAAGTTTGTTATACTAATGCCGGGCTATAGGATGCATTAAGTCTACAAAGGCATAATTAAGAAGGATGGGCCTGATGAATCTCGAATTCATCATGCTAAAAGTCATTAATTAAACCCTAGCTTAATCAAACCAATAAAATTTACCAATAATGCCTCCTTTTTATACTTTCTTGTATTGTGTATAATTAACCCTCTATTAATTGTATTTAATTACTATTATTTTGTTGTAATTATTTTCTCATCCAAAACCTCTACAAATTAGGTTAATCAATTGTCTATAATTTTTTATCCCTTAAAAGACTAAAAAATACAAAAACAATTCAAAACGGAAAATTCGGGTTTTAACCCCATAAGAATACCCCTAAAAATAATTTTTGTACAAATGACATCTTTTGGCTTTCTTTCCAACATGAAACATATAGATCTCATCGAGATAAACAACTTTCATGTTTTAACTTTTTCCTAATTTTTCTTCTAACTAATTCTTTTTTATTTTTCTTTGATTTTATATTTTAGAATTTTCTGGTGCAGCCATGTGGCGCCCTCTAGGTCGCCCATGTGGTTGCTTCTCCATCCTCCACTCGACGCTCTCCTGACCATTGGATCTGCTCAATCCTGCCTTCTTCTCTGTCGTTCGACCTCACATATTCCTAACCGTCTGATCATCAACCATATGTGATCACAGCCACTCCATAGCGCCTCATCTACAACCCTCCGATCCACTTAACATCCTATGGCTAGCATCTCGCCACATCACCCCTTCACCCTCTCTGTTGGATGACTTCCTAAGTTCCATACAATACATCCATCTCTGTTTGTCCCTCATCCGTTGGATCAGATCCATGAACTGATCCCATCCCTCCACCAGCGCCCTCGTCCTGACCGTTGAATGATTTGATCCAATGTTCCAAAATCCTTCGTCAACCTCAAGCTCACCCGACTCCAATCGTTTCACATCGTGAGTCAGCCGCCCCTTCAATTTTTAGCCATCACCTCCGTTTACCTCTTCCTCTCGTAACACCACCCACATGACGTCCCTAGATTTGCCATCCTCGCGTCGAATTCATTGCCCCTGCCTTCGCTGCTCTATCACTCCTCCATCCATTCGAAGACCTCTACCGCTTCATAACGTCCAACCATCGCCCCCTATAAAGCTACGCCACTTCGCCTCCGAACAACCCGTCCACCAAATTCATGGAGTGGACCATTGCCTTCTCCTCCTCCTCGTGACAGGGGGAGGTAGGATAGAAGCGCGACAATGGTCACCTTCTCCGGGTGTCAACCCACGGTGACCTTCGTCATGCAACGGTCTCCTTGAGCACTGCAGAGCTCTCCCATGTAGCTGACCGGATCCAAGAAAAGACCTCGAGGCTCATATGAGACTCAGCCCAAGCTACCACCTCCACCGAGTTCCCCTCCCTGACGAGGTACCTTCATCCTCTTTTTTTTCTTCTTTATTTCTTCGAATTTCTACGACATCTTCCCTTAACGCCATCTTCACCTGACCACCTCTGCATCTCGACCACACCACCATCATACTCGCCAACACCTCCTCCATCACTCTTCCCTTCTCCACAACCTTGACCACCCTCCGCCACCTCCTCCTCTGCTTCATCGGAGGAGATGAACTTAAGTACCCCACTCCGGCCATCCCCATGGGACTCCACCTAAGTCACTCACTTCACTTCAACACCAAAGCATGCTTTGGCTATCTAACTTTGCAGGAACTTCAATGAACGGAGCCCACACTTCTTCTCCGATCCCCAACTCCATCTCCGATGATGCGACTCTACCTTGCTCCTCCAGACGTCAGTGAAGCTCCTCCTTGGCTCCATAATCTTTGCGAGCCCCTCACAAACCTTCCTCAACCATCAGGCTAGCCATTGGTGTACGGCGACGCAACCAGTAGGTTGCCGGAGCCCTGCCTTCTCCGGTGGCCCGCGGAGGAGGACAATAGTATAGGTGTCGTCCGATCATCTGGATCAGACAACCATTATGAAGACACGTGCACCCACAAGCCTCGATGCCTAGCCTGTAGGTTCGGGTACACCAAGCCAGGAGCCGAAGAACCAGATCTAGCCATATGGCCCGAACCTGGTCTCACTCTCCCGAGCCTGGCGCCCTCGCGTACATGGGTAATTTGCATGGGTGACCCTGGGATGTCTGGAAATTGCATATTGGTACCCAAGCACGCGCCTCACGTGCGCACCTGGGGTATTTTACATGGAGACCTAGCCAGATTTTAATATTTGCACAAATACCCCGCATGCATGGGAAAATTACTGTGGGGCCCAGGCAGTTTTTGTAAATTACATTTAGGTCCATATAGGGACCTATATGTAATATTTATCCTTTTTTTTCTTGCATTTTTATTACAATTATGCCCATGCATTGTTTTTAGCATAACTTGAGCATCGTAGATCTAAATTGCATGATTTTAATGTCATTTTGTTCCTTATTTCTTCATCTGTATCATGGCATGTTTAATTTCCTCATCTGATAACGTTTTAAAAGAAGTGATTTTTAATGTTAGACGATGATCTTGCTCTACTTGTCCTTGCCATGAAATGATGAGTATTTATATTGTTGTGCTTAAAATGACTCTAACTTCAAACTATATTCAGTTTTCAACTTAGTGATCCTTTAAGGCATTTTTGTAATCCTTTTTTTGCATGTACTTAACCTTGCATTTCTCTCTCACACCATTTTATAAATTGCATAAAAACTAAAAAAATGCATGCATCATTTTATTGCATTGTAATCTGCATCTTGTGCATCTGCATGAAGGCTTGTAATTGCGAAATGATTCACACATGCTCTAAACTGATTGAAATTCAATAAATAGATAGAGTAGATGGTGTCCCTGTGTATGACCTCGGTAGACTTGCCATGTAATAAATATTACACAACATTCAAAGATTGTGGTTTTTGCTTAACCAAATTTGCCTCCTATGCTACATCAATTAATTAATAGTCATCAATTAAACCCCTAGCATAATCATACCAATATAATTCACCAATAATGCCTCCTTTTTATACTGTATTATATTGTGTATAATTAAGCCTTTATGAATTGTATTCAATTACAATTATTTTCTTTACAATTATTTTCTCATAAAAACCCCTAAAAATTAGGTGAATCAATTGTCTATAATTTTCTAACCCTTAAAAGAACAAAAAATACAAAAACAATTCAAAACAAAAAATTCAGTGTTTTTAACGCCTTAAAAATACCCTCAAAAACACTTTTTGTACAAATGACCTCTTTTAACTTTCCATTCAACATGAAACTTGTAGATCTCATCGAGACGAACAACTTTCATGTTTCAACTTTTTCCTAATTTTTCCTTTAACTAATTCTTTTCGATTTTTCTTTGATTTTATATTTTAGAATTTTCTGGTGCAACCACATGGCGCCCTCTGGGCCTCCAATGTGGATGCTTCTCCTTCCGCCACCCGGCGCTCTCCTAACCATTGGATCTGCTCATTCTCGTCTCTATCTATGCCATTCAACCTCACTTATTCGCAGTCGTCCGATCATCAACCAGAAGTGATCACAACTACTCCATAGCACCTCATCTACAGCCCTCCGATCCACTTAACATCCAATGTCTTGCATCTCGTAACATCATCCCTTCACCGCTCACCGTTGGATGACATACTAAGTTCCATCTGATCCATCCATCTCTGCCTGTCCCTCATCTATTGGATCAGATCCATGACCTGATCCATCCCTCCGCCAGCGCCCTCGTCCTGACCATTGGATCATTTGATACAAAGGTCCAATATACTTCGTCAACCTCCAGCTCACCCGACTCTAGCCATTTCATCTCGCAAGTTAGTTGTCCCCTTCCATTTTTAGGCATCGCCTCTGTTCACCTCTTCCTCTCATAATGCCATCTGCACGACGTCCCTAGATCCTCCATTCTCGCGCCGAATTCATTGCCCCTTTGCTGCTTAGTCACTCCTCCAGCTATTCGAAGAACTCCGTTGCTTCATATTGTCCATCCATCGACTCCTATAAAGCCACGCCCCTCCGCCTCCAAACAACACGTCCACAAGTTCACGGAGTGGTCCCTAGCCTTCTCCTCCTTCTCGTGATAGGGGGAGGTAGGATAGAAGCACCACAATGGTCGCCTTCTCCCGGTGTCGACCCACGGTGACCTTCGTCGTGCAACGGTCTCCTTGAGCACTGTAGATTTCTCTGATGTAGCTGACTGGATCCGAGCAAAGACCCCAAGGCTCGTCTGAGCCTCAGCCCAAGCTACCATCTCCACCGGGTTCCCCTCTCGACAAGGTACCTTCCTCGTCTTTTTTGTATTCTTTATTTCTTCGAATTTCTCCAACATATTCACTTACTACCATCATCACATGACCACCTTCGCATCTCGACCACACCACCATCATACTTTCCAACACCTCTACCATCACTCTTCCCTTCTCCACATCCTTCACCTCCCTCCGCCACCTCTTCCTATGCTTTGCCGGAGGAGATGAATCTAAGTCCCCTACTCCGACCATCCCCATGGGACTCCACCTCACTCACTCACTTCATTTCACCACCAAAGCACACTTCGGCTATCTGACTTTGCAAGAACTTCAATGAATGGAGCCCGCACTTCTTCGATCCCCAACTCCGTCTCCGACGAGAAGACTCCACCTTGCTCCTCCATACATCAGGGAAGCTCCACCTCTGCTCCACTATCTTCATGAGCCCCTCACGAACCTTCCTCAACCATCAGGCTAGCCATTGGTGTATGGCGGAGCAACTAGATGGTCGCCGGAGCACTGCCTTCTCCGGTGACCCGTGGAGGAGGACAATAGTACATGTATCGTCCGATCATCTGGATCGGATGACCATGACAAACACACGTGCACCTACAAGACTCGGTGCCTAGCCTGTAGGTTCGAGTGCATCAAGTCAGGTGCAGAAGAACCAGATCCAACCACATGGCCCGAACCCGGGCTCACTTTCAGGAGCCTCACCCCTTCGCGTGCATGGCACATGAGGGCTGGGTATTTTGCACAGATGACCTTGGGAAGTTTAAAAATTGCATATTCGTCCCCAGGCATGTGCCTCACGTGCGTACATGGGGTATTTTACATGGAGACCCAGCCATATTTCATTATTTTGCACAAATGCCCCGCACGCATGAGAAATTACATTGGGCCCCAAGAAGTTTTTGCAAATTACATTTACGTCCATCGAGGGACCAATATGTAATATTTATCCTTTCAGTTCTTGCATTTTTATTACAATTATGCCCCTACATTGTTTTTAGCATAACTTGAGCATCGTAGATCCAAATTGCATGATTTTAGTGTCGTTTTAATCCTTATTTCTTCATCTATTTTATGGCATGTTTAATTTTTCATATAATACCATTTTAAAAGAAGTGATTTTTTTGTTAGACGATGATCTTGCTCTACTTGTCCTTGCCTTGAAATGATGACTGACTATATTGTTGTGCTTAAAGTGACTCTAACTTCAAACTATATTCTGTTGCTCAACTTACTGATCCTTTAGGGCAATTTTGTAATACTTTATTTTGCGTGTACTTAACCTTGCAATTCTCTCTCACATCACTTTATAAATTGCATAAAAATCAACTAAAAAATGCATGCATCATTTTATTGCATTGTAATCTGCATCTTGTGCATCTGCATGAAGGCCTGTAATTGAAAAATGTTTCACAAATGCTCTAAATTGATCGAAATTCAATAAATAGATAGAGTAGCTCGTGTCCCTCTGTTTGACCTTGGTAGACTTGCCAACTAAAAATTATTCCACAACATTCAAAGATTGTGATTTTTGTTGAACCAAATTTGCATGCTATGCTATGACAATTATCGATAATTAAAGAGGCGGATTTCACATTCATCAGGGCCCTCTTGCAGTGAAATGGTTGCATAAGTCAAAGGAAAGCACGGTCGGTGGCAAGGTTCTCGCAAGGGCTCGAACTAGAAGAGAAAGAAGAAGAGTCAAGGAATTAACTCATTTTCCAATGCATCCACTTTGATAGCATCAAAAAACCGATGTTTGTCACCAATACAAGAAGCTCGGGCACTGGAGGCGTAATTGTCCTGACTACGTGAAGTCTGTCGACAAATGTAAAGCCCCTGCAGGTATGAAATCTGATTTCATCATTGAAACTAATTTTCTCGTTAGACAAGAAGGAAGTTATCTGGTGCTTTTGTTCATGTATGCAATTTGCTGCATCTATTTCAGGAAACTAAGAATCTTGATGAAGAGGAGATAGTCATCCAAATGGGAATTGATGCAAGTGTTGCGACAGTTACCGTCATAACCGACGGATGTTATCTAGTAGAAGACTGCAAATACATAATTGGTGTCTTTATGTACCTGAAGTCGGAAAGAATTTTATACCTGTATCTAAGCTTGTTAGAAGCGGATATTCATTCCTTTTCTGCAATAAAATAGATATATAAATCGTTACAATAAACATATTGCATATGGTGTTTTGACTTTTGTGGAATCTATGAATTGTGTATTGATGAAAATGTTATGAATGTTACAACCATTAATAAAAACCGTCAAAGATCTAGGGAGAATGGAAATCATTCAAACATGATTTGGCATTAAAGGTTTGGTCATTTATTTGCTAATAGGATCAATAGATTGATAATGGATGGGCCCTTCGATTTTCTATATGTTTAATCAACGCCTACATATGAACATTGTATTCGAGGTAAAATGACTAAGATGCCTTTTCATAATAAGGTTACATGATGCAAAGTATTCATGACCTAATACATACCGATGTATGTGATCCCTTCATTATTATGACCCAAAATGGATATCGATATTATTTAACGTTTATTGATGACCATTCGTGATACGATTTTATCTTCCTGCTACGTCATAAATTTGAAACCTTTGAAAAGTTCGAAGAGTTCAGGACTTTGGTTGAGAACCAAACCGATAGGAAGATTAAATGGATTCAAAATGACCGAGGCGGCGAGTACCTCTCAAATGAATTGAAGGAATACCTTAAAGAGAATGGAATTGTCTCCAATCTCACTCCTCCTGGAACCCCCAACTTAATGGTTTTTCCGAAAGACATGACTAAGAATCATGGATATGGTCCATTTTATGATGAACAAAGAACATTAACCACTTAGTTTCTGGGGATATGTAGTAGAGACTACAATAAATATCTTCAAGAAGATTCCTAGAAAGTCCACACCTAAGACTCCTCATGATCTTTGGTATTGAACCAAATCTAGTGTTAATCACTTGAGGGTTTGGGGTTGCTTGCTCCATGTGAAGAACATAGATGCAAGTAAACTAGAATCTCACATTTAAGAGTACTACTTCATTAGGTATGTAAAGGATGGTATTGGATACCAGCTTTATGACCCTGAGATCCATAAGGTTTTTTTCTCTAGAGATGCGAGATTTATGAATGATGACATCCTTAAAGGTGAAGACAAAAATGAAGTAGAGGAGCTCATTGAGTCTTCTAAGGATTTTGAGTTTTCTGTACTAGAAATTGAAGAAATAAATAAAGATGAAACATCCATACCACTTCGAAGGAGCTCAAGGGTGGTTGCACCACCTAAAAGGTATGGATTCCACATATCAGGTGATATTGACAATGATCTTGTTTCATTTGATGAAGCACTCATGGATCATGACACGGATATATGGATGCTAGCAATGAAGTCAGAGATTGAATCCATGCATAGGAATTGTGTATACACCTTGAAGGATCCACCAGAATGGGTAAAACCCATTGGGTGTGAATGGATCTTCAAGAGAAAGAGGGAACCTGATGGGAAAGTGGAGACTTTCAAGGCATGTCTTGTAGACAAAGGCTACAAACAGAGAGAAGGCATCTCATGTCTTCTGGTTTAGTAAGTGAACTTGTATAATCCCTTTGAGAGATCATACTCATATTCCCTTGTATGCACACCAGCGTGTCGGTGTATAGACCTTGCTTAGACCATCAACCTATTGGTCTGCCAAATATACATATTAAGACATATCAGAGGATGCATGCCTATATCGTGGCAACATAGGACATAGGTCTTTTGTTATCTCGATCTCGTTAAGTCAACTCCTTGACCTAACTTTTCTTATACCTTCGAATCTCTATTCCTATGTAGAGGACATGCATCAAGAGGTCGGCTAGATATCAAGCCATGAGAGAAAGGATTGCCATATCACACTCAAGCTGGAGATCATCTCTTAATAATCATTTGACAGTGCTTAATGAGTCCTCAATCTAACTCTTTAGGTATTCATCCAAGCAAAAACCTCTATTTTTTAACAATTGAATTAAGAGATGTATGATTATCAAGATGGGCATGGTACATAACCCTAATTGTACTAAGGGACCTATAATGCAAATTAATTATTCTTCATTTCAAACCAGGGAATGATATTCGTAATAACATTTATTACATAATGACTTGTCGTGGGCCCTCATGTCGAACAGATTAGGCCATCAACCTATCGGTCTGCCAAATGTACATAGAAAAACATATAGCAATATATTTGTTTGCGGTTAGAGGGTGCATGCCTATATCGTGACAGTATACGACACAAGACTTTGGTTACCTCGATCTCGTTAAGTTAACTCTTTGATCTAACTTATCTGACACCTCTGAATCTCTATTCCTATGTAGAGGACTTGCATTAAGAGGTCAGTCAGATATCAACCTATAGAGAAACATTGACATCTCATTCTGAGATTGGAAATCATCTCTTAATAATCATTTGGCGGTTCTTGATGAGTCCTCAATATTACCCCTTAGATATTCATCCATTCACGAGCCTATATGATTTAACAATCGAATTAATAGTTGTACGATCATTACGTTGGCCATGGTACATAAACCTAATTTTTCTATGGGACCGTATAGTACACTCATCATTTAATCTCAGATAGGTAATGAAATAAATAAATAACTATTATTAATATATGAAACATTACAATAACATTTATTGTAGGAATGGTTCGCCTCGAGCTCACAGGGCTAAATATTTTTCTACATCTTTCATGTACAATGTTTATTTATTTCAAGTATAAATAATAAAGAGTAAAATAGACCCCTTGGATTATTGGGGAATTAAAAATTAGTGTTTTATTAGTTTAATGGCCCTTATCTCCCCCTACTTTATTCTTTGTCGACCTAGTCATCATGATGTCTAGGTCTCGGTGTTTAGGGTCAATTGATGTATTTCATTTCCTTTTCTTTTCTTTATTATTTTATTTTGGCTTCAATACAATATTTTGTACAATATTTACATTGTAACTAATGGAGGTTATTTTATGCAACATAATGATATATACTTGCATTGAGCTAGGATTTTAACGCCAAAATGGAAGAATAAAGATTCATCACCCCGTATACATGCCTTTTCTAGTCCCTTGAAAATACTAATGCCTAGAAGTGAAGAAAAGAAAATAAAGAAAATAAAAAAAAGAACTTGGAATGATTTTTGACTTTTAAACTTGTCTTATTAAAATCAAACTTTGGAGCTCAGAGAAGACCATTGAATTATTAGTGTGTTTGGAACCACACTATAGTTACGAAACTAGACATAATAACCCTTAAGCTTCATAATCTTGTAGTACAATTCTCTTTATAGTCAGGTTAGATTCATCCTCTTAGTTACATACTCTTGCTACTTTGAAATGATAGATGCATGTGTGTGAATTTTTCAGCTCTTCCCAGACAAATGGTTGAACTATAAAAGAGTCTGCTCTCCTGGTAGCTCATCCTTGTTGACATGGATATTTCCTCTTAATGTCAGGTACGTTGGTCTTTAAAACTAAGTGGGGAGATAATCTTGAAGAAGTGGAAAAAATGGGAATGAAAAAATGGGAATGGACAGTGTAGTCTTCATTCCCTTGTGAATCCTGATCTGTGTAATTGAGTCCTCACCAAGAAGCAAGTTTTTTCTGAAGCAGATATTTTTGGTGGAATTTTTAGTGTAGGATTATTTGGATTTGTCTTTGTCATTGCATTGCCATGCATTCTTTCTTTTTCCCCGACAAATATAACATCTTTTGATTTGCCCATTTTTTGGTGTCTTAGAATAAAGTTGCGCCCATAGACCATTCCAAATTCGAAGCTCAGTCCATCTCCTATCCTTAGATATCATGGATACCCAAAGAAGAGAGTTAGAGTACTGATTTTGAAAATCCCTAAGAATGGTTCCCGAGCCACCCTTAATGGAACATCCTAGAATGTCCTTATGTAGACTCCAAGATCATTCAACAACCCATCTAAGTTGAGATATGAGTTAATTGCAAGGTGTCTAGTCAAAGACACTATCTCAAAAGTCTTACGGATGATATGAAGAGTTCTAGTTGGTTACAATGACTCGACTCATGAACATAATCATCTAAAACATAAAGAATTTAGTTAAAGCGACCTAAAGTATCCGATTCGAGTCCTTAGTTGGTTCCTCTGAAATTAAGTGCATTAAGGTCTATATCAAGCTCTAATCTTTAGACTAATTAAGAATTTTTTCCAATTATCGTGATCATTAAAAAAATGCAAATTCTATGTATAAAGCAAGAGAAAATCCTTTTGTGAAGCAATTTTCTATTTTTAACATTTTATGGAATTTCGGAAAAAAGTTTTTCAAATTTTTATGCATGTTTTTGAAAAGATTTTGCAAATGATTTTGATTTTTTTTTAATTTTGCGAAATTTTATGGGTTTAAGATAAACAAATATGTATAACTATTTACACAGGAGTATTGTGTTTTTACACAAGGAACTTATAGGTCGACAATTAGTTACTACTTATAGGATTTTTGTATACCTTTAATACAGTTTGTAAGGATTTTATTTGATCTATTATTTATACGAGTTTCTCAAAACATTTGGAAACATGTTTGCAAACATTTTGAAAACTTATTTTTGCAAATAATTTTGAGAAGCATTTTTACATAGACTTAGAAACTTTGAAAATCATTTTGCAAATAATTTTAAAACAATATATATATATATATATATATATATAGATTGTTCAAAGTATTTCCGCAACCATTTTCTAATCATTTGGAAATAAAATTCCAAAATATTTTATTTATAGAGATTTTTACAATCAAAAGATTTTTTTTCAAAGATTTGTAAAAATTTTGCAAAAGTTTTCTAAATAATATTCAGAAGATTTTTCAAGACATTATCAAAACATTTTTCAAATGATTTTGCAAAATATTTTCAAACTTAATTTATTAAAAGGAATTTGTTATGTTTTATTAATTAGCCATATTATTGAAAATATGAAAGTATTAGTTTTGACAAAAGTATAAACAATGTATATGTTACCCCCTATACTTGGAGTGAGTTATGCTCTCATAGATCAGAGAGAAAAAAATCATTGAAGGAACAATGCTAAAAAATGAAAGGAGAAGCAAGGATAAATCTAGGAACATGGGTTAATGTGTCTGACAAGCGGCTAAACCATGAAGAACAGGGAGTTGACCTGGTTCAACCCGCCCTGGCTCCTGATTGGGCCACATCACCCACTAAAAGATAAAAGAGAAAGAAACAAAAAGAGAAAATAGAAATGAATAGAAAGTGATCCTATTATTTTTTTGAAAACATAAAAAATGTTCTTAAATTATATATTATTTTAATCTAATTTTTATTAATTTTTTGAGGTTATCTGTTGTGTGTTAATTTTGTGATGTACCTTTATTGGTATATTTACCTATATGCTAGGTATTTGATTTTTCTTTTCTATTTTCTATCTTATATTTATAACTTAGTTAAATACATATAAATATATTTTTATTGTAAGTTTCTGAACTAATATGTACACATAAATAATTACATGTACTTATTATATATGTATAAGTATGAATAATTCATCTATGTCTTTGAGCATACTAATTTATTTCTTTGTATTTTTAACTATTTTATTTTATTATTATTATCTACATGTATTCCATATACTATTTACAAAATTATAAAAATATGAAATAGTGAAAAACGTAAAGAATAAATAAATTGATTATTTTATTAAGGTATAATATATAATAAGGGTCCAAACCCAAACTTTTGCATCTTAAATCCAAATTGAATGAAACCACATTCATTAGATATCTAATTAAAAGTTATATACAGCTAAAGGTGATTTTGTGATTTTTGATTTTATATGGAGAAGATACATGTCCGTGAAGTTTGGATTTTAGCTCTTTATTATGAGTACGTAGGGAACATTGTGCATTATTTTCGCATGAAATAAATTTTAGTATTTTTCTATGTATTTTTATCTACATCATTCATATAGAAAGTTCATTGATTTAAAGTATGCATAATAAAGAATAAATTGGGTCCCATATTGGGTTATTGGGAAATTGAAAATTAGGTTTTTTTATTTATTAGTCCTTATCTACCCCTACTTTATTCCTTGTCGACTCAGTCATCATGATGTTTAGATCTTGGTTTAGGCGCATTAAATACCTATGGTATTTCTTTTCTTTTTCTTTTCTTTATTCTTTTATTTAGGCTATAAATCAATATTTTATACAACATTTACATTGTAGCTAATGGGGGTTATTTTATGCAATATAATTATATATTTATGCATTTATCTAGGGTTTAAAGTTCGAAATGAAAGAATAAAGGTTATGAAATAGAGATTCATTAGTATCCATCATTAATTCTTGATCTCCCTCTTGACCTTTGATATGGAGACTCAATGATGGCTTTGAAGGATATTGAATAATCCTTAAGAGCATCACAAAAGTGTGAGGATCGTATCGTATACGATCGAGAACGAATAGTCACACTAGTTGTTCGATGCAGCGAAATTTAAAATATTTCTTGTGATGAAACAACATGATCCAAGAACACTTCTTACATCGTTTCATCTAAACCACATAATATGAAAAGGAATATCTCTCGTATCGTGGTTGCGATCAAGCTTCTAAGAAAAGAGACCTCCTCTGTCTAGTCCGAACTTCAGAGGAAATGCTTGCGAGCAGGGGGATGAGTCGTGCACTTCTTGCGATCCAAGTTGTTGATCCAAGCAAGAGAACTCCTGATCTCGTCGCACGATATCGTATGTCTTCTTTCTGAGCAAGGTTCACTAAAAAAGATTGAGAACCAAGGGCAGTTGAGGTGACAAAAAAATAACGAAGCGACGACGACTGCTTCTTCCCTCTAGGGTTAGGGTGGATGGCCACCCAAGAAGAGAGAGGGCATGAGAATGAGAGAGAGAGAGAGAGGGAGAGAGGAGAGAGCTTGAGGAGGTTTTGTAAAATTGAGAAGAGCAAGGGGTTCCTCTTCTTATATAGGGTTTTGGGAGTCCATGGATCACACTTCATGGAGTACACAAAATCAAGGAATTTTTACCCGGCAGACCCTGTAATCTTTTGCAATTACTGCTACGACCTCCGAAACATCCTAATTCCTCTCTCGACCCCGTAAACTTGCTCCGTCTTACCCCACGAACCCTACCATTAAATTTACACATCTAAAGTTAACTTCTGTGAGTTAAAAATGAGTTAATCTAACCAATCTGTGATCCGACGGCTAAAATTAACCAAGAAATAAAAAATTATCCTCCCTCATCTATAGGCTTTCCCTCAAGTGCAACTGGGAGGTGGACGCGAGACTCCTCGGCGGCGAAGCTCTGAGGAGGACCAGAGGCTTTGAGGGGGAGTGCTGCTTGGGGAGGACGGTGCAGGGGGAAGGGGGGACGTTGCTTCTCTGGATGGAGGCGGTCGGCTTCCATGGGGATGGGGACGGGAAGAGCAGGGGATGCGATGGGTCGGAGCTTCAGGGGCGACGCTGGTGCGGGAGGGGGGGGAGGGGTGCGACATGGGAGGCGATGGGCGGGGGTCGAGGCTTCGGGGGCGATGCTGGTGCGGGGTGGGGGGGTGCTAGCAGGCGACGTCCTCAAAGCCTGCTCAGACCGTCGAAGATGCTACCATTGACGCATCACGAGTATGCGTCGTAAAAGAACCTCCTTACGGATACCATGCCACCGTGACCGAGGTCGCACTCCCGAGCGACATTTGACTGAAGATTACAGAAGCTGACCTCGAACTCCCAGTAAGACCTCTCCATGAGGAAGAGGGCGGCCTCCGCGAGCGCGAAGCCATAGAAGATGTCGAGGGCTGACTTCCGGTTGCGCTTGTTGGTATCGCCCTTCGTCACCTCACCATAGTCCTGCCTTGCGAGTCGCGATAGGGAGAGGACGATGCAGGTCGTTGCGGAGAGGAGCTGCAGCCAGTAGAGGATTCAGCTCATGCTTGCAGAGAGGAAGGCCCAGTTGGAGTGCGACTTCAATGGCGGTGAGTGATCTTCTGGCTGCTTGGTAGCCACAAAATCCGTCGGGAGGCGAGACTTGAGGGTGCGGAAGCTGCGACGTACGACGGAGGACAGGGAGGACCAGGAGGAAGTCGATTGGTGCTGCCACTCGAGCTCGTGGCTGCGGCTGAAGATGCGCGCACCCTCGATGAGGAGGATGGTGGTGACGAGCCAGAAGTCGGCACTGTCGATGGTGATGGCGAAGCCGCAGAGTATCACGACGGTGGCCCATATGAAGCCCAGTGCACCGATGTCGCTCGCTTCCTTCTTGAGGACGGCGAGGCGTATGGCAAAGAGCATTAGCTTACTCTCTGGTGGTGTCCATCTGGGTTGGTAGTGGTCTTCTACCTATACTACCACGTCTGTTTGACTGGCCATGCTTTCTGATCGATAATGGTGCAATGCAGTGGAGACGATGGACCTCATGATATGTAAATAGCTGGGCCTGGGTCGGGGCTTCGGGGGCGGCGCTGGTGAGGGGGCGGGGGGGGCGGGGGGGAGGAGTAGGGTAGGCCAGGTCGGGGCTTCGGGGGGGCTTTCCAGCAGTGGGGCTTCGAGCATGTGCGGGGAACGGGGATGCTTCGAGTCGAGCGGGGGCCGGCAGGGGGCTTCGGGCGAGGGCCGACGGGGCGAAGGCCGAGCAGGGGAGGCGGCGGGGGAGCAAGGGAGGCGGCGAGGCGTATGGGAGGAGGGGGTTATGGATGCAAAAATCCCTAATATAAAAGAAAAATGTAACAGAATCCTGTCAGTTTTAACGGCCAAATGGATGGGGGTTAACCACAGGGTCTGTGAGGTAAGGGTTAGCATGTTTACAGGGTCGAGAGAGGAATTAGGATGTTTCAGAGGTCGTAGCGGTAATTGCAAAAGATTACAGGGTCTACCGGGTAAAAATCCCCATTATCAATGGATGAGATTCATTTGTGCTTCTTTCAGCGGACAATATTTTGTTGGAAAAATACATTAGCAATCAATTTAAGTTAGATTAATTACATATTTACAAACCAATATAATTTAATCCTAAAAGTAAATCAATAAAATTTGGAGACAATGGAGAGGAGATAGCCGTCTTTCATATAGGTGGAGTGGATGGCCACCTTTTCCTTATAGGAAATGGTGGTCGTCCCCTCTCCTATTAGGAAAGGAGAAATCTATGAGCAATCTTCAAGATTTCATTATTTCATGTATGTCCAATATTTACAACAACAATTGTTGTAAATTATTCTAAAAAAATATTTCATAAATATTTTGTGAATATTGCAATCTTGCCAATGGAAATTTGTAAATCACATTCACAACCCAAAATAAATTTTGATTTACATTTTTAATTAATTATCCAATGTGAATCCAATTCACACCAATAATTAATCAATAAATATAAATCATAATAAGCTCTCTCTAATGCATTATAAATCACATTTATAATATACTATGAATAATTTGGATATTGTTATCCACATTATTATCATCCATAATAATTAAATCACAGTAAATTATATTGTATCATCAATCTCATGTATTTAAATAATGTGAATCAAATTCACATCATTCACGATATTTAAATCACAATTAATTATCCATTTCTTAATGCTTAGATATAATTTAACTATGGAATTATTCTTGAACCCTTTCAAGAATAATGCGCTTTCTCCATAATTACTTGGAAAGAAAAACATGGCGATTGTAGGTTCCAGGTATAGTGACTAGGATATTGAAATCATATCTCAAATCAAGATCTCATGGACCTATCATAGAAGCTTGATCAAATCAAGACCGTAAATCTGATCATCTCATTGTATGTGAATCTTATTCAGATCAATATCTAACACTTGGACCAAGATCAGATTACTTCTCTACTGAGAGGAGTCACTAAAATCCAAACATGTTTCATCACTCCCTCAGAATGGAAGCGTCATGGTTGTACAATCATTTATGATCACATCACCCTCAGGTATTCTTAATACCTGTACATCGTGCATACTGGAAGACCTATGATAAATCGAAAGATATAGATCAATTTTACACTATCATCGTTAGGGTTTTATCATCAAGTTTCTCAATCTTGGTCATTGGGAGTCGGTATCGATCATATGCTTTCCCAAAGCATATATCATACCTTTAAATTCTTGTTACGCTTCCAAAGCATGAGGACCATGCATAGAATTTGATAAGTCCCAATACCTCATGAGTGAGCTCATCTCTTCCGGTTCACAAGTAAACCTCTATGATCCCTTTGAGATATCGTATTACTCATATGCCCTTACTTGCACACCAGCTCGACGGTGTATAGATCTTGGTTAGGTCATTGATGAATCCACGATTCATCATCTTAATATCTTGATCTTAGCAAATTCTCCGAGTAAAATCTCTAATAAATGTCAATAAATTAATAAAATAACTCTTGTAAATAAAATACACTAATTATTGTATATTATACTATACAAAATAAATTAATAATAGAATTCGCAAAGTGAAGGAGTTTTTCACCTGTAAATAGCCCGAAACATCATATATTTCTAATAAATTCATTTCTATCTAATTCTTTCGTCGATTTGTTTACAAAAATGTATATAAAAATATAAAAATACAAAATAAACTCCACATCAAATAAATGCTCCTAGATCCCAAAAAGAAAAAAGTCGTAAGGTCTAATTTCTCGATTGAATTCACGCTCCGTATGAACTCCAAATTCACCAAACTCACTTTTAAAGTTTAAGCTAGAAAATTATCTATCCAATGAAAGTGGTTTCACTAAAATCGGAGCTCGTCTGCAAATTTTGAGTTTTGGGAACTCGATGTTTATTGTACATAATGCAATAAATTTGACTTTGATATTTTTTGCATATATTATTATTTGTTACATTTTACATTATTGTTATTTATTTAAATACTTTGTAAATATCTTTTATTAAAAATTAAAAATTCAAATTTAAAAAGTTAAAAAATTACATGTACATATTGTTTTCTTGGACTTTTGTAATTTCTCCATTTTTCTTTTTCTCTCTTTATTTTATTCTCCTTTTTTAGTAGCTTACTTTTATTGTATTTTATTTAGTCCACATTCTCTACAATAACTTCTCTTCTTTCAGCCTCCATTCAACTCCATTATTCATCTAAATTCACATTCAACTCCACCACTAATTTAACCTCACATTCCACTGCACCTCCATTCTAACCTCCATTTTTTCCGTCTTTTTTATACATCTCATTCTCCTCATTTTTGCCTTTGATTCATCTTTATGTGAGGAGAGCCTAGTTCCCATAGTTGAATTGGTGAGAGCGATGCAACTGCGGTCGACGACGACAACCCTCTTTACGGTGAGATACGTTGGCTTCTTGGCCAATATCGTAGCTATATCCGCATGCTGGTTGAGCTCATCGCTCATCGACGATTCGAGCAAAGATCGTACTTCTCGTGAGCACACCATAGGCGACTACTTCCATTTTAGGTAATTTCCCTTTTTATCATTTATCATTGTTTCTATTTTGTTGTATTTTTTTACTCACCTCACTATCGCCTCCCCAACTCCATTCGTTTTACTGCCTAATCTTTACCACCATCACCACATCATATTTTTTACATCATTAGTTATTCCCTATTTAATGAAATCAAAAAAATATAAAAAATATAAATTAAAAAAGAACACGAGACAACGATAAAAAAATCAAATAAAAATAAAAAATGAACGCATAGCAGCGGTAGCCAACACATTCCCCTGCCAACCACCACTGCTTCTACCCCTCCTCTCCAGTCGCACCACCGCGTGCAGAACCCGCCAAGCCTGCGGCCACCCGTGGCTCTGCCCCTACCCATCGTAGGGCCCTCCACCAGCTTCAGGAAACTCCGCCCATGACGCACTGTGTGTCTCGCCGCCATCGCAGCCGCTCCTCTAAGCGGCGCTGTCTCTGCCACTCCTCCAAACAACCATCATTGTGCAATGCTGCCTCCTCCGTTAACACATGCATGTGGCTCCGCCTATGGTAGCTCGCACCCCCGTGCGTAGCTGCCGCTCTCCTCTGTGTCACCTACCTTCCTCCCCTACACATGCAGTAGCCCACATCGGTCGCCCTCTCTCTGTCACAGCACCTCGCCGCCATCGCAACCGATCCTCCAAGTGGTGCCGCCTCTGCTACTCTGCCAACCCACCGTCGGAGAGCGATGCCAACGTCACATGCGCCACTCCCCATCTCCAACGTGCCCTAGCTGTTGTGAAGAAAATGGTGGTTTCCTCATTTTTTTATTTTGTAAAAATTACGTTATTTTTATTTACAGTTTTTGTTATTACAAAAAGGTCCATGTATATATTTGTTTGTATGTTTTGTTTATTTCTGTATTTCACGGATAACCTTGTATTTGCATGTTAATTCGGATATTTATTTTGCATCATTTTGTTTAATGAAAAATTCCATTATGTTGAGCAACTAATTTCCTTCCATAAGGATATTTATTTGTATTTTTGTGACTCATGATGAATTAATTTAAATTGCTCAAGTGAAATTTTGCAAATTTTACCCAATTTGAGGTATTAAATTCATATCTCACTCATAGTTACTCCAGAAATTCCACAAAACTTAGAAATGATGCCTTCAATTGTGATTGAATTACTATCCAAATTTCATCCTAATTTGAGTTACCTTGTGCCTTAAATAAATTGGAGTGGTTTTCGTAATTGAATTTTAAGTAAATCTACACATAATATTTTTACGAAATTTCAACTATGTTGGATTGTTCATCTACATATGTTTTTGATATATTTTTCACTCTCAGTATATTAATAATGTTGATTTATTAGGAATTAATTACTCACTATCACTATGTTTCCAATTAAAAATCTATAAAAAATTAACATTTTGGTAGAAAATTCCAAAAAAATAGTTAGCATCCTTGCATCATATTTTATTTTCAATAATTTTTCGTACTTTTTGCATTTTGTTTGTGTGAAAAATAGTGAAAAAACCAATAAAAAGTGTGCATTTTTATTGTTGCATTTTAACCTATTCATATCTGGATTAGTATTCTAAGAAAAATATAATTTGACTAAATTGGACTAATTTTATATTAAAATTAACTTCGCTATGTTTTGTATTTTCTTATTAACTTTATTCACCCACACATTCATTTTGCATTAAAAAAATACAAAAAAACTCATTGTAAACATAGACCTAATTTTTTGGATTAACCCAAATTTGTTTCTTTGCCTCTTTATGTTTGTCCCCGAACTTGCCCAGGATATAAATTAAAGCCGAGAAACTCTTCACGAAGATCTTATCTCGGTTCTGATTAATTCGCTAAGCACCCCTATTGCAACGAGTGCAAATTTCATCAAGTACCTAGCCGACCGATCAGATGGCATCGTCGCCAGGGACACAAATCATCTTCCGTTTTATTTAGATCTTTAATATTTAAATTGAGTGTAATTTTTAATTCACAGGTCTCGTTGTTTGTCCATTATTAATCTTTCTTCGATTGATATCTAACGCTTGTTTCTATGGAAGGGCCCTTGGTGTTCAAGGTGGCGAGAAGTCGGAGTTCCCGTTGCGAGGAGCCGTAGAAGCAAACCTTGGAGAAAAATCGAAGAGAAAGAAAAAATTATCTTGCATTTTATTGCATTTCATGTAATAATCGTCTTTAGAGTAGTCTTCATTCGAAGACTTGCATGTGTAAATAAACGAGGTATATGTTGTTGTGTGGGGATCTCCCCAGTTGAGTGTCAACCTAGGATCAGGCACACGACTCTATGAGCTATTTGCACATTTTATTTTATGTGTTTTATCGCAGGTAGGGCGCACATTTATTCTAGATGCATGTAAACTTCGCTTCACCTAGCCAAAATAAAAATCTATTCTTTCCCGCTAGTAGAAGCATGTTAGGTGCAGTTTTTTATCGACTTGCATACAACTGATTGTTGATTTTAATTGAGTTTGGTTTTTATTAAATTTTGCTCAAGGAACTGCGAGTTTTATTTTAGCATAGTTCATGATTTTATCGACTGGCTGGATTTTTCTCGACATCCTTTCCTGGCTTGATCACTGATTTGGCCAAAAATAGGTGGTCTTAAATTCACACAAAGCGTGAACTCAGTCGGTGTGTTGACCACACTAAATTCGGACCAAAGTCAACAATTAACCCACACTAAGATCAATAAATTAGAAACAATGTGGAGTTAAAATTTATTTTTAACTCTGCACAAATGATGTAAAGGGCAAGTATGCAGAGAGTTCGAACACAGGGAGCAAACAGTGTAGTCCTAGCAGAAGCTAAGTGTGTGAGTGTGTGGTGTGTCTACACTAAGCAAGCAAGTAACTACAATTTTTGTGGGTTTTTAATTTTTAAAATTTTTTTTTTATTTACTTTTTAGTTTTATATTTTTGTATTTCTTTTTCAATATAGGAAAGGAAAGACAATATAAGAAAAGGCAAAGTAAAATATTTATAAAAATGCACGAAAATGCTCAAAAATTCAGAAAATAAATGTTTTTGGTATTTTTAAGGTTTTTTACTGTTTTTGTGATTTTTGGGGCTTTTTCCAGATGTTTTTGATATTTTTAAAGATTAAAATAAGGCAAAACAGTGGAAATCAGGCTGGCTGCGACAAAAATGCAATTTAAAAATACCAACCAGTACCAAAAATATTTCACACTATTTTTCTAATAAAGAGAATAAATTAAAGGACAAACAGAAGCTGAGTTTATATTTTTTGATTTTTCTACTATTTTATATAATTTTTTGAAGTTTTTGAGTGTTTTTAGGTTTTTAGTGTTTTTCTTTTGAAATTTTTAATGATTTTTGGACTGACACTAAAATAGGATAAAATAGACACTATGTGAATTTTTGGGAATTTTTGGAGGTGTTTTGATATTTTTTTGGTATTTTCTAAGGTAGACAGTACACAAAAAGGGAGTTTTTGATTTTTAATAAATAAGAAAATAAAATAAAATCAAAAACTAACTAGATGGCGTTAAAGTACACCTATCCAGAAGCTTAAGTCTATTTTTGTGGAATTTTTGGGCTTAAGATGATATTTTAAATCAATCCAACAAGCATCCAAGTAATTAACAGGCCTGGCAGGGGTATATGTGCAATATTCAAAACATCCAGGGGGCTAACATGCAAATATCCACAAAATTTTGAACTTAATATTTAACTTCTGGAACCAAATTGTAAATACAGGACCCGCCTGGGCACGCCTACAAATTACCCACCAGGGCGCGTGACTTGCACGCGCCTGGGAGGGACTGGAATGCAATAATACAAAAGCCTGGGGGCCACTTTGCAAAATATCCAAAAATATTACACGTGCTGTGAAAGTTTTAGGGCTAAAACGAAATAAACAAAAGACCGAGGGGTCCTCTGCAAAATGCCCCCACCTCACGTGTACAGGTCACGTGAGGTGACGTGGCGGAGGACCTAAGTGCAAATAACGAAAGTCCGAGGGTCTTTTTGCAAATATTACAAAATATTTAAACTACCAAGGAAAGTTTATAGACTAATAAATAAATACAAAATGCGCGAGGGTGAGGATGTAAAATACCCTCGGCGCGCGATCCAACGGCGCTGAAGAGGCCACTCGACACGTGGCACGATCTGGACGGCCGATGACGCTTCGCTGTGGACGTCTGAGATTAGATCTCGGGCGAGATCGACGGTGGCTGAGCGCTGATGATCTGACGGCCCACGTTCTAACTGGAGGGTCTCCTCGATCGGACGGCGGTGGAGGCAGCTAGAAGAACGAGGCGGAGCTCCGGCTGGGCGAAGTTCGCCACGCTCCTCCGGCTGGCTCTGATGGCTATTGAGCTCCAAAATGAACGAGGAGCCTCCTGCAGGTCTCGGGTGACTTCTGGAAGCTTCAAAATCCACCGGCGAACGCCGGTGCTCTCGCACGGAGGTGGCGGAGCTGCGAGGCTCCAGGTGCTCCGGCGAGAGGGTAAAATAGCTCCAGGAGCTTCGATGTACTTCAATACCTGCACCAAAACGTTAGAGAGGTCGAGGGCAAAATGCCTCGACCTCGGGTGGCTCTCAAAATGAACGGGGAGGCGCAATAGGGTCTCGCCGGAGTTGCGCTCCGGCGAGGTGATCGATTAGGTAATGGAGTGATCGATTCGACTCAGAAAGATGGGGGAAATAATCCTAGAACTAACAGGAATGAAATGGGGAGTAAAATGGGATGAATGGCAGCCTCGATGGCCAATGGCCAGAGGGAGAATACCTCACGGGGACGACCGCCGGAGGTGATGGAACACGCCCAGATCAGTGGCTGATTCGCCGCCTTAAGGTGAAGAACCAGGAGCTGTCACCTCCAGGAGCTCGAGCACGACAAAAAGGGGGGAAAGATCTGTGTGGAATGCGGTTCAACCCGAGAAAGGTAGATGGGGGTTTGTATTTGAAGGGAGTTGAGGGCGTGTTTTCGAGGTGCGATCACGGGTGGAGGAAGAAGATCTGAGCAGATCTAAGAGGGCGGCGATGGAGATGGATGTACAGTGCACAACTTCCATGAAGGAAGCGGCTGGAGAGGACGAGCGGCGCAGCCTCGAAAAAAGGGTGAAAGAGGGGGAAAAACGAGGCGCGCGGAGCTCAAGGGGGTCAAGGACAAGCTGTTGACCCGCCGGTCAACAGTCGGAGGTTCCTGGTTGGTCCACGTGGACCAACCAGGGAAAAGATTGGAAAATTATTTTATTAATTCGATAAAAAATAGAAAACAATCGAATTTATTTTTGGTTATTAAATAAAAAATGCTTAAAATTTTATGTAGTATTTTATCATGATTTTTAATTAATTTTATGATATATATTTTTACAAGTTTACTTTTTAGCCTTATATAGGTATATTATCTACATATTTTAGTATTTTATTTTTGTTTTGTGTATTTTATTTTTATTATTTTTGTTTATCATTTTATGAAATTACGAAATACTTATATATACACAAATACATTTTTATTTTAATTTTCTGATATATTTTATATATTTAATAAAATACAAGTATGTTTTGTATAGGTATATGTATAGGTAGTATACCTATGTACCTTTTATACAAGTATTTTTATTTTGTGATTTCTTTGCATTTTTATTCTGATTTTAATGTACATATATATTATAAGTAATATTTACAACAATATAAAATTATAAAAATGAATAAATAATGAATAAAGAATAAGTTGAATATTTTAATCTGTACAAGGTACAATGTGGGTCCAAAACTCAACTTTCAGACCGTAGCTCCGCCAAATGCGAAACCACCACCATTGGATAGATTATTTTATTCTATATACAATTAAAGGTGAGTAGGCTGCATTTGGAGTTTTTATTGGTGAGATACAGGTCTGGGAAGTTGGGATTTTGGATTCTTATTCAGACCATATCTTTTTGTCTGTGCATTCTTTTCCTGTGAATTCAATTTTGCCTTTTTCTTTATTTTATTGTCTACAACTTTCGTGTACAAAGTTTCTTTATTTGATGTATAAAAAGTGGAACCAAAAATAGGTCCCAAAATGAATAAAGAATGAATAGATTGTATAGGTATTTACACTGTATTTCTGACCTTATCTCCCCCTACTTTATTCCTTGTCGACCTATTCATCAAGATGCCTAGGTCTCGGGGGTTTTGGGTCATAAAATATTTACAATATTTTATTCTTTTTCTTTTCTTTATTTATTCTATAATTTTGGCCTTAATTACAGTGATTTATACACAATCTGAATGCACATGCATGGATGCTAAGATGATGGTTTTAATGCTATTTACAGGCATTTGCTAGGGTTTTTGGTGCCAAAATGATAGAATAAAGATGATGAAATGTGGATTCATCATCCCCCTATACTTTACCTTTGCTAGTCCCTAGCAAACACTTATGCAATAAGTGCAAAAAGAGAAAAGAAAGAAAAGAAAAAGAAGAACATTAGATTAAGTTTAATTATCGAACTTGTCTTTGCAAAATCGAAGTTTGGAGCTTAAGTCGGACCTTTGGAAATTTAGTGCGGTCGGAACCTTAATGAGAACCAAGTTTGAAATCCAACAGTCCTTGAGAATCCCAAAACTCTGTCCAAGTCTCCTCAATAGCCAGGTCAGAAATACTTCAACTCATACGCAAACTCTTACGACTATGAGTCTGACTCGTACAGTGTAAGTGATATGTAGCTCCCCACCTCAGAAGTGACAAAGAAACAACCTCCCCCAACCTGGTAACTCTAATGCCTCAGTCTAGCAACTCTTTCCTCGAGAAGCGGGGTATTCCCTTCTAAGTTCAAGTGCAACCGGCTCAAGAAGAGGGGGAAGAAGTATAGACTTTTGGAAGCTCAGCCAGTGTAGCTGAGTCTCCCGCTGCTAGCTTCATGAGATGTAACATGGATACCATAAGCTTTTGCTTTATTGAACTATATACATACTCCGGTGGGATTATTAAATTTTCAATCCGACCCACCACTTTTTTGGAGTTCTTTTTGCATTTTTTTTTTTCAATTGCATCTGTACAACATATCTACATGAGCAGCATATACAAGAAATTTTCCTCTTGAGCCAGTAGACTATCCCTCTTTTGAAGCTTTATTGCAACCCACGGCTTCTGTCTTTAGCCTTCATCACCACTAGACCAAGTTGAGGTGCACTTCCTTCACTATAAGAAGAAGAGAGGTTCCGCCTAGAAGTACTACCCTCATATGCTACCCCAAGCTAAAGGAAGCAGCCTCCTCACCACCTCATCCATGGAGAGCTATGTGAAAGGTGCAGGTGTCCAAGTTAGGTCATTATCAACAAGAGTCGTGCGTGTGCTCCGAAATACTCTACTTAGGCAGTCAAGAATCCATTGAACCAAGTCTCGTGATCCTCAAAGAATTAAGTCAACTAGACCTGAAGTACCTCAAACCCAGTTCCTATAAAGTTCCTGTTATTAGGTAGATTTTAAGGTCCAATCAAGCTCCAATCTCCGGATTTTACTTAGACTTGTTCAACTATCAAACTCAATCCGAAAAATGCTCATGCTATGCAATGTAATGCAGAAAATATTTTTGTGATGCAATTTTCAAAGATTTTGAACTTTTTATGGATTTTTGAAAAGATGATGATGATGCATATGCAGATGCATTTTTTTGTCTTTTTCAAAAAGATTTTTCAAATGTTTTTGGATTTAAATTTTGCAAATGTTTTTGGGAATTTTGAAAACAAAAAGTTTGGCTACAAACTAGGTGAAAACTATGTACACGGGAGTGCTTCTTATATACAAGAAGTGGATTTTAAGAATTTACAGGGTAAGTGATCAATTTTACACATTTATATACAGTGGATTTTTGGTGTGATGTGAATATTCCTCAAACTTATTTGACACAAGCTTTTCACACAATTTTTGAAAACTTATAGTCCAAAATAGTTTTTACAAACATTTTACAAACATGTACACTCATTTGAAAATCATTTTGCAATCGGTTTTTCAAAATAGTATATATAGGTTTTTCAAATATTTTTGCAACCATTTTTCAAACCATTTGCAAATCATTTTTCAAACATTTTATTTCACACAAAGAAAAGAAGTTTTACAAACCACACTTTTTTTACAAAGGTTGAAAACATGTAACAAAATATTTTCAAAATAGTTTTCAATAGATGTTCACAAAGATTTTCAAACTATTTTTCAAACATTTTGCAAAAAAAACATTTTCACCTGATTTATTAATCAGTATATACAAAAAGAATTTTGAGGAATAATCACATCTTTTTATTAAAGGTTTTTAGTGAATTTTAAAGAATTAGTAGCCATATTATTAGGAAAATACGAAAGTACGAGTTATGGCTAAAGTATATACGTAGTATATACGACCCCCCTATACTTAGCTTGAGCTATGTCCTCATAGATTGGAGAGAAAAGATAAGACATAACTCGTACTAAGTATAGACAAGTCCAAAGAATAGAGAATAAATGAATGAATCAATTAATGAGAAGTTGACCGTCCCCCCTATACTTAGGATCAAATAATCCTAAGTATAGCAGACTGTATACAAAGCAGGGAGGGTCAAGGGTGGGTATGAACAGATCGTACTCGGGTTGTCTCCCCCTATACTTAGGGTAAGATATCCCTAAGTATAGACAAGAAGAGGAGACAATGGAGAGGATCGAAAAGAATAGAAAAACTCGGGGTGCACACCCCCCCTATACTTAGGACAAAGTACGTCCTAAGTATAGAAGACTGTCTACAAGGGCGGCACCGTTTCGGTAGATAAAGAAGATAGAGATGGAAAAGAAGAAAATAAGAAAACCAAGTGATATAAACAGATGGATCTGTACAGCGGAAGATGGAATTTGATCACCATGTATGAGATGTAGATGATAAGAGTCAAAGGACACATCTCATACCAGAAAAATGGGGGCAACGTCAATGGTCGGCGGAACATGATCAAGATATAGTTTCAAGCGTTGACCATTGACGCGGAAGGTAGAAGAAGATGACGGTTCGGATATGTCGATGCTGCCATTGTCATGTACCTTCCTGACCACATACGGGCCTTTCCACTTGCTCTGCAATTTTCCTGGGAATAATTTCAGCCTGGAATCAAACAACCATACTTTCTGATCTGGCTCAAACTGTTTATGGCTGATATGCGAATCGTGCCATGTCTTCACTTTTTCTTTGTACTGTAGGCTGTTGGAAAAGGCTGTATCTCTCAATTCCTCCAGGGCTGCCAATTCTGCTCTTCTCTGGTCTCCTATACTCTCGGGATCCAAAAGCAACTCAGTAACTGCCCAAAAAGATTTGTGCTTGATTTCCACTGGCAAATGGCACGGCTTGCCATAGACGAGACGAAAGGGAGATGTCCCCAATGGATTTTTGAAAGAGGTCCGATAAGCCCACAAAACCGAGTCCAAAAGCTGTGACCAATCCTTTCGGTCTGGGCGGACAACTTTCTGCAAGATAGTTTTTATCTCCCTATTCGATACTTCAGCAAGACCATTAGTCTGAGGGTGATAAGGAGTGGCAACCCGATGGTCAATGCCGAACTCGTCAGCAAGGGCCCTAACCTTGTCATTGATGAAATGAGACCCCCCGTCGGAAATCAAAACTCTAGGTACCCCGAACCGTGAAATGATATTTTTCCTCAAGAATTTACACACGGTTTTTGCATCTGCGGCTCGGGCGGGGATGGCCTCAACCCATCGGCTGACATAATCCACAGCGAGCAAAATATGCTCGAATCCCTGACTCTTAGGAAATGGGCCCATGAAATCAATTCCCCATGCATCAAAAACCTCACAGAAGTGAATGGGTTGCATGGGCATCATGTCTCTCTGTCCGCAGGTTCCCATTTTCTGACAGTCAGTACATCTCTTCACGAACTCATCAGAATCCTTGAAGAGAGTAGGCCACCATAGGCCGGATTGAAGCACCTTGTGTGCTGTCCTTTTTCCAGAATAATGTCCTCCTGCCTCAAGCTTGTGGCAATATGTGAGGACGCTATGCTGCTCTTCTTGAGGAATGCACCTCCTCCAGATACTATCCCCTCCTTCATGATAAAGGATGGGATCCTCCCAATGGTAAAACTTGGCCTTAGCTAGGAAGGTCTCAAGTTTCTGCCTGGGCCAACCCTGAGGGACTGTCTTGGCAACAAGATAGTTTACAAAGTCGGCATACCATGGGAGTGAGGTGACAGCTAAGATCGCCTCATCTGGAAATGTCTCTGAGATAGGTGCGCTGGGCTCAGATTCCTCAAGATTCTCCAACCTGGAGAGATGATCCGCCACCACATTCTTGACTCCAGGCTTGTCCTTAATTTCAATATCAAATTCCTGGAGTAGAAGGATCCATCTGGTCAGACGTGCTTTGGCATCCTTCTTAGCCATTAAGTACCGGATGGCGGTGTGATCGGTGTAAATGGTCACTCTAGATCCGAGAATGTAAGATCGATACTTATCAAGAGCGAAGACTACGGCCAGCATCTCTTTCTCAGTTACAGTGTAATTCCGCTGCGCGGCATCCAAAGTCCGGCTGGCGTAGTGAATGGCAAATGGTAAACCATCCCTCCTCTGTCCAAGCACAGCCCCTACGGCAAAATCTGAAGCATCCGTCATGATCTCGAATGGGAGAGACCAATCGGGTGGCTGAAGGACAGGAGCTGAAACAACCATATTCTTGAGAGTCTCAAATGATTCAAGACACTTATCATTAACAATAAACTCGGTGTCTTTTGTCAGCAGGTCAGTGAGCGGTCGGGCAATTCGACTGAAGTCCTGAATGAACCGTCGGTAGAAACCGACATGCCCCAGAAAAGACCGTAACTGACGCAAATTGGACGGCGGGTTGAGTTTTCTGATGATGTCCACCTTAGCCGGATCGACCTCCATGCCCCTGTTGGAGACGATATGACCAAGGACCGTCCCTTGAGTCATCATGAAATGGCTCTTCTCCCAGGATAAGACTAGATTAACCTCTATGCAACGCTTCAGCACACGGTCTAGGCAGTCAAGACAAGCGTCGAACCCGTCGCCATAGACCGAGAAGTCATCCATGAAGACCTCTAAACAGTCACCCACCATGTCCGAGAAGATGGACAACATGCACCTTTGGAATGTCGCCGGAGCGTTACATAGACCAAAGGGCATCCGTCTGAAAGCATAGGTCCCAAACGGACAGGTGAATGTCGTTTTCTCCTGGTCTTCGGGCGCAATGGCCACTTGATTATATCCAGAGTACCCATCAAGAAAGCAATAATGGCTCTTCCCGGCTAACCGCTCGATAATCTGATCAATGAAGGGAAGCGGGAAGTGATCCTTCTTGGTGGCCTCATTCAATCGTCTGTAGTCCACACAGACCCTCCAAGAAGTTGGTACTCTGGTAGCGATCTCCTCTCCAGACTCATTGACAACTGTAGTGATACCCGTCTTCTTGGGTACCACATGTAAAGGACTTACCCATTTAGAGTCGGAGATGGGATAGATGAAATCAGCGCTCCACCACTTCGAAATTTCTTTCATGACGACCTCTCAAAGGTTCGGGTTCAGCCGTCGCTGGAACTCACGCGATGGCTTAGCGTCATCCTCGAGATAGATGTGGTGGGAGCACAGCTTCGGGCTCAGCCCCTTGAGATCAGCTATATTCCAACCGATTGCCTTGCGGTTTCTTTCAAGAACCTCCATCAGGCGAGATTCTTGTTCTCCAGTCAAATCTGCTGAGATGATGACTGGGTGCATTTCTGGCTCACCCGCAAGGAATCTATACTTCATTGACTGCGGAAGAGGTTTCAGTTCAGGACAGCTGGGAGGCGGCAGATCTGGCTTCTGATAAGTCTGTGTAAATGCTACCAGGTCTGCGTGGGAGAACTCTCGCGTTGCATGAATTGCTGACGAAGGGCGGCCTGATGGATCATCAATAAACTGCACGGGCTCGCAATCCGTCATGGCTGCTGGCTCAGAAGGAATCAGACAAGGCAAATAATCATCAAAGTCATCCCAGTCAATGTCTGAATCCGAGGGATCAGAAGAAGATGAGCAAGAATGAAACTCATCTGCACCACTCATCACAACACTGTCAGCTTCAGATGTATCCTCCTCCAGGGATGTGCTCTCCCGGCTCTCGACTGCCATGAGCTTGAGATACAGTGAATCTGTAGGCAAGGCGAGGGTCGATGCTACAGGATCTTTCCAATTGGATTCATCATCAGTCATCTCAAAGTCACAGACCTGGTGGATGTCTAGCTCCTCCTCTGTCATCTGCTCGGCCTCGCTGGACTGCTCTGAGCATTCTGCCTCTCTGGCTCTGATCTCTTCGATCGTCTCTATTTGTATGGTTTCGCCTTCTACGCGAAAACATACCTTCCCACTGTCATGGTCGGTCACCGCCTTGGCTGTGGCCAAGAATGGACGTCCGAGAATGATGGGGGCATCAGTTACCGACTCAGGGATCTCCATGTCCAACACAACGAAGTCCACGGGGAATTTCAGGCCCAGAATGGTAACGACCACGTCTTTCAATAACCCCTTCGGCCTCTTAATCGACCTATCAGCAAACTGAAGGACGGTTCTGCTTCGAAGAAGAGGGCCAAACTCGAACTGCTTGAGTAAGGCTGCCGGAAGGAGGTTAATTGAAGAGCCGCTGTCTAATAGAGTACGATCAAACTGCTGCTCTTGAATCTCGCATCTGACATATGGAGCTCCTGCGTCTGGTCGCTTGGCTGGCAATGTGTTCTGAATGGTGCAGCAAGTGTTATGCGTGAGCATATGGATTTGATCTCTGTGCCTCTTCTTCCTTCGGACAGTAGTTGTTTCTTTCAAATTCTTCTTGAAGAAGGGGATATGCTCAAACGCCTCTCGTAGAGTCAGCTGAATATGGAATCTGTCAATCATCTCGTTGCCAAACTCTACCTGTTGGTTCTTTTTGGGATTTTCTTTTTTACTCCCCTTCGCTCGGCGGAGTGCCTCAGGGAAGGGGATGGTAGGTGCCTCCTCAGATGGAGGTCTAGGAATCGGTCCCTGTGCCTGTGGAGATGGAGAATCCATACAACTATCATCATGCAACACATATGGATCTGCAATTTGAACGGGAACCTTTCCTTTATTCATATTTTTGTTTTTGTTTTTCGTCCCACAGTCACTAGATACAAAAAGCGGTGGCATCACAGAAGATGGCTCAATAAAAGTAGATGTGGTGGCCTCAGTACCACCACTAGCACCTGTCTTCGCGGCATCAGCACCGCTTCCTGGTTCTGCATCAAAAATGGCGGCATCAGCACCACCGTCTTCATCTGGTATCACGGCGGCATCAGCACCGTCGTCCTGAACTTCATCATGGGTGGTATCAGTACCACCGTCAACCTCGTCATGAGCGGCATCAGCACCGCTTCTCTGCTCCTCTGGCGCTCCTGATCCTGCCTCTGGGTGTCGCTCAGAAGAGGCGCCGCCGGCTGGCATCCTACCGCTCCTAGTAGTAACAAAATCAGCATCATGGTAGGAATAAGATATGTCATTCAAATAATCACTAGGAGAGGTGTCCTCTGTAAACTCTACCTGCTCAGATTTTCTTTTCAAATTATTAGGATTGGGTTCGATCTGAGCGGGTATGGCGGCCTTGCCTTTGATAATATCCCGCATCTCCTGCCGGAACTCATCCATTTCTTGCCTGAAAGATGCTCGCTGTTCAGATAGCAAGCGGGCAAGATCGTCAAGGGCTGGGTTCTCATAGGCTGGACCCTGAGAACCGGATGTCTGACCCTGCTGGACATGGGGCTGCTGCTGCTGGTATTGCTGCTGATATTGGGGGGGAGGCTGGGCATAAGAATGTTGAGGCGGCTGACGCTGCCTCCACTGCTGTCCCTGATAGGCGGGACGAGGACCACTGTGGTACTGCTGGGGTTGGTTGTACTGGGGCTGCTGGTGTTGTTGTTGTGGCTGGCCGCTCTGCTGTCCTTGAGCAGGAGGATGCTGTTGGGATGAGGATCCACCATTACCCCAACGGAATCTGGGGTGATCCCTACGAATTGCGGGCTGAGGGTATCGGTCATACCAAATCCCGTTGACTTCCATCAACGGTTCCTTCTCAAAGGGGGGTGGAGGAAGAACTGCCAGTGGCTGCTCCGGCTGATAAACCACCATCTGAGTCTCCTGAGATGGCGGTTGCTCTGGATGGTACTGCAACAATGGAACCGGCTCCGCCTGGATATGGTTCACCTGGCGGTATGAGGTGGAGACCTGGTTGGGATTGTTGCTGCTGGAAGCAACCTGTGACCTGGGAGGCTGTTGTGAATGGGCCTATGCCTCCTGAATACAGAGAATCTGAGTTTTCAGGTCACTCATTGTCTTTGTGAGAAGGTCCATCTGGGCTAGACCTTGATTCTGCTTTTTCTCAAGGATCTCCATGCGGTCCAGCTTTTCACTGATAATGCCCATGTCGGCTGCTGCTGATTCGGCTTGGGCCGCGGCTACTGACGTTGTGCTAGGACCGGCATCGATGCGGGCGATCCTCTGAAATGATCCTGCTCCTTGCGGGGGCTTCTGGTGTGTGTAGACACGGGCTTGGGTCATTACTGTAGAATTTTCTGCCATGCCTTCGTAGATGGCCCAGACATCGTCTTCACCCTTTGAAAAGTATGATCCACCGCAAGAGGCATTGACAAGCCCCTGCAGCTCAGGTGTCAGCCCACAGAAGAAGCTCTGAACCAAGTTGGGCTTGGATATATCATGATGTGGACACCGGTCGATGAGCTCTCTGAATCGATCCCAAGCTTCATGAAATTGTTCATTTGGGATCATGACAAAATTGCTAATCATAGCTCTAGCTGCATTGGTCCGGCCGAGAGGATAGTATTTCTTCAGAAATGCGGTCCGGAGATCTGTCCAAGTGTCGACGAACTGCCCAAGATGCTTGAGCCAATATGCGGCTCTATCAACCAAAGAGAATGGAAAGGCAATCATCTTGATTGTGTCCTCGGTTATCAACCGATCATGGATGGTGCTGCATATCATTTCGAACTCTTGGAGATGGAGGTGCGGCTCTTCGGTCGGCAGCCCATGGAACTTGGGTAACATCTGAATTGTGTTGTGCCGAAGCTCGAAGTCTCCATGGATTGGTGGGAGTCTGATCCACCGGTGAGTGAGGGACGAAGCTGGGTTGTGTAGTTCCCTCATGATGGTCTGTGGCGGTCGCTCACCGTCTGGGTCGCCCCCTCCTGCATCGGGTCCTCCTCCTTCTCCGCCGCCACCGCCCCCAGGTCGGTTTTCTCTCATCTGAGCAATTTCCCTCATAAGGTCACCCATGAATGTGCCCTGGTCACGAATCTGTCTCTGCATAGTCTCCAGGGAGGCTAACAAGGAATTGTTGATGGCTGCTTGATCAAATAGGAACGGAGGGTGCTCATGATCCTCTTCATGCTCGCCTCTATCTGCCATGGCTGGATGTTCTGAAAAAGCAAAAGAGGCCATCTCAGGTGCCGTCGAATGAGCTGAAGACTGTGATGCACTGAATTCTGACACTCTTGGACTGATGGAGGGAGAATGAGAAAGGTGGTCGAGGGAGAACAGGGTGGATGTAAACTCAGGCTCGGAGAGCGGACTCTCCGAGGTATTCCTAGATGAATAAGGAGGAGTGCGGGATAGCGGTGCCGACAAAGTCGGCCTAAGAGATCTCCGTCCCATCATCTTGATTATTCGAGAGAAGTGGGGATAATGTAGAAGAAGAAGAATGAAATGAGATGGTATGCAACAAAATTGTGCACAAGTGTGCGGTGTTTTTTTTTTGATCTTGACCTCAATAAATCTAGCAATCAAACACAAAGCAGGGTTGAGTTCACCAACTCAACACATAAAGCCGTGAAGGTTCGGCTTTTATCTTGTCAATTTTAGCTTGATTCAGGAATTTATCTTTTAACGAGTCCTTAGAACGCTACGCCTAAAGGAGAGAGAGTACTGCCGGAAGAGTATCCCGTACTTGTCCTCCTCCTGTGTAACCTGTAGCTTGCACTTTTTGAGGTCCTTGTAACCCTTCCTGGATCCCTACTCAGCCAAAGAATAAGAGAGGAAGCCAATAGGCGAAACCAATACTTCGGAACTCGCTCGCAACGGAATCACCCGTGAGCGTGCAAGAACCTACTCGGACGCAGCCGGTGAGACAGACACCCCCGTGAAGGCGTGGCCTATGCTCGATACTTCGGACGAGGTCGATGCTCACACAATAGTGAGTCACCAATGGTGACCAAGCCCTACTCGACTACGTACGATAGAAGCGCCAATACTTCGGTAATCCAGGCGATACACAAGGCAGCCACAAGCTGGGTTTTTGGCTCTAATCCTTACGAAGCGCTCACCTCACTTGGAAGGAGACCTTCCCATGCAACCTGAATACAAGTGAGGGTGTTACTCTCCCCAAGCAATGAATCCAATTACCGATTTTATTTTTGGTCAAGTTTTCTTAGCAGTCCCTTTTTTAATTTTTTTGGTGTTATCGCTTCTTTTGAGTAGATTCAAACAAGCGCCTAACGATTTGTGTTTTCTTGATCCTACTTTGTTCCAAAAACAGAGGGAGAAAAGAGTCGGAAAAGCCGTGCAAGTCGTCACAAAGATGGAGATCTCACCTTTGTGCCTAAATGATGCGTGCAAAGTAAGAAGACTTACAGTGAATCCCAGCTCTCTCCATGCGGGATGCAAAGCAGAAATTTATAAACCTAAACTACATGCCGGTATGCACACGGAAATCGTTCTAGATTAGGCAACTGCTAGCGTGAAGAACCACAAGTTAATTATCAACTCCCAATCCGATTGTCCGGTCTTGGCTCACCCCTCCTCTTCTCGACACACTCGAGTTCAGGAGTAGCGCTTGATGGGGCTCGCTCACGGCGCGTGGATCAAAAGTAGATAATCAACTGTTTAATTAGTCTAAGTCCAAATACGCACTATAGGAGCATGCAAAAATAATTAGGTGTTTGGACCTATTCTAATCGAGTCAAGCAGGACCTAAAACTAAGAGCTCAATCCACAAAATAAATGAAAAAGGAAATCAAAACCGGAAAATGACAAGCGATGAAAACTCGTCAAAAACCGCGGTGAGCCCCCAAGTGAACAAACACTTGGAAATTAGGCCCGAATGTCTAAATGTCCAAGTCCAAGTGTACCTGTATTATTACAATTAAATGAATCACTCTCTCACCAAATAAAAGAAAAGCTAACTAATCCCTCTCTCTCTCACTCCTTGCTCTCTCCTACTGGCTTGGCTAGAGAAAAGCCGGCTCCACGTCCCAAGGTTGCGTCGGGTCACCTAGGCGATCCGCCTCGCTCCGCGGTCCCTCGCAAGAAGACAAGACAAGAGATGGTCAGATAGCTCAACAAGATATATCAAAAATATGAGAGATGAAAAATGCTGCTATGGTAAACAATCACACAAACAGACAAAAAGTGAACTACGAGCTGTTGATCCCCGAGAGCAACGGCGCCATTTGATTTGGCCAAAAATAGGTGGTCTTAAATTCACACAAAGCGTGAACTCAGTCGGTGTGTTGACCACACAAAATTCGGACCAAAGTCAACAATTAACCCACACTAAGATCAATAAATTAGAAACAATGTGGAGTTAAAATTTATTTTTAACTCTGCACAAATGATGTAAAGGGCAAGTATGCAGAGAGTTCGAACACAGGGAGCAAACAGTGTAGTCCTAGCAGAAGCTAAGTGTGTGAGTGTGTGGTGTGTCTACACTAAGCAAGCAAGTAACTACAATTTTTGTGGGTTTTTAATTTTTAAATTTTTTTTTTATTTACTTTTTAGTTTTATATTTTTGTATTTCTTTTTCAATATAGGAAAGGAAAGACAATATAAGAAAAGGCAAAGTAAAATATTTATAAAAATGCACGAAAATGCTCAAAAATTCAGAAAATAAATGTTTTGGTATTTTTAAGGTTTTTTACTGTTTTTGTGATTTTTGGGGCTTTTTCCAGATGTTTTTGATATTTTTAAAGATTAAAATAAGGCAAAACAGTGGAAATCAGGCTGGCTGCGACAAAAATGCAATTTAAAAATACCAACCAGTACCAAAAATATTTCACACTATTTTTCTAATAAAGAGAATAAATTAAAGGACAAACAGAAGCTGAGTTTATATTTTTTTGATTTTTCTACTATTTTATATAATTTTTTGAAGTTTTTGAGTGTTTTTAGGTTTTTAGTGTTTTTCTTTTGAAATTTTTAATGATTTTTGGACTGACACTAAAATAGGATAAAATAGACACTATGTGAATTTTTGGGAATTTTTGGAGGTGTTTTGATATTTTTTTGGTATTTTCTAAGGTAGACAGTACACAAAAAGGGAGTTTTTGATTTTTAATAAATAAGAAAATAAAATAAAATCAAAAACTAACTAGATGGCGTTAAAGTACACCTATCCAGAAGCTTAAGTCTATTTTTGTGGAATTTTTGGGCTTAAGATGATATTTTAAATCAATCCAACAAGCATCCAAGTAATTAACAGGCCTGGCAGGGGTATATGTGCAATATTCAAAACATCCAGGGGGCTAACATGCAAATATCCACAAAATTTTGAACTTAATATTTAACTTCTGGAACCAAATTGTAAATACAGGACCCGCCTGGGCACGCCTACAAATTACCCACCAGGGCGCGTGACTTGCACGCGCCTGGGAGGGACTGGAATGCAATAATACAAAAGCATGGGGGCCACTTTGCAAAATATCCAAAAATATTACACGTGCTGTGAAAGTTTTAGGGCTAAAACGAAATAAACAAAAGACCGAGGGGTCCTCTGCAAAATGCCCCCACCTCACGTGTACAGGTCACGTGAGGTGACGTGGCGGAGGACCTAAGTGCAAATAACGAAAGTCCGAGGGTCTTTTTGCAAATATTACAAAATATTTAAACTACCAAGGAAAGTTTATAGACTAATAAATAAATACAAAATGCGCGAGGGTGAGGATGTAAAATACCCTCGGCGCGCGATCCAACGGCGCTGAAGAGGCCACTCGACACGTGGCACGATCTGGACGGCCGATGACGCTTCGCTGTGGACGTCTGAGATTAGATCTCGGGCGAGATCGACGGTGGCTGAGCGCTGATGATCTGACGGCCCACGTTCTAACTGGAGGGTCTCCTCGATCGGACGGCGGTGGAGGCAGCTAGAAGAACGAGGCGGAGCTCCGGCTGGGCGAAGTTCGCCACGCTCCTCCGGCTGGCTCTGATGGCTATTGAGCTCCAAAATGAACGAGGAGCCTCCTGCAGGTCTCGGGTGACTTCTGGAAGCTTCAAAATCCACCGGCGAACGCCGGTGCTCTCGCACGGAGGTGGCGGAGCTGCGAGGCTCCAGGTGCTCCGGCGAGAGGGCAAAATAGCTCCAGGAGCTTCGATGTACTTCAATACCTGCACCAAAACGTTAGAGAGGTCGAGGGCAAAATGCCTCGACCTCGGGTGGCTCTCAAAATGAACGGGGAGGCGCAATAGGGTCTCGCCGGAGTTGCGCTCCGGCGAGGTGATCGATTAGGTAATGGAGTGATCGATTCGACTCAGAAAGATGGGGGAAATAATCCTAGAACTAACAGGAATGAAATGGGGAGTAAAATGGGATGAATGGCAGCCTCGATGGCCAATGGCCAGAGGGAGAATACCTCACGGGGACGACCGCCGGAGGTGATGGAACACGCCCAGATCAGTGGCTGATCCGCCGCCTTAAGGTGAAGAACCAGGAGCTGTCACCTCCAGGAGCTCGAGCATGACAAAAAGGGGGGAAAGATCTGTGTGGAATGCGGTTCAACCCGAGAAAGGTAGATGGGGGTTTGTATTTGAAGGGAGTTGAGGGCGTGTTTTCGAGGTGCGATCACGGGTGGAGGAAGAAGATCTGAGCAGATCTAAGAGGGCGGCGATGGAGATGGATGTACAGTGCACAACTTCCATGAAGGAAGCGGCTGGAGAGGACGAGCGGCGCAGCCTCGAAAAAAGGGTGAAAGAGGGGGAAAAACGAGGCGCGCGGAGCTCAAGGGGGTCAAGGACAAGCTGTTGACCCGCCGGTCAACAGTCGGAGGTTCCTGGTTGGTCCACGTGGACCAACCAGGGAAAAGATTGGAAAATTATTTTATTAATTCGATAAAAAATAGAAAACAATCGAATTTATTTTTGGTTATTAAATAAAAAATGCTTAAAATTTTATGTAGTATTTTATCATGATTTTTAATTAATTTTATGATATATATTTTTACAAGTTTACTTTTTAGCCTTATATAGGTATATTATCTACATATTTTAGTATTTTATTTTTGTTTTGTGTATTTTATTTTTATTATTTTTGTTTATCATTTTATGAAATTACAAAATACTTATATATACACAAATACATTTTTATTTTAATTTTCTGATATATTTTATATATTTAATAAAATACAAGTATGTTTTGTATAGGTATATGTATAGGTAGTATACCTATGTACCTTTTATACAAGTATTTTTATTTTGTGATTTCTTTGCATTTTTATTCTGATTTTAATGTACATATATATTATAAGTAATATTTACAACAATATAAAATTATAAAAATGAATAAATAATGAATAAAGAATAAGTTGAATATTTTAATCTGTACAAGGTACAATGTGGGTCCAAAACTCAACTTTCAGACCGTAGCTCCGCCAAATGCGAAACCACCACCATTGGATAGATTATTTTATTCTATATACAATTAAAGGTGAGTAGGCTGCATTTGGAGTTTTTATTGGTGAGATACAGGTCTGGGAAGTTGGGATTTTGGATTCTTATTCAGACCATATCTTTTTGTCTGTGCATTCTTTTCCTGTGAATTCAATTTTGCCTTTTTCTTTATTTTATTGTCTACAACTTTCGTGTACAAAGTTTCTTTATTTGATGTATAAAAAGTGGAACCAAAAATAGGTCCCAAAATGAATAAAGAATGAATAGATTGTATAGGTATTTACACTGTATTTCTGACCTTATCTCCCCCTACTTTATTCCTTGTCGACCTATTCATCAAGATGCCTAGGTCTCGGGGGTTTTGGGTCATAAAATATTTACAATATTTTATTCTTTTTCTTTTCTTTATTTATTCTATAATTTTGGCCTTAATTACAGTGATTTATACACAATCTGAATGCACATGCATGGATGCTAAGATGATGGTTTTAATGCTATTTACAGGCATTTGCTAGGGTTTTTGGTGCCAAAATGATAGAATAAAGATGATGAAATGTGGATTCATCAATCACCTAGGTTAATGCAAATTGGGAATGAGTGGTAGATAATTGAATGATTGATTTATGGTCACATTTAAACATTGATAACCTTAAGCTAATAATTGGGACTGATAAATGTAAGTTACTATAAAATGGAGTAAAGTAATGTTTTGGGAGAGCAACACCCTTGTTTACGTAGGTTGGTTTTTATTCGACATTTTCTCTTCATCCTTGTGTAAACTAGAATGTTTTAATCACCAATAAAAATAACAAGATAATCAACCAACACTTGTTGGTTTCATATGCGAGTTGGTGAATTGAAAAGGGTATTGCATGCTTGTTAGAGCCTTCATTGCTCCGACACCTTCTCCTAGCCCTTAAGTACTCCATTCCTCTCCGAAGATTCACTCGCTCCCTTATATATCCATCCTAACTTCTTTGTTCACCTCATGTCTCCCCAGCATCAATATCCATCTCTGTACTTAGGCTACGCTCAACCTAAGTATAGGGGGGGACCTGAGTCCCCATGATTTTCTTACTCATCTTTATAAGGGACGTCTGCCTCGGTTCATATATTTTTATGTACTTAAATGGATCTATGGCTTTGTATCATCTAGTGCTATGAGTACATAACAAAGTTTAAGTATAGGGGGGTATATTGTATATACAGTATATGTACTTTAGCTATATTTTGAAAATTTTTGAAAATTTTTAAATCTAAAGTATATTCTTATGAATTAAGTGGACAACAGGTTTTCAACGCTTTGAGGATTTTTCTATACTTTTTTACACTATTTTCAAGAAAAAATATTCATATATTTTTATGTACTTAAATGGATCTATGGCTTTGTATCAGCTAGTGCTACGAGTACATAACAAAGTTTAAGTATAGGGGGGTATATTGTATATACAGTATATGTACTTAAGCTATATCTTGAAAATTTTTGAAAAATTTTAAAGCTAATGTATATTATTATGAATTAAGTGGACAACATGTTTTCAATGCTTTGAGGATATTTCTATACTTTTTTACATTGTTTTCAAGAAAAAATATTTTTTAATATGAATTGGAAAAAAAGGTTTTCACTTATTTTGAAAAATTGTTTGAAAAATATTTTAAAAATATATATATATATATATATATATGTGACATGGTTTGCAAAATATTTTCTTACTTTTAAGGGAAAATAAGTCTAACTTATGTTCTAACTTTATTTAAAAATCCATAAAAATGAGAAAAAAATAAAAACTCCTTTGAAAGTCAAATTGACTACTAAACGCAAATAAGTAGCCGCATTTCAGTGATGGTTTTTCCCTTAACGGAGTAAGTGGTTTTAAGGACATCATGTATGGCTCCGTCCTCAAGCAACGGGTTTCGTTCTACTGCCTATACTTACACCTATACTGGTTGAAAGAATATGCAACTACTCATTTGAGTTTAGGCAATCATTAGGTCTTTTAAAGTCTTCATAAAAAAAGGATGGAGGAGTTGGATTAAATCACGGACATATTCATTTCCACACAGTGTCATTGATGTTCAAAAACACCTGATTTATGAGGTCTTGGGATTTTAGGTTAATCAGCCTTAGCCATTAGGATCGTCGACTTAAACTTCCACATTTCTCTAGTTTTCTAGATTTGTGTGATATATTGCATGCTTAGTCTCCTACCTTAAGAATATGATCAGTACTTCAAATACACGACTGTAGTCATGATGAGATGGGTTTGAATTTCACTTGAGGGACTGGGATAAGGGATTCAACTCTGAACTTGATTTAATAATAATCGAGGATGTGATAAAATCATCGAAATCTTCATGAAACCTGAGTGTCAGAAATTTCAGCCAGTAAGAGAACTTGGTTCTTGTACTAATCTCTTGACATCTACGTAAGTGTCAGGGTGTGAATAAAATCAAAATATTGATAAGTGTGTGCCAACTCTTTGTAAAAGCAATGGAGCTAGCCAAAAATAAAGCAAAGAAATGTTGAAAGAAAAGCTCTCACCATATAAAGTCAAATATCAAAGAGCATTCACCAAAGGCGAGCGCTCCCAACCATTTCAATGTATCCACTTGGACCACCGCTATTAGGATCAGGAGTCAGTATAGCACCAAAAAAGGGCTCTGCATCGTAAATGCTACAAGTTTGGGTGTAAAATGTATATTAGATACACAAAAAAGGCACACCCCAGTGTGCTCCCAGGAAAATTAGAGAAGACAACTCCAACTTCTCTTGACGGACAAACTGATCAACAACGAAAAAATACATGTGTTGAGTTAATAAGGCACTCGAGATGATCCTTGTTCCAATGAGAGCTAGATAAGAAATGATACAATCCTATGCCCTCCATCAACTGTCCTTCGATCTACACTTTTAAGTATGACAACTAAAAGGATGGTGGATTGGATGTAAGAAATGATTTACTCCCTAGTGTTGAGGATCACGTTCTTAGGAGAGTCTCTTGGACTTGAACCTTGGGTGACGCTGTGACTATGCTCTTGTGATTGCAGTCAACACTTAAAGTCATATCGCTATTATTTATGTATACAGAGAG
This sequence comes from Ottelia alismoides, assembly GCA_037367405.1. Taxonomy (NCBI): domain Eukaryota; kingdom Viridiplantae; phylum Streptophyta; class Magnoliopsida; order Alismatales; family Hydrocharitaceae; genus Ottelia; species Ottelia alismoides. Next base: position 365,774 of record JAZKJV010003403.1, read on the forward strand.
AGTCTGATGATTAGGGAAATTGGATACCTTTTGATTAGAGCTTGGTGCAGCTTAGAATTTTAGGATCTTTAAAATCGAGAGTTCTTGAATGGATCAAGTCTTCTATTCACATTCACAGTCAGGGATTATTCTAACTTATTCATTCTTTATTTGCTAGAGGACTAGCAATGTTTAAGTATAGGAGGGTGATGATTCCACGATTCATCATCTCAATACCTTCATCTTGGCAAAATCCCTGAGTAAAATCTCTAATAAATATCCATAGAACCAATAAAATAACAAAGTGACTCTTGTAAATAAAATACACTAATTATTGTATATTATACTGTACAAAATAAATTAACAATAAAAGCTGTAAAGTAAAGGAGTTTTTAACCTATAATAGCCCAAAACTTCATGTATTTTTAATAATTTCATTACAACTTTTTTGGGATAATTCTTTCTCTAACTTATTTATAAAAATGTATATGAAAATACAAAAATACAAAATAAATTCCACATCAAATAAATGATCCTAGATCTCAAAGAGAAAAAAGCCATAAAGTCGAACTTCCCGGCCAAATTCCCACCCCGTATGAAATCCAAATTCACCACTTTAAAGTTTAAATTAGAAAAATATCTATCCAATGAAAGTGGTTTCATTAAAATCGGAGCTCGTTTGCAAAATTTTAGTTTAGGGATCTTTGTGTATATTGTACATAATGTAATAAATTTGACTTCAATATTTTTGTGCACCTATGGTTATTTGTTACATTTTATTTTCTGATATTTGTATAAATATTTTCTAATTATCTTTTATTGAAAATATAAAAATTCAAATTAGAAAAGTAAAAAAAATTCCATAGAAATATTGTTTTGTTGGACTTTTGTAATTTCTCCATTTTTCTTTTTCTCTCTTCATTTTATTCTATCATTTTGGTAGTCTACTTTTATTGTATTTTATTTGATTCACATTCTCTACAATAACTTCTCTTCTTTCATCAACCTCCATTCAACTCAATTATTCATCTAACTTCCCATTCAATCCCACCACTACATTAACCTCCCATTTCACTCCGCTTCCATTCTAACCTCCATTTTTCCATCTCTTTTTATGCATCTCATTCTCCTCATTTTTACCTTTGATTCATCTTTGTGTGAGGAGAGGCTCGTTTCTATGGTTGAATCGGTGACAATGATGCAACCGTGGTCGAGCAAAAATAACCCTCTCTCCGGTGAGATCCATTGGCTTCTTGGCCAACATCGCAATCGCATCCGCACGCTGCTCGAGCTCATTGCTCGCCGACGATTCAAGTGAAGATCGTGCTTCTCGTGAGCATACCATAGGCGACCACTTCCATTTTAGGTAATTTCCCTTTTTACCATTTGTCATTGTTTTATTTTTGTTGCATTTTTTTTAATCACCTCACATTTACCTCCCCTACTCCATTTGTTCTACTTCATCAGCTTTACCTCCATCACCACATCATATTTTTCTTTACATCATTGATTTTTCCTTATTTAAAGAAAAAAACTAAAAATTTAAATTAAGAAAACACTGCACAATAGTAAAAAAATAAAAAATGCACGTACAACAATGACTGTGGTCAGCAGGGGAAGGTGTTGGCTGCCGCTGCTTCCGCCCTGCCACTCCAGCACACTGTGTGCACACCTCGCCAAGCCCGCAGCCACCTGCGGCTCCACCACTTTCCACCACAGGGCCCTCCTCCAGCTTCAAGCCACTCCGCCTACGAAGCAACATGCGCCTCGTATCCATCGCAACTGCTCCTCCAAGCGGTGTCGTCTCTGGCACTTCGCCAAACCACCATCGGTGTGCAACGCTGCCTCCACCGCTACCACCTGCGCATGGCTCCGCCATCAGTAGACCCCCGTGCGTAGCCGTCGCTCTCCTCCACGCCACCCGCCTTCCTCCCTCGCACCTGCAGCAACTCACAACGACCGCCCTCTCTCCGCCGCAGTGCCTCGCTGCCATCGCGACCGATCATCCAAGCGATGCTGCCTCTGCCACTCTGCCAACCCACCGTCAACGAGCGACACCTGTGCCGCCTGCGCCACTCCCCATCTCCAACGTGCCCTAGCCGCTATGAAGAAGAAGGTGGTTTCCTCATTTTTTATTTTGAAAAAATTATTTTTATTTGAAGTTTTTGTTATAGCAAAAAGGTCCATATATATATTTGTTTAGTTTCTTTTTTGTATTGCACGGATAATCCTGTATTTACATGTTAATTCGGATATTTATTTTGCATAATTTAATCTAATGAAAAATATTACTATGTTGAGCAACTAATTCCCTACCTTTTGGATATTTATTTGTATTTTTTTGAGTTATGGTGAATTAATTAAAAATGTTCAAGGGTAATTATGCATATTTTAATCATATTTGAGGTATTAAATTCATATCTCACTTATAGTTGCTCCATAAATTCCACAAAAAATTAGAAATGACGACATGAATTGTTTTCATCTTAATTGGAGTTATCTTGTGCTTTAATTAAATTGTAGAGTTGTTTTCGTAATTGATTTTCAATTAAATCTACATAATATTTTTGCGAAATTTCAACTCTGTTGGATTGTTCATCTACATATCTTTTTGAGATAATTCACACTCTCACTAATTTAATAATGTAGATTTATTAGGAATTAGTTACTCAATGTTACTCTGTTTCCATTGAAAAATCCATAAAACATTTGATATTTTGTCAGAAAATTCCGAAACAATTACTATAGTATCCTTGCATCTTGTTTTATTTCCAATAAAATTTTCATATTTTTGCATTCTGTTTGTATGAAAAATGCGAAAAAACAATAAAAGGTGTGTATTTTTCATTGTTGTATTTTAATCTATAAAATTCCAAAAAGAAGTGTCTTGCATTCATCTCTTGATTAGGATTTTAAGAAAAATATAATTTGGCTAAATTGGACTAATTTCTTATTAAAATTAATTTAGTACATTGCTTTCATATTCATTTTGCATGAAAAAATGAAAAAAAATCTCATTGGAAACCTAGATCTAAGTTTTTGAATTAACCCAATGTTGTTCCTTTGCCTCCCTGTGTTCGACCCCGAACTTGCCCGGGATATAAATTAAAGCCGAGATACTCCTCACGGAGATTTTCTCTCAATTCTGATTGATTCACTATGTACCTCTATTACAACGAGTGTAAATTACATCAAGTACCTAGTGGACCGATCAGGTCATATATGTTATTTTTTTTATTTTCTTAGACAGAAAATGAACAAATGCAAATATGTTTGAGGGGAGATAAAGGTGATGTGATAAAGAAGATCTATGAAATACCGTGATGATATGAAATGTGTTGGAGTATAGGTAGTGAATGTTATGTGAGAAAAAAATGCAAAGATAAAAATGGGACTTTCCTATGATGATATATTAACACATCTGTCTCTGGTCAGAGGATGTGTGCCTATATCGTGATAGCGTTCTACATAGGACTTTGGTCATCTCGATATCGTTAAGTCAACCATTTTAGCTAACTCATCTGACACCTTCAAATCACTATTCTCATGCAGAGGACCTACATCAAGAGGTCGGTCAGATATCAACCTAATGAGAAAGGATTGATATCTCGTACTCTGGCTGGATATCATTTCTTAACAGTCATTTGACGGTGCTTGATGAGTCCTCAATCGACCTCCTTAGATATTCATCCAAGCACCAACCTCTATGATTCAATTTAATGAATCAACAACAATATGATTATTAAGAAGACCATGGTACATAACCCTAATTGTACATAGGGACCTTATAGTGAATTCATTCATCTAATCTCAGAAAGGGAGTGAAACAATCAATAACTTTTATTAATAAATCATATATGACAATAACATTTATTGTAAGAATGGTTCGCCTTGGGCTCATATGGCTAACAGGCTTGGTCAGGACCCCTCTAACATCCATATCGATTCCATGGAGTCTACATCTGCAATAATACGGGTGATTCTTGAGATCACAGTTCAGACCTTGCAAAACTCTCTCTAGACTACCTGCCTTCTTCAATAATCCAAGATCACTCTTGTCCTGACCTCTGCCAATATTGGATGGAAATAAATTCACTCCTTACACATCTCCATCCTTAATGAAGTTTTATGTTGACCTTAACATAGAACATTTCTCTACATTGGCTGCTTCCATTCAGACTAATCGAAGCATTATTCCATTGGCAGATCAAGAGCCTGATATGGAGATAGAGGTACTTTGAGATTTAGATTCAGATCCAGATATGGCTCCAACATGAAAAGGGAAGGGACCTCAACACCCACCACAACCATAACAAAGCCAACTAGATCGGAATAAAGTGAATGCCCGGTTGCTCGCATCCATTAAAGCCATTTAAAGACAACTCACAAACCATGCATTGGCACAAGTTGCCTTCGAAGACATGCTAAATGATTTGAGGTGAAGTAGAGATAATCCAGGAGGAGGAGAAGAGGAAGAAAGAGAAGATGGGGCCTGTGGAGTGCCAACAAATGAGCCTAGAGGAGAGAGGCTCGAGCCTACTCTCAAGGAGACTTACAACCATGGCGTAGGCCAGACGATCAAGTGGATCCAAATCCTACCAGTCCATGCACATGTTGAGTTGAAACCTCAACTCTTATCTCTTCTTCCCACCACCCATGGGAATTCTAATGAAGAACCCTACATCCATCTACAATAGTTCCCTCACATATGCAGAACAACGCATTACCCTAACATACCATTAGGTGTAGTCAAGATGATGACATCTCCATTCAGCCTTCAGGACAAGGTGCTATACTGGATCAATCATTTTTGGTAAAGTCGTCATGATTTGGGAGTAGCTCAAGTCAGCCTTCCTGCATAAATTCTACCATCTCGGTTAGCTCAATCAGATGTGAGCAAGAATGGCCAACTTCTCCCAAGCCACCCACGAGTCTATTTATGAGGATTGAGAGCATTTCATAGATTTGCAAGAGAATTGTCCCTATGATGATATTCCTTGGACTAACCTGGTGTAACACTTTTTTGGGGACTTACTCTTAAGTGCTAGAGGCTTGTGGATGCCGCTTGTGGAGGTTCGCACTTCAACAAAGATGAGGATGATGCCATTTGGTAGATCTTCAAGGTAATGGTTGAAGGAGAGGATGACTTGTAGTCATCTCACACATACTAGCACCAACCATATATTCAAGAGAGTCCAGTTCACATGTGACATCACATGATCTAGACAAGGATGAGCTCCAAACTGAGCATCATAGGGAGCTACCTATCCAAAGTGTATATTATTGAAAAACGATCACAAGACTTTGAAAAACTACCTGTGATTGAACATAGGTCACAAACTTCAAATAAATTGGAAGAAATCACCAAGAAGCTAGAGTTGTTGGTGAGCACAATTATCTCTTTCCAGTCATTTTCTATGTCATCCATGACTCCTATCGTGATGAAGGGGTCATCATTGACTCAGCCTCCTCAGTAGAGTATTGTGTAGTGGACAGTTGAGCATGTGTACTCTGTGCAAGCCCCCGAGCCAACATTGTCCCAACAATCGTAACAATAGTTAGTAGTGTACTAGCCTGAGCTTCAGATCCTTCCTGATCCATGTTCTCTACCTTTGCCTCTCATTCAAGAGGTGAATGATGTATGGTCCAATGACACATAGCTAGCTCGTCCATGTGGACATCGGCAATATTAATCTTTCACTTTTCTTCCATTCTCTCAACATCAAGGAGGGGGATTAGTTCAGAACCAATGGCCTCAACACTAACAATCTCCACCATATTATAACAATTAGAGATAGAGTCAGTACCAATAGCCATCATACCGTAAATACTAGTGGTATCAGCAATATGTAGTGGTCCATGTAAGCAACAACCTTCTCAAAACAACCAATACCAACTTTCTCTTCAATACAATTCCCGATATTCTTACCAACAACCTTCACACCATTTCTAGTATCAACATGTCCACACACTGAACCATATGAGATTTCTACCATGAACCCTACCATGGACTGCTTGGCACAACAGGTGAAGAGCTTAGCAGAGATGGGCGAAAAGAGAGATGACCTCACCACCGCCAAAACTACTATTCCAGTACAGGTGGAGATAAACTCCAATAATTTCAAAATGAGAGAACAAGTAGCTTGTGATGTTCCATCCAAACCCACAAAAACATATGTTAATGATATGTTTTTATCTAATGTTGTCACACTAAAGAGCGGTAGGACCTTCTAGCCTTCTGTTGTAACAAAGGATAAAAATTAAGCATGTACTAGAGACTCATCATCATCTTCCACGTCAGTCGATCCAACAATCAATATGGATGAGGAAGAAGAAGATTGAGGAGAAGCACTAGAAATAACATTTTCAAAAATAAGCAAAATGAAAAAGAACAAAAATACAACAACAACCACAGCTATGTCGTGCCAGCAACGAATAGGACCGCACTTGCAGCCGATATAGTGCCAGCCAATGAAGCCCCATCTGCATTTTTGGGATGTCTGCCATTGATAGATGAATACACTCCTTGTTACCATCCATTTGTACAACAATATGTGGATATTAATTCTGATGTAAATAATAACAATACTTTTGATTCTGTAAATATTCCATTTCCTGAAGCTACACAAAAATCCAAAAAAAGAGAAAATTTAAAATAACCTTATCTGATCCTAATGTTTTTGAATTCATTCATAATATTGTTCTTGAAATGCCTCAGCTCATGTATGTTAAGTACATGCCAAACATCAAGAAAGGACTGAAGGAGGCATGTACTTCCATGAGACAATAGCATCGAGCTAGAGAAAGAAATGTGAAGGACATCCTGACCACACCTATAGTTAAAGCAATCAACCATCTCGCAAGCAAGATGAAAGACATGTTAGCCCCTCACATCAGATGCCAGATGCTCGATAAAGAGTTTGATTGAATACTTCTAGATAATGGATTGTACATCAATATGATAACGACTTAACTGCTCAAAGAATTTGGGTTGGGACTACTAATGTCTACTAGAATGATTCTACAGTTTGTAGACACATCAATAAAATGGCCAAGGGGAATTTTGGAGGATGTCATCGTAACTCTTCAGGGGATGCAATTCCATGTGGAATTCATTGTGTTGGACATGGACAACTCAACTCCTCTTCTCCACACCAAAATTATACTTGGACAATCATTCCCTCAAACAACCAAAGAAGTGGTAGACTATGGAACCAGACATATCACCTTTAGTTCCAGCAGCAACAAGATACCCATCAAGGTGATCCAAGTGCTGAAACAATCAGAATCTGTTTTACATGTGAGTGAGCCTATAGAATCAAGAACTGGAGACTGTTACTTTCTAGCCAAAATCAGAGATACCAATCTATTCAAGGATGATATTGAGAACCACGAATTACTCTCGTTTGAGGAAGGAGTGGACAACACAATTGAATTCTCATGTGTCTTCAAAGATGAGATCCTTTCTTAGTTTCCATAAGAAATGATTGTTGGCCACATGTCCTTAGCAGAGAAAGAGGAGATTATTGAAGATTTTTGTGAACAAGATGGTATCATTGACATTTTTTGTGCAGCATTGAAGTCAAAGTTTGAATTGCCAATGGTGGACACTTTCCAGTTGAAAGATCTGACACCGCCAACATGCATAATTGTCGAAGTTGCCAATGAACAGTTCAGAACCCACCTAAGCTTAAACCACTTCCAGTGAACATGAAATACGACTACCTTGTGGGTACACAAAACATGTTACTGACCATTATTAATTTACAACTGATCAAGGACCACGAATCTTGAGGTTCTTGAGAGAAACCCCAAGGTTAGTAGCTAGAAACTTTCAGATCTCCATGAGATTAATCCTTCACTGTGTTCCAACACATCTACCTTGAGGAAGATAGCACGCCAACCCAAGAGTTTCAGCGTAGATTGAATCATAACCTCTGAGAGGTTGTAATGAATGAAATTGCCAAATAGTATGATGCGAGATTCGTATATCCCATCTCCAACTCAAAATGAGTGAGTCCTCTGCACATAGTACCAAAGAAATCGGGTATCACCATCGTGAAGAATGACAAAGAGAGGATATCTCAATTAGAGTTCCAATTTATTGGCGTGTCTATGTGGATTACAGACGCCTGAATCTAGCCACAAAGAAGGATCATTTTTCACTTCCCTCTATCGACTAGATAGTTAAAAGACTGGTCGTAAAGGAATACTTATGTTTCTTGGACGAATACTTTGGTTACAATCAAGTCGCAATTGGTCCTGAAGATCAAGAAAAGGCTGCCTTCGCCTGACAATTTGGGACATATGCCTTCCGTAGAACCAATTTCGGATTGTACAATGCTCTAGAGGCATTCCAGAGGTGCATGTTGGCACTATTCATAGATATGGTTGGTAGTTGTCTCTAGGTTTTCATGGATAACTTCTCGATCTATGTAGATAACTTCGATCACAGACTTACTTTTCTAGAATGAGTATTGAAAAGATGTTGTGACTTTAACTTAGTGTTCTCATGGGAAAAAATCCACTTCATGGTGACTTAAGGGATTGTCTTAGGCCATGTCATCTCAAAAGCATGGCATGGAGGTTGATCCTGCAAAGATGAGGTATATTTCATTACCGATGCAAAAGTCCTCCAAGCCATTAATACGTTGAAAGAAGTGATAACTCAATATCCGGTCCTCCAACTGCCAGATTGGTCTCTACCAGAGATCATGACAAATGCTTCTTATTATACCATTGGAGTGGTTCTGGGACAGAAGATATGGTTTACTATTTGCCATTCACTATGCTACCAGAATACTTGATGAAGCTCAAAAGAATTATAGTCTTGAAAACGAACTGCTAGCAGTTGTATTTTCCCTAGAGAAATTCAGATCTCACTTGCTTGGATCCAAATCATTGTGTATATAGACCATTCTGTCATCAAGCACTTGCAAAGCAAGAAGTATGCCAAAACAAGACTCATCATATGGATCGTTCTACACCAAGAATAAGTATGCCAAAACAAGACTCATCATATGGATCATTCTACACCAAGAATTTGATCTAGAAATTAGAGACAAGCCTTGAATAAGAAATGTGGTGGTAGATCATCGTTTAATACGACAAGATCCAAACAGTCTTAAGTAGAGCATGATACCGATTATTGAGACTTCCCAGACGAGGCAATTATGTCAGTCACCTCATTCCCATGGTTCTTCGATATTGTGAATCGTCTTGTTTCCAAGAGAACTCTGCAAGATTGGACAAAGCGGAAAGTGGACAAATTTTTGTTAGATATTCATTTCTATCAGTGGGAGGATCCATATTTCTTTCGTGAGGGTGCATACCACACCTGGAGAAGGTGCATTCCTTAGAGGAAGTCCACAGTTCCTTCGAGTATTGCCACAATCGAGAATTAAGAGGGCATCACTCTAGGAAAAGAACTGTAGTGGAAGTGCTCCAATGTGGCCTATGGTGATTAACTCTATTCAAAGATGCAGAAGACATCGTGAAACACTACACTGACTATCAGAAAATGAGTTGAATTACTGGAGTGCGAGATGCAATGCCCTTGAAGTACATTCAATTTTTAGACGTATTTGATGCGTGGGGCATTGACTTCATGGTCCCAATTCCCAGTAGTCAAGGATTTGAGTACATTATGCTCGCACTCGATTATCTAAGAAGTTGGGTGGAGGCTTTCCCAATCTGAGTTACTGATAGTCACATGGTCTATCAATTCCTGAAACAACATATCATTGCAAGGTTCAGGATTCCAAAGATTCTGACATCCGTTGGCGGTAGCTATTTATCAATAATGAAGTGATGAAGATGACACAAGAATACAACATTTAACATCGTGTTGCTTCTCTATACCACCAAGAGTCCATGGCCTGACAACATGTTCAATTAGGGAGATTAAAAAATTCTTCAAAAGCACGTGTGTCCTGACAGATAGAACCGATCTCAGCTAGTCAACTCAGTTTTTTACGTCTATCAGACCGTGTACAAGTCATCTTTGGAGATGTCTCCGTATTGCCTAGTCTATGGAAAGCCGTGGAATTTTCCTGTTGAATTAATTCACAAATCTTCATGGGAAATTAATGTTTGCAATTTGGATTCCAAGAAGGCATTTAAGAACAGAAATATTGATCTGAATAGACTACTTGAATTCTGAGACTATGCATATGACTATAGACTGATGTATACGGAGAAAGTTAAGAAGTGGCATGACAAGGATATCTGCTTGAAAACTTTCGAGCTTGGTCAGACATTTTGGTTGTTCGATGCAAAGTTGAAACTGCTTCCAGGGAAGTTGAGAAGCAAGTAAACATGGCATTTTGTAGTAAAGCATGTGCGTGACAATGAAAGTATCATGATAGATGATTTGTCAGCTAATGGACAATACTTCGTAATCAACGGACAACTACTGAAGCAATATCTTAAGCATGATACATTCATGTTCGTTGATTCCTCAATACATGTTGTCTACAAAGAAGAACTCCACAATGCAACATCATCACAATCAGATGAGGCTATTAAAAATATTTTTTATTAGTAAATCTTATTATTCTTTTATTCTTTTTTCTTTCCAAATTCCATTTTTTCATTCTTCTGAAAGTTCCACTCATCCCATTCATCAGTTATATACTTAAGATATGCTTCATCCATAGTATAGGGGGATAAGTGTATATAGTTGCTCATTCTTTGATCCTTTGCTTTTCTCCTCAACTCTTGATATTCTATCTATACTTAGGGATATTTCACCCTAAGTATAGGGCGAGACAGACTGAACTGATGATTTGTATATTCCCACTATCGACCATCCATGCTTTTGTGCACAATCTACTATACTTAGGATTATGTGATCCTAAGTATAGCAGGGATACTCGACTTATCATTCTTTATTGAGTCGTTATAGTATAGACTTTTCTATACTTAGCACGAGTTATGTCTTCCTTTTTCTCTCCAACTTATGGGGACATAGCTCAAGCTAATAATAGGGGGCCGTATATAAGTGGAATATATTTTAGTCAAAACTCACACTTTCATATTATTAATAATATGGATAATTAATAAACATTTGAAACACACCTCAAATTATATGTAATTATGACTAATAAATAAGTTAAAAATGTTTTGCAAAATGTTTAAAAACGGTTGGAATACTGTTTGACAAATCTTTTGAAACCTCATTTGAAAAATATTTTGTGAAATGTTTGCAAACATTTGTAAAAATGTTGGGTTTGTAAAAATTCCTTTTATTTGTTTGAATAAAAGTTTTGAAAACCAATTTACAAACAATTTGAAAAATGATTTCAAAAATATTTTGAAAAATCTATACATATTGTTTGTAAAATCTTTGATAAATGATTTTCAAATTTTATAAATATTTTAAAAGTTTTTTTGTCAAATCATTTTTAAAATAAAGTTCTAAAAATATTTGGTAAAATATTTTCAAATTAATTTTAGAATCTTGTACATACTTATAACAAATAAGAACTCTTTACAAAATATGTATAAAAATCTGTAAATAACCACTAACCAAATCCCTGTAAATAGCTATTGTAAATCCTTTCACCTAATTCTTGTAAATAACAAGATGCACTCTATTGTAAATAACTGTCTATAATTATTTGAGTAAGTCTTTTGTTTTTCAAAAATCACTAAAAATTTACAAACCAAAACCTATAAAAATTTGCAAAATGTTTTCAAAAGTTGTATAAAATTTTGCAAAACTTTTCCAATAATTCCATATAAGGGTCAAATTCAGAAAATTGCTTCGCAAAACTATTTTCTTGCATTATACATAGCATATGAATTCTCATAATAATCAAGACAATCGAACAAGTTCAAATAAAATTTAAAGATTGGAGCTTGGTATAGATTGTAATACACTTAATTTCAGAGGAACCCATTGAGGAATGAAATTGGGTATACTACAGGTCACCATGACTTAGTTCTTTATGTTCCTTAAGACTATGTTCATGAGTCGATTCAATGTGTCTAAATAGAGCCCTTTATATCATCCGTAATAGTCTTGAGTGTGGTCTGACTGGAAACTTCACACTTAACTCAAACCATATAGATTGTTGAAAAATCATGGAGTCCAAGTCGAGACAATACTAAGCCACTTCATCAAGGGTAGCTCAGGAACCATCCTTGGGGATTGCTGAGACAGGTACCCTATCGCACTTCTTTTGGTAATAATGAAATCTAAAGACTAGAGACTTGATTGAAATAATATCTCGGATGAGGAATGGTATGGCAGCGCAATTTTTTCCAAGACCCCAAAAAATGGGTGGACTAAAAGATGCCATATCCGTAGAAGCACAAACAAGAATGCAAAGCAAATAAAAGACAGAAAATATCCAAAGAACCCCACAACAAAAAGTAAACAAAATTTGAGCTTCAAGAAAAAGCCTACTTCTTGGTGATGGCCCGATTATGCTGACTGGGCTTATAAGGGAATGAATACTACACTTGTCCATTCCCACTTCCTTGTCCAATTCTTTAGCTTCTTCCCCATTCGGTTGTAAAGACTAGCGACACCAATAATTGAATTTTGCCAGCAGATAAATGTGTGTCTATTGTAGAAAACCCCTCGAGACAAAATTTGAGTAATCAAACAAAATACAACACTAACTAGGAGAGAGAGAAAAATAATAAAGAGAGTGATAAAAGAATATCAATCGCTCTCATAAAACTGGTGTTGTTTCACTATCTTTATTTATCCAAGCAAGTTCTCCTGGGTCGAACACAAGAGGAAAAACGTTGGACTTTATTTTTCACGAAAGAAAATATTTTTGTGACTTTTTATCTTTCTTTTCTTCTCATCTTTTGTACAAAACTCTTTTTGGATTTTCAGTTTCTATTCTTTCTATTTTTAAAATTCAATTTTTATTTAATATTCAATTGAGATATTTTTCAATAAATTTATCTACATATAATATGTGAAAATATAGGAAAATATAGGTGATATTATATTGTAGAGAAATCACTTAAGCAGCTGACTCGAGAAGGACCACAAAAAGAAATCAAATGGCTCTATAATTGAAGAATAAAATCCAAGTAAAAAGTGAAAAGAAATCCCCGAAAATGGGAGCAAAACTAAAATAAATAAATAAACTACGATGATATAATAGTGTCTAAGATATCACAAGTGTCCAATATAGTCCAATATCAAATAGAAGTATGTAAAAATATACAAGTAAAAAGAAATGAATTTCTTTCAATTAGGTCCCTAATCAGGGATCTAATTGAAAGCAAAATTGGAAATATTCATACTCAGGTCCCTTCTCAGGGACCAAAATGCAAATAGGCAATCTTCTGGAGGTGCGTGTAGATTTTAGAATCCCGTATTTGCTTGTTAATAAATTTTCCACCGGTTCGATGAGATAATAGGATTAGATCATATCCTCTGATCTGGACTGTCGATTGAGCTCCCCAACTTGGGAAGAATGGCGACTTGACCTTCATCTGGCATTTGATTGTCGTTGGCACACACTCATCTTAGTTAGAGATTGTCTGAGGTAGGTCCAGAAGGGGGATTTCCCTCCTTCGAGCGCTCCTACTGCAAGAGGAAGGTACTCAAAGAAAGATGAGTCGCACCTGCTACGGATTCAGATCAGATGGTATCCAGTTCAATCGGTTATGAGAGAGATGATTGCTTGCTCCAGATTATGTGATGACCTATAATATAATTGTATTTTTCTTGATTCAGCGTGAATTAGCGAATGATGGGAGGCATTTCATATCAAAATAAGGTTCCAGGACATGGGAAGTTCAAATCATAATTGAATGCGATTAGATTCAAATTAGAACGAGAAACCTACTATGAATTGAGGGATATGGCTAAAGTGTTCTAATGACATGATTTTGTGAGCTTATTCGACACGAAAAATGAGAAAAAAATGGGATGGAAGATGATTGATGCACCTCGGGATGAGGGCGTATAAGACACTAAAAGTCACTGATTAAATGGTGCGACGAACCAGAGCTTAACTCATTGATGAAGCGGTGATTCAAGGTGTGTAACCACCTAGGAACAAATCCTCTACCATTCCCCCTCCATGCTGACCTCCTCCTTGAGCTATGTCACAACCGTGTATGCAGAGAAAGATAAAAAATATGGTTTGCAACCAGTTGGTTACTGAAGCAAAAACGTTAGTTCGCAAATGGTGAACTTAAGATCAATAAAAAGAATGATAGGATAGAGTTAGGTAATGATCTAAAGGTGGTCGAAGATGAGGTTGTTAGATGAAGACAATGGGGGGTTTGAATTGAATAATGGATCAATGGTGCGAAAGACATATTGGGTAAATACGGTATGCTCGAACAACCTTCCAACAAACGGTTGTTCTTGAGTAAGATGGCCCAGGTGTTGACACGAACCTTCCAACAACCAATTGTTCTTGAGGAAGATTGCCCAGGTGTTGACACGTGTGAGCACCTGGTAGGCTAGAAGGAGAAATAATTTATAAATTAGTTAACAAATATCCAATAACATCATTTAATATTATAAAAACAAAAATGTTGTATAAATAAATTAACTAATTTATTATATAATTTATTTTTATAAATAATAAATATTTTTCAAAATATAAATATAATCTTATTAAATAAGTATATAATATACATATAAAATGGGATTTTGATTTTAAATTTAATAATTTAATAAATAAATTATAATTATTATTATTATATTTTATTAATTATTTATGTTATAAACAAGAAATATGTGAAATTTTCTAAAATTTAATAATTTAATTTAGATATATAAATAAATAAATGATATGTGATATAGTTCAAACTCATATAAATTACGTTTTTGATTTATTTAAAATATTAAGCAATGGTGAAAATTTCGAAATAAATTATAAACCACCTATAATATAGAGAAATAATTAAAATTATAAAATTGCTAAAACTGTAAATAGTATGTTTTGATTAAAGTAAATAGCCCAGAAACCCATTTGTCATTAGGTCCCAAAACCAACTTTTTGCAAACGGATTCTGATTTTAGTGAAATCACCTTCATTAATTAGATATTATTATTTTATGAACTTTAAATGTGACTAGAGTGGGAGTGGAGTTTGTATGAGGAGGTTTTGATGTTTGAAAGTTGAGAAAATGACAAATTACTAGATTTCATGGCATATGTATAGGCTAGGATATTTTTTAGAATTTTTATATTTTTATGTACATGTTTAGAAATAACGTGGAGAAGAGTTTGGTGAAAAATATGTATAAATTAATTAATTAAAAATCACCAAAGTTTTGATAAATAATGTGTAAATAATGAATAATGTGTGAAGTGCATAATTAATTCTTTAAATTTTCTTCCTTATCTAACCCTACTTTCTTATTTGTCGACCAAGCCATGCTGACTTGTTCTCGAGGGTTAGGTTGTATAAATATATTCTTCATCTATATTTATATTTTATAATCATATTGTACATATATACATATTTACATTTTGCCTATTTTATTTTCTTTCTTTTTATTCCTTTATTTATTTACATGTTTTAATGCATAAAAATAAATTTTATTATGAATGATACTTTTTTTAAAAAATGATATTAAATGGGTATTTACATGCATTTGTTTGAGACTAAATGTATCAGAATTATTCATGAATCATGGATTCATCAACTCCCTATAATTAAAGTTGTTAGTCCCCTAGGAAGCACTTGTTTAAAAATAAGAGATAAAGAAAGAAAGTCATAACGAATTTGTTTTCCTAAACCAATTCATGAGAATAGATAAAGAAAGGAACTTGGTCGGGCATAAAGGAAGCGTTTTGTTGGAGCCTTAATTAGGATTACGAATTTCTCAATAGTCCTCAAGTTCAACAAATCCTTATTTAGGTTCACCTCAACAACCAACTCATATACACTTACCATATTGCTAACTCTATCAATATTGAATTCATTTTTTACTGTTAGCTCTTCCTGTTTAAAGAAGCTGAGAAGCCTCCCATCCTAAAAATACACTCCCATTGGTTCATCATCTAGGTATTCTTTCCTCGAGGAGGAGGGTAAGGTCAGGTCATGTTGTGTCCACAATCGAATAGAGAGAGAATTTAGAAGAATGAGGAAGAACTAGAGCATAACCAATGTAGTCACTTCTCCTTGTGAAGCCCAGTCCTTGTAGCTTAGTCTCCCTAAGTTGTGCAAGCTTTTTGGAAGCTCAGACCATTGTGGTCATATTTGGTATTTGGTGGTTTGGTCCTTTTTGATAGACTTCATAATGCTTCTTGCAATGCAACAACTTTTTGTGCCTCAACGGATATAAACTATTTTCATTCCATCCATTTTTTGAGGTCTCAGAGAAATTGTGCCAACAGATCCTTCCCTCATCCAAACCATTATTTCAACCCCACAACTACCATCTTTATCCGTGCCACTAGGTAAGATGAAAATAGACCACTAAAATTAACCCCCAGTCTTAACCCCATGCAAGTCGAGCTAAGTGCAAAGTGCATGTGTCCAAAATGGGTTCACTGATGAAGAGATAAACAGATGATATCAAACATTTCACACACCTGCACTTCATGAACCGAGTTATGAACCAGCATTTCACACACCTGCACTTCATCCAGCATTTCATGCATTTGCAATTGTGAAAAGTCCTTGGGTTCTGAATCGAGTTATGAGCCGAAACCGAGAGTGATCTGGACATCACCTTAATCCACCTAATTTTCAGAGGAAATTCACCGAGAAATATTATTTTAGAAACTTCAGGTCGATGATTGAATTCTTTGAGTTCTGATGATCGAAAAATCACCAAGACACGGGTGAAATAAAATAGATCAAGGGTCGTTGCGACCCGGATCTCGGAAGTCAATCGGTCAATCAAGATAAATAAAGCAGACCACCAAAATCAGATGAAGTCAAATAAACACGATAGCGGTCCTGGCTATTTTATTAACCTGGTATAGCGACCAGGGTCGAACCCAAGGAGCACGGATTGGCCTTACGGCCTACGAAGTAGTCGAGAAGAGAAGAAAAGGTATTTTTGGTGGTTTTTAAGGGTTTTTATATTTTTTTGGATTTTTAATCAATTAAGAAAATAAGAAAAGCAACTAAACAACACACTTCAACAATTTATTAACAGTACTAAAAATCAACCAAAAATTCCAGAAAAAGTATTTTTGTGTGTTTTATATTTTTTACTGTTTTTGGTGAATTTTTGGGATTTTTCTGATTTTTATTTTATTTTCTAAAAATGAAACAATGACAGAAATAGAGGGTGCTGTCCAGTCAGGAGAAAAAGGCCAATCTAAAATATAAAAAAGGCTCCCAGCTCCTGAACGTAATTTTCCTATAAACTAGAAAGTTTAAGGAAAATTAGGGCACTGAATTTATGATTTTTGTATTTTTAA
Source organism: Ottelia alismoides (assembly GCA_037367405.1). Classification (NCBI taxonomy): domain Eukaryota; kingdom Viridiplantae; phylum Streptophyta; class Magnoliopsida; order Alismatales; family Hydrocharitaceae; genus Ottelia; species Ottelia alismoides. The sequence goes on from JAZKJV010003403.1 coordinate 383,124, forward strand.
ATAATTTATTAGAATTTTTATGAGTTTTTGAGTGTTTTTCAATTTTTAGGTGTTTTAGATAATGACAAATAGCCAAAATTGGCTAGAAAATCAAGCAAGCCAAACTAAGCAGTAGGTACTTTGTTTGTAATTTTTAGATAGGTTTTAATATTTTTTTGTGAATTTCAAAGCTGAACAGTAAAGAAAATACGTGTTTTTGAATTTTTAAAAATACCAAACAATGTCAAAAATGTCTCCAAAATTTATAGAAAATTTTACATCATGGCAGGAGCCATGTATCCAATTTGCATCAAATTTGGAGGTGATTTGCTATTTTATTCAAAAATCAAAAGAGGGTACTGTGCACAGGGACCTAAGTGCAAATACCCAAAGTCCTGAGGGGTCTGGTGCAAAATACCCAAGAAGTCACGCGCGTCGCGCGTTCCTGGGGCACTCAGGGACCCAAATGTAATAAAAACTACTTCCGAGGACTATTTGGTAACAGGTACCAAAAGTCCAGGGGGTAGTCTGCAAATAACCCACGAATATACGCATGTGCACTAATAAATTACGCTCAGGGGTATAAATGCAATATCCAAAAAGTATTCATTCAATTCATAACATTCAGAACTACAGGATATAGGATGCAAATACACCAGAGAATCACGTGTCGAAGCACGTGCTACATAACACACAGGGGCATATATGCAAAGAAAATAAAGAGCAGGGTCCTCTATGCAAATATCCCAAAAACTAAACAACTACTCTAAATATTTACAAGACTAAATGCGAAATAAAATAAAGGAGGGGGCCTAAGGGTAAATTACCCTTTATTAATGCGGGCCGCTGGATGAGCGCCACGTAGCAGATGAACGGTCCAGATGCGGGTGGCTCTCCAAGGCTCAACTCCTCGCAATGATCGAACGGTGACGGCGTAGCCACGTGGAAGATCCGACGGTGGCGGTGCGTAGCTGCTACGCCTCTCTGGATTCGACGGCTGGGATCAGTCCTCACTGATCGGACGCTAGCTGCAGCTCCGTGGATGAACGGTCAGGATGAGATCTAGAGCTCCGAGGTTGATCGGACGGTCGCTGAAGGTCTTCGAAGAACAGGCGGCCGGCGAACTTCGCCGGCCCAGTACGCTCGCTCCGAGCCTCCTTGCGGGGCGCTGATGATCGGAAAAGGTTCGACGTGAGCCTCTGCGTCGGATGGGGGTCTCCGATGACCCAACCGAGCTCCAGGGAGCTCCGACAAGGTCGTCGGAGCTGTAGCTGCTAGACCCAATGGTCCAAGCCCTCAGATGGGCTTGGATGCACCTGCAAAATAGATCAAACAGCTCACGGGTCGAGGGCAAACTGCCTCGACCCGGTTAGGCGGGGTGAAGATGGTCGGAGGGTCGATATGGGAGAGCTCCGGCGAAGGTGGGGACGGAGGAGCTCGAATCCCAGCTCCTGTGCGAGCTGGGTTGAATGGAGGTATGGAGAAGGTGCGCGGGAGGAAGGCGGAGGTGACGGTAGATTCCGATGATCGAATCGAGCTGTGAGGTGGTCGGAATCGGCAAAACACGGCGACGGTGAAATTTGGGGGAAATCGGAAATTAGCGAAAAGGGAAAGGAAACAGGTCTACCTGGATGGAGGGATGGGCTGTGGTCGAGCTTACGCAGCTCTGGGTCTTCGCCTCACGGAGCGCCGACGTCCGAGGCTCGAGCTCCAGCTCAGGGTGGAGCACGGCGGTGCTACTCGCCGGATCAGTGGAATCCGCTCCCTCTCCTCGCTGCGACACCACGGGGGACGAGCTATCACTCTCGCCGATGCGATGGAGCTCACTGGGGGGTGGAACGAATGGCCAAAGATAAGAAAATAGGTGGCGGAGCTCGGCTTAAGTATGGGTGCGGGTCCGGCTAGGGTTGGTCGGGTAGGGCTGTGTGAAGCGCGGATCCCGATGCGGGGGCTCCGGCGAGGGTGTCGGATATGCAAAGAAGGATTAGGACCCGGGGTTTAGGGTTTTAGTGATCGGATCAAGCGGGAATAAATGGGAGAAAACGGGTTCTCGAACTAGATCTGCGAGAGGTGGTCCACAGGGGGGAGTTGACCGGGCGGTCAACAACCCCCGTGGACCAATGAACGTCAGCCACATGTAAAAGATTTCTAAAATCATTTAAAAATAGAAAATGGCTGATTTATTAAAAAGTCAAAACATGAAATATTTTTGTTTTAGTTTTTTCTATTTTTTAATGATTTTTAAGTAATTTTTCAAAATAAAAATAAGGTATTTACAATATATATCTATACATAGGTATATGTACAATATGTATTTTTAATTTTTGATTTTTAATTTGTTATTTTTGTGCATTTTTATTCCCATTTTGTATTTTATTTATTTATAGTATAATATTAGGAATAAAAGGGTATTTTTATTTTATTTTTACTATATATATACAGGGGTGAAATAAATATATATGTACATGTATATACATGGTATATTTACAATTTATTTTTGTGTTTTTAATTTTGTCCTTTTTATTTTGTTTTTTTGTTTTAATTGTTTTTATTTAATTTATTTACAACATAAAAGATGGAATATTTGCAAAATTTTTGGAAATTAATTTTATGTATTTATAGGGTAAAATACATATAGGAGTGGCTATGTACATGATGAATATGCACAAGGTGAGGGTTTTTGTTTTGTTTTTAGCTTTGTCTTTTTATTTTGATTTTTATATTTATAAATATATACAAGTATTTACAGGCCCATTTTAGTCTCTTTTTGGAGGAAAATATTTTTATTATATTTACAAATATATTTACACACATGAGTCCCTATCTCCCTCTACTTCGGTTTTTATGCGGTCAGGCCCATGCTGAGCCCTCCCTTGGGATTAGGTTGCTCAATATTTATTCTAAATATTTCCCTCTTTTTATTTTTACTCTTTATTCTTTTATTTTTGCACAAAAACATGCTAATTATTAAACTTTATACAATGCATGCTTTTGATAATTATTTGTATTTACATGAATATACATGCATTTGCAAAGGTTTTTGTAGCTAAAATATAAGAATAAAGAGTGATGAATGGGTATTCATCACCCCCCTATACTTAACTTTTGCTAGTCCCTTAGCAAACACTTATTTGAAAAAGAAGTGAAAAAGAAAGAAAGAAAGAAAAAGAGAGGAATGTACATGGATCAAGATTGAATATTAAACTTTCCTTCATTAAATTGAATTATGGAGCTCAATTAGATCTTTGGATTATTAATGTGTCGGAACCTTATTTAGACTTAAGCTTAAAACTTAACAGCCTCTAAGTTCCACCAATCTATGGACAAGACTCCTCAATAAACCAGATCAGAACAAGTCTACATACACAAACTCTAATGACCATGAATCTTTCCATGCAGTGTAAGTGATAGGTAGCTCCCCACCTCAGAAGTAACAAAGAAACAACCTCCCCCAACTTGGTAACTCTAATGCCTCGGTCTAGAAACTCTTTCCTCGAGAAGCGGGGTATTCCCTTCTAAGTTCAAGTGCAACCGGCTCAAGAAGAGGGGGAAGAAGTATAGACTTTTGGAAGCTCAGCCAGTGTAGCTAAGTCTCCCGCTGCAAGCTTCATGAGATGTAACATGGATACCATAAGCTTTTGCTTTATTTGACTATATACACTCCGGTGGGGTTATTAAATTTTCAATCCGACCCACCACTTTTTTGGAGTTCTTATTGCATTTTGCATTTTTTTCAAGTGCCTCTGTACAACATATCTACATGGTGCAGCATATATACAAGAAATTTCCTCTTGAGCCAGTAGACTATCCCTCTTTTGATGCTTTATTGCAACCCACGGCTTCTGTCTTTAGCCTTCATCACCACTAGACCAAGTTGAGACGCACTTCCTTCACTAGAAGAAGAAGAGAGGTTCCGCCTAGAAGTACTACCCTCATATGCTACCCCAAGCCAAAGGAAACTGCCTCCTTACCACCTCATCCGTGGAGAGCTATGTGTAAAGTGCTGGTGCAAGTCAAGCCATTGTCTCTAAGAGTCATGCGTGTGTTGTTAAGTGCTCTACTTAGGCTCATCAAGATGACATATTCTCATAGCCTAATGGACTCAAAGAATTAAGTCCTTATGGACCTGAAAAGCCTTAACCCTAAGCCCTATAAGGTTCCTCTTAGAATTAGGTGGATTAAGATCTTAATCAAGCTCCATTTCTCAATTTAATTCCAGGCTAGTTTAAATGCCAACTATCATCCAGGAAAAACTATATACATATATATACAAAGATGCTATTTACAAATATTTACACTCGTGCAAAATTTTTGAAAAATGTTTCGAAATCATGAATGGATGGATGCATGAAGTGCAAGTTTTGCAAAAGTATTTACAAACATTTACACAAGATTTTTGCAAACTTTTGATTTTCAAAACATTTTGGAAAAATTTTGTACTATATACATAATTTTGATAAGAAAATATTTCCACAAGTTTTACACAAAAACTTTTTGAAAACATTTTTACAAAAATAATTTTGTACACTAGCTATGTATGTGCAATAAAAGAATGATTATTTACAGAAAAAAATTTTAATTTTTTTTTGTGATTTTTGGGTTTTTTAGCCATTTTATTTATTAACACTCACACAAAGTACGAGTTATGGCTAAAGTATATATGAAATATATACACACCCCCCCCCCATACTTAGCTCGAACGATATCCTCAGAGTAATAAGAGCGATGAAGGAGACATAACTCGTGCTTAGTAAAAGGGAAGTGAAAAGGAATGGCTATGTACAGAAATGAATAAATGAATAGAATGAGAAGAACTCAGTGGTTTCCCCCTATACTTAGGATTAACTAATCCTAAGTATAGCAAGCTGTACATGAAGGGAAATCCGAGTGAAGAATGAATAGAGTCTGCCCCCCCCCCTATACTTAGGGTAAAATATCCCTAAGTATAGGCAGCAAAACAGGGGCAGAAAGAATAAAAAGAATACCCGCAGGTTCTACATCCCCCCTATACTTAGGGTAAAGTACACCCTAAGTATAGCATAATCATAAGATGAGAAAAGGGATGTGGGACTAAAGAATAGAATGATATGGACAACTGGATCTATACAAGTCGGAAGAACAGTGATAATCAGGCACGAGATGCAATAGATGTGAGTCAAGAGACCACATCTCACGCAAAGTGAATAGGGGCAACATCAACGACCCGCGGCTCATGATCTAGAAATGGCTTGAGCCGCTGGCCGTTCAATCGAAAGGTACTCTCAGAAGACAACTCGGATATATCAATGCTACCATTGTCGTGTACCTTTCTCACCAGATAAGGTCCCTTCCATTTGCTCTGTATCTTCCCTGGAAATAGACGAAGCCTCGCATCAAACAACCATACTCTCTGTCCAGGCTCAAAATGCTTGTGGCTGATATGAGAATCATGCCACTCTTTCACTCTCTCCTTATACTGTAGGCTGTTTGAGAAGGCGGTATCTCTAAGCTCCTCCAAGGCTGCTAACTCTGCCCTCCTCTGGTCTCCTACACTATCTGGATCTAAAAGAATATCCATGACTGCCCAAAGTGACTTGTGCCTCAACTCAACAGGTAAATGGCATGGCTTGCCATAAACTAGGCGAAAGGGAGATGTGCCCAATGGTGTCTTGAAAGACGTCCTATATGCCCACAAGACCGAGTCCAAAAGCTGTGACCAATCCTTTCGGTCAGGGCGGACGACTTTCTGCAAAATAGTCTTGATCTCTCTGTTCGAGACCTCGGCTAGACCATTCGTCTGTGGATGGTATGGAGTGGAAACTCGATGGTCTATGCTGAACTCATTGGCAAGTGCCTTCACCTGGTCGTTGATGAAATGAGACCCCCATCTGAAATCAATACTCGAGGTACCCCGAACCGCGTGATGATGTGCTTCCTCAAAAATCTGCAAACAGTCCTCGCATCAGCGGCTCGGGCGGGGATAGCCTCAACCCAACGACTGACATAGTCAACGACCAACAGAATGTACTCAAATCCCTGACTCTTAGGGAATGGACCCATGAAATTGATGCCCCATGCGTCAAAAACCTCACAGAAGTGAATGGGCTGCATCGGCATCATATCACGATGTCCACAAGTGCCCATCCTCTGACAGTTTGTACACCTCTTCACGAACTCATCAGAGTCCTTGAAGAGGGTAGGCCACCACAAGCCGGATTGGAGCACTTTCTGTGTCGTTCTCCTCCCAGAGTGATGTCCTCCTGCCTCAAGCTTGTGGCAGTAAGTGAGAACGCTATGGTGCTCATCCTGAGGGATGCACCTGCGCCAGACACTATCCCCTCCTTCGTGGTAAAGGATGGGATCCTCCCAATGGTAAGACTTGGCCTTCGCGAGGAAGGTCTCAAGCCTCTGTTTGGGCCAACCTTGTGGGACTTTCTTAGCAACAAGAAAGTTCACAATATCGGCATACCACGGGAGTGAGTCGATAGCAAGGATCGCCTCATCAGGGAAGGTCTCACAAATGGGATCAATCTGCTCAGACTCCTCAGGCTGCTCTAAACGGGAGAGATGATCCGCCACCACATTCTTGACTCCAGGCTTATCCTTAATCTCAATGTCGAACTCCTGGAGTAGAAGGATCCATCTAGTCAGTCTGGCCTTGGCATCCTTCTTTGCCATGAGGTATCGGATGGCGGTATGATCAGTATACAAAGTCACTCTAGATCCAATGATGTAAGATCTGAACTTATCTAGGGCGAACACTACTGCTAGCATCTCTTTCTCTGTGACTGTATAATTCCGTTGGGCAGAATCCAAGGTGCGGCTAGCATAGTGGATAGCAAATGGGATTCCATCCCTCCTCTGTCCCAGCACAGCCCCCGCGGTAAAATCGGAGGCATCCGTCATGATCTCGAATGGGAGAGACCAATCTGGTGGCTGGAGGACAGGAGCCTCAACAATACACTGCTTGAGAGTATCAAAGGACGAAAGACACTTGTCATCGACAAGGAACTCGGTTTCTTTTGTCAGCAGGTCAGTCAACGGTCGGGCAACTCTACTGAAATCACGGATGAACCGACGATAGAAACCGAAGTGCCCTAGGAAAGACCGTAACTGCCGCAAATTGGACGGTGGTGTGAGTTTCCTAATGACATCAACCTTGGCCGGATCAACCTCCATGCCCCTGTTGGAGATGATGTGGCCAAGCACCGTCCCTTGAGTCACCATGAAGTGACTCTTCTCCCAAGAAAGAACCAAGTGGACCTCAATACATCGCTGGAGTACTCGGTCTAGGCAATCAAGACAGGAGTCGAATCCGTCACCGTAAACCGAGAAATCATCCATGAAGACTTCTAAGCACTCCCCTACCATGCCGAAAAGATCGACAGCATGCATCTCTGAAAAGTCGTAGGGGCGTTGCATAGCCCAAATGGCATGCGTCAGAAGGCGTATGTGCCGAAGGGACAGGTAAAGGTGGTCTTCTCCTGATCCTCAGGAGCAATGGCCACCTGGTTGTAGCCCGAGTACCCATCCAGAAAACAATAATGGCTCTTCCCTGCCAGTCTCTCAATAATCTGATCAATAAAGGGCAGCGGGAAATGATCCTTCTTGGTGGCATGGTTGAGTCTCCTGTAGTCAACACAAACCCGCCAAGAAGTGGGTACTCGTGTAGCAATCTCCTCTCCAGACTCGCTAATCACTGTAGTGATGCCCGTCTTCTTGGGCACCACATGCAAAGGGCTGACCCACTTGGAGTCGGAGATGGGATAGATAAAATCGGCGCTCCACCATTTCGAAATTTCCTTCATGACAGCCCCTCTCAGATTTGGGTTCAGCCGCCGCTGGAACTCACGCGACGGCTTCACCTCATCCTCGAGATAGATATGGTGGGAGCACAGAGCCGGACTAATCCCATGGAGATCTGCTACGCTCCATCCTATTGCCTTGCGGTTCTTTTCAAGAACCCCCATCAGACGGGATTCCTGCTCTCCAGTCAGATCGGCTGAGATAATGACTGGGTACATCTCATGCTCACCCGCAAGGAATCTATACTTCAGCGACGAAGGAAGTGGCTTCAGCTCTGGACAACTCGGTGCTGGCAAATCTGGCTTCGAAAGAAGACGCGTGTATGCTGCCAAATCTGTCCAGGAGACTGAAAGTGTACTCTCGCAAACTGGATCGGAAGAAGGCTGCTCAACTGAATTGTCTCTGATCTGCTCGGCATCTACCTCCTCCTCAACTGTAGGCTCAGTGGAAATCAGGTCTGGCATGTAGTCATCACAATCTGCCCACTCAGACTCTGACTCCGAGGGATCTACATCAAACAAGGTGGCATCAGTACCACCATCACGCAAGGTGGCCTCAGTGCCACCGTAACTGAACTCTGTGTCGCGGTCGAGAACCGGCTCTGCTGCCTCTATAGTATCCTGAAGCAGGATTGTGCTCTCCAAGTCTCCTCTGCTGTCATCTCTGCATCGGCGGTATCTGAAAATGAGAGGATGGCATGTGCTGCTGGGTCTGCCCAAACTGCCTCGTCATCTGTGATCACAAAGTCACAGTCCTGGTGGATGTCTAGCCCTGCATCTATCAGTTGCTCTGTATTTGTGCTGGTCTCTGAGCATGCTCTGTCTCTGGCTCTGTTGTCCTCGACCGTCTCTATTTGTACACTTTCACCCTCGACGCGAAAGTATACCTTCCCGCTATCATGATCAGTCACCGCCTTGGCTGTGGCCAAGAACGGGCGACCTAGAATGATGGGGGTATCGGTCACTGAATCAGGGATCTCCATGTCCAACACTATGAAGTCCACGGGGAATTGCAGATCCTGAATAGTGACGACAACGTCTCGCAACAACCCCTTCGGCCTCTTGACAGATCTATCAGCAAACTGAAGGATTGTCCTGCTCTGTCGAAGAGTACCCAACTCGAAGCGGTTGAGAAGGGCTGCCGGAAGGAGGTTGATAGACGATCCGCTATCCAATAGAGTCCGGTCGAACCTCTGCTCTCTGATATGACATCTGACATATGGGGCTCCTGAATCTGGCCTCTTGGCCTGCAGACGGTTCTGGATCGCGAAGCACGTGGCTTTCGTCAGCACATGAATCTCTGAATGGTGGTTCCTCCTCCTCCTCCTGACTGTGGTCCTATCTCTCAACGATCGCTGAAGAAGGGGGATGTGTTGCAAAGCCTCCTGAAGGGTCAGCTGTATATGGAATATGTCGATCATGCTCTGGCTGAACTCCTCCTGCTCTCTCTTTTTTGGATCTTTTTCTCTTTTCTTCCCCTTCCCCATCTGAAGGGCTCTAGGGAAGGGGATCACAGGGTCCTTCTCAGATGAAGGACTAGAAAAGGGTCTAGGCGGTTCGACGACCGGATCCACACATACATCATGCACCACAGTGGGACCAGAAGAAAATAAACCCTTTTCTTTATTCACAGAACTGTTCAGAGATACAGGTGTAGAAGAAGGAAAAATAACAGGTCTTGCAGAAGTATGGGTAGCCTCAGTACCACCATCGGCTGGCTCAGTTGGAAGACTGGCGGCCTCAGTACCGCGTTCTGGCTCAGCAACTCGGGTGGCGTCAGTACCACCTCCTCGAACTAGTGAAGTAGCGGCCTCAGCACCGCCTGTGAAATCAGCATCCTTGGTGGCATCAGTACCACTGTCATCATCATGTGCGGCCTCAGTACCGCTCTCCTCCTCCTCATCTGGCGCTCTAGGTGTATCCTCATGATGTCGCTTAGACGAGGCGTCGCCTGCTGGCATCCTACCGCTCCTAAGTGTGACAAAATCAGTATCAAACAGATATCCAGTCATATCACCATCACTAGGAGTGGTATACTCAGTACAAACTACCTGCTCAGATTTCCGCTTCAGGCTGTTGGGATTCGGCTCTATCTGGGCAGGGATGGCGGCCTTCCCTCTCACGATGTCCCGCATCTCCTGGCGGAACTCGTCCATCTCCCGTCTGAAAGTAGCCTGCTGGTCCGTGAGGATGCGGGCTATGTCGTCCAAGGCGGGGCTCTCGTATGGTGGACCATGAGAGCCCGACGGGTAGCCTCTCTGGTAATGAGGCTGCTGGAACTGGTGTTGCTGCTGCTGAGAGGGATAGTAGAAGGATGCTGCTGCTGGTATGGCTGGTGAGGATGCTCTCGCCTCCAAGACTGTCCCTGCTGATAGGGACGAGGAACGAAGGATGACTGTTGCTGTGACTGGTAAACTGGGGGCTGCTGCTGCTGGTGATCCCTCCGCTGGCTGTACTGGCCTCCCTGGCCAGATGGTTGCTGCTGGGGCTGGGTACCTCCACTCCCCCACCTGAATCCGGGATGGTCTCATCGGATCCCAGGCTGAGGACGGTCATACCAAATCCCGTTGACATCCATCAACGGCTCTGCATCGTACTGGGCTGGCGGGAGTACTGTGAGAGGCTGATCCGGCTGGTATACCACCATCTGCATGTCTGGAGATGGTGGTGACTGGTAGGAGGGATGTTGTTGCTGGTACGGCTCCGCCTGTACAAGGTGAACCTGTCTAGACTGCTGGTGTGAGCTGGAGCACTGGAACGAGCCGCTGCTGCCGCCGGTATCGCCTCACGACTGAAGACGGGGCTGTGAAGCCGTTTGTGCCTCCTGGAGACACATGAGCTGGGTCTTCATGTCGCTCAGAGTCTGTGCCATCTGCTCCATCTGAGTGATGCCCTGGCACTGCTTCTTCTCGATCAGCTCCATCCGATCCAACTTCTCACTGATGATACCCATATCCGCAGCGGATGACTCTGCCTGTGCTGCTGCTACTGCGGATGAACTGGAAGGACCGGTGTTGACCCGTGCTATCCTCTGGTACTGCACGGGTCCTGGCTGCTGGGGTCTGCCCTGAGTGTACAACCTGGTCTGGGACATCACCATGTAGTTCTCGGCCATCTCCTCGTAGATGGCCCAGACCTGGTCGTGATTCTTGGCGAAGTAAGACCCGCCACAAGAAGCATTCACCAAGCCCTGGAGCTCTGGTGTCAGCCCGCTGAAGAAGCTCTGCACAAGGTTGGGCTTCGAAATATCATGGTGCGGGCATCGGTCAGTCAGCTCACGAAACCTCTCCCATGCCTCATGGAATTGCTCGTTGGGGAGCATGGAGAAGTTGCTGATGAGGGCTCTCGCTGCATTGGTCCGCCCGAGTGGATAGTACTTGTTCAAGTACTCGGTGCGGAGCTGCTCCCAGGTGTAAACGAACTTCCCCAAGTGCTTCAGCCAGGTGGCTGCTCTGTCTGCTAAGGAAAAGGGGAAGGCAATCATCCTGATCGTATCCTGGTCCACCTGACGATCGTGGACAGTGTTGCATATCATCTCAAACTCCTGCAGGTGGAGATGAGGCTCCTCTGTCGCCAAACCGTGAAACCGAGGTAGAAGCTGCAAGGTGTTCGGGGGGAACTTGAAGTCCCCCACGATCGCTGGAAGTACCACCCAGCGGTGTGTCAAGGTCGACCCGGGATTGTGGTTCTCCCGCATCGATCTAAGTGGTGGTGGTGCTCCTCCTCCTGCTGCTGCGGCTGCTGCGGCTGCTGCCGCGGCTGTGGCTGTAGCGGCAGCTGCTACATCGTTGGGTCCTCCTCCTCCGTGGTTGGCTCTCATCTGCTCGAGCTCTCTCCTCATGTCCATCATGAATGCTCCCTGATCCCTCAGCTGCTGCTGCACTGACTCGAGGGAGGCGATCAGGGTGGAGTTGATCGAACCCTGGTCCAGAACGAAATGTTGCTCTCCCTGTGGACCTCTGGTGCGATCATCAAAACTGCCGGCCATCGTCTCTGAAAAACCAAAACAACCGAACTCAGGTGCCGATAAATCATCTGTCTGTCTCTCCTCTGGCACTGGTATCTCTGAATCAGAAGAAGGGTGGTCGAGGGGGAACAGGGTGGAATCATACTCGGGTTCGGAGAGCGGGTCTGAGCTCCCACAAATCGACCTAGATGAATGGTCAGGAGTGCCGAAAAGCGGTGCAGCCAGAGGCTGCCAAAGAGACCTCCTGCCCATCATCGTGATCTGGCGAGTAAGGCGGATGAGATCTGGAAAAACTATGATCGGCAACCAAACCCTCTGTTCACCAACGCAACACGAGCTGAAGACCGTAAAGGCTCGGTCAAATTATCTTGTCAAATTTTATTAGGTGAACAAACAATCTATCAGAGCGCTTACGTGACCTGTCGGGATTCCCGATACTACCCCAACCGACTAGCCCGCACGGAAGAGTCGGTAGTCAGTCAGGAATAGCACCGGAGGGCTCTACCTAGTAAACGGGTCACTCTCTCGCGCAAGCAAACCAAACAATGAGGGGGTTGCTCTCCCCAAGACAAATTTTTTAGGTGAGGTGTCTTTTAGGGTCGATAGTTTTAGCAGTCCCAATTTTATGGTTTTTCTTTTTTTTTGATTTTTTTTAATGCAAGCAAAAGGCCTAACGAATTTTTCGGTTCTCCTGGTTATTAAGTCCAAAACAGGGGGGAGAAGACGAAAAAGCCGATGCGCGATAAATCAATGATGCATGCAGAGATAGAAATGCGTACCTGGCTCCAGCACTCTACATGCAATATGATCCGCGCAGAATTTAAAAGACTGGAAATAAACTACCTAAATGGTGCAGCGGTGAAAACCGAGTCCTAAACAGGCAATTTCTACTCGACAGAACCGTCTAGCTTAGTTACTCGCCCTCGATCCAAAGAGTTCGGTCTAGACCCACCCCTCCTCTTCTCGACAGGTCGAGTTCAGGAGTAGCGCTTGACGGGGAAGGCTCGCGGCGCGTAGGCTCTCAGGAAAGCGACTAAGCTATTTTTATTAGTGAATTATTAGTAGGTCCAATTATCGCTCTATAGGAACAGACAGAAATTAAGTGTGGGGATCCTACTAATTACGGCACAGTCAAGCAGAAAATCCTAAATCTAGGGGCTCGAGAAAAACCGTTGAAAACCGTAAAAGGCAGCTAAAAAGCTAAAAAGCTAAAACCGCGAAAAACCACGAAAAATCTAAACTAGTCTAAGGGGTCTCCCGAGCACACCGGTGCTCGGCGAAACAGACCCGAGAGTCCAAGTATCTGTCCGAATGTACATGTATTATTACAATAATTCAAATGTGCGGGAAATAAATCCTAAACTAGACTCCTCTCTCACTCAGCTCCTCTCTCGCTCTCTCCTACGGCTCCGTGCAGAAGGGAGCCGCCTCCGAATCCTGCGGTTGCGCCGGCTCCTCGAAAGTCGCTTCCGCGGTTCTCGGGCCCTCGCAAGAAAGAAAGCAAGTGTCACAAACCAAATTATTATAAAAATGTCAGAAAAATATATATATGCAGAAAGCTATACAAAAAGCCGCGAAAAGAAAAGCCGCGGAAAACTCAAAAATCGACTACTAAGCTGTGCTCCCCGGCAACGGCGCCATTCTGATGATCGAAAAATCACCAAGACACGGGTGAAATAAAATAGATCAAGGGTCGTTGCGACCCGGATCTCGGAAGTCAATCGGTCAATCAAGATAAATAAAGCAGACCACCAAAATCAGATGAAGTCAAATAAACACGATAGCGGTCCTGGCTATTTTATTAACCTAGTATAGCGACCAGGGTCAAACTTAAGGAGCACGGATTGGCCTTACGGCCTACGAAGTAGTCGAGAAGAGAAGAGAAGATATTTTTGGTGGTTTTTAAGGGTTTTTATATTTTTTTTGGATTTTTAATCAATTAAGAAAATAAGAAAAGCAACTAAACAACACACTTCAACAATTTATTAAATGCACTAAAAATCAACCAAAAATTCTTGAAAAGGTATTTTTGTGTGTTTTATGTTTTTTACTGTTTTTGGTGAATTTTTGGGATTTTTCTGATTTTTATTTTATTTTCTAAAAATGAAACAATGACAGAAATAGAGGGTGATGTCCAGTCAAGAGAAAAAGGCCAATCTAAAATACAAAAAGAGGCTCCCCAGCTCCTGAGGGTAATTTTCCTGTAGACTAGAAAGTTTAAGGAAAATTAGGGCACTAAATTTATGATTTTTGGATTTTTAAATTATTTATTAGAATTTTTATGAGTTTTTGAGTGTTTTTCAATTTTTAGGTGTTTTATATAATGAAAAATAGCCAAAATTGGCTAGAAAATCAAGCAAGCCAAAATAAGCAGTAGGTAATTTTTTGTAATTTTTAGATTGGTTTTAATATTTTTTGTGATTTTCAAAGCTGAACAGTAAAGAAAATATGTGTTTTTGAATTTTTTAAAATACCAAACAATGTCAAAAATGTCTCCAAAATTTGTAGAAAATTTTACATCATGGCAGGAGCCATGTTTCCAATTTTCATCAAATTTGGAGGTGATTTTCTATTTTATTCAAAAATCAAAAGAGGGTACTGTGCACAGGGACCTAAGTGCAAATACCCAAAGTCCTGAGGGGTCTGGTGCAAAATACCCAAGAAGTCACGCGTGTCGCGCGTGCCTGGGGCACTCAGGGACCCAAATGTAATAAAAACTACTTCCGAGGACTATTTGGTAACAGGTACGAAAAGTCCAGGGGGTAGTCTGCAAATAACCCACGAATATACGCATGTGCACTAATAAATTACGCTCAGGGGTATAAATGCAATATCCAAAAAGTATTCATTCAATTCATAACATTCAGAACTACAGGATATAGGATGCAAATACACCAGAGAATCACGTGTCGAAGCACGTGCTACATAACACACAGGGGCATATATGCAAAGAAAATAAAGAGCAGGGTCCTCTATGCAAATATCCCAAAAACTAAACAACTACTCTAAATATTTACAAGACTAAATGCGAAATAAAATAAAGGAGGGGGCCTAAGGGTAAATTACCCTTTATTAATGCGGGTCGCTGGATGGACGCCACGTAGCAGATGAACGGTCCAGATGCGGGTGGCTCTCCAAGGCTCAGCTCCTCGCGATGATCGAACGGTGACGGCGTAGCCACGTGGAAGATCCGGCGGTGGCGGTGCGTAGCTGCTACGCCTCTCTGGATTCGACGGCTGGGATCAGTCCTCACTGATCGGACGCTAGCTGCAGCTCTGTGGATGAACGGTCAGGATGAGATCTGGAGCTCCGAGGCTGATCGGACGGTCACTGAAGGTCTTCGAAGAACAGGCGGCTAGCGAACTTTGTCGGCCCAGTACGCTCGCTCCGAGCCTCCTCGCGGGGCGCTGATGATCGGAAAAGGTTCGGTGTGAGCCTCCGCGTCGGATGGGGGTCTCCGATGACCCAGCCGAGCTCCAGGGAGCTCCGGCAAGGTCGTCGGAGCTGTAGCTGCTGGACCCAATGGTCCAGGCCCTCAGATGGGCTTGGATGCACCTGCAAAATAGACCAAACAGCTCGCGGGTCGAGGGCAAATTGCCTCGACCCGGTTAGGCGGGGTGAAGATGGTCGGAGGGTCGATATGGGCGAGCTCCGGCGAAGTTGGGGACGGAGGAGCTCGAATCCCAGCTCCTGTGCGAGCTGGGTTGAATGGAGGTATGGAGAAGGTGCGCGGGAGGAAGGCGGAGGTGACGGTTGATTCCGATGATCGAATCGAGCTGTGAGGTGGTCGGAATCGGCAAAACACGGCGACGATGAAATTTGGGGGAAATCGGAAGTAGCGAAAAGGGAAAGGAAACAGGTCTACCTGGATGGAGGGATGGGCTGTGGTCGAGCTTACGCAGCTCTGGGTCTTCGCCTCACGGAGCGCCGACGTTCGAGGCTCGAGCTCCAGCTCAGGGCGGAGCACGGCGGTGCTACTCGCCGGATCAGTGGAATCCGCTCCCTCTCCTCGCTGCGACACCACGGGGGACGAGCTGTCACTCTCGCCGATGCGATGGAGCTCACTGGGGGGTGGAACGAATGGCCAAAGATAAGAAAATAGGTGGCGGAGCTTGGCTTAAGTATGGGTGCGGGTCCGGCTAGGGTTGGTCGGGTAGGGCTGTGTGAAGCGCGGATCCCGATGCGGGGGCTCCGGCGAGGGTGTCGGATATGCAAAGAAGGATTAGGACCCGGGGTTTAGGGTTTTAGTGATCGGATCAAGCGGGAATAAATGGGAGAAATCGGGTTCTCGAACCAGATCCGCGAGAGGTGGTCCACAGGGGGGAGTTGACCAGGCGGTCAACAACCCCCGTGGACCAATGAACGTCAGCCACGTGTAAAAGATTTCTAAAATCATTTAAAAATAGAAAATGGCTGATTTATTAAAAAGTCAAAACATGAAATATTTTTGTTTTAATTTTTTATATTTTTTAATGATTTTTAAGTAATTTTTCAAAATAAAAATAAGGTATTTACAATATATAGCTATACATAGGTATATGTACAATATGTATTTTTAATTTTTGATTTTTAATTTGTTATTTTTGTGCATTTTTATTCCCATTTTGTATTTTATTTATTTATAGTATAATATTAGGAATAAAAGGGTATTTTTATTTTATTTTTACTATATATATACAGGGGTGAAATAAATATATATGTACATGTATATACATGGTATATTTACAATTTATTTTTGTGTTTTTAATTTTGTTCTTTTTATTTTGTTTTAATTGTTTTTATTTAATTTATTTACAACATAAAAGATGGAATATTTACAAAATTTTTGGAAATTAATTTTATGTATTTATAGGGTAAAATACATATAGGAGTGGCTATGTACATGATGAATATGCTCAAGGTGAGGGTTTTTGTTTTGTTTTTAGCTTTCTCTTTTTATTTTGATTTTTATATTTATAAATATATACAAGTATTTACAGGCCCATTTTAATCTCTTTTTGGAGGAAAATATTTTTATTATATTTACAAATATATTTACACACATGAGTCCCGATCTCCCTCTACTTTGGTTTTTATGCGGTCAGGCCCATGCTGAGCCCTCCCTTGGGATTAGGTTGCTCAATATTTATTCTAAATATTTCCCTCTTTTTCTTTTTACTCTTTATTCTTTTATTTTTGCACAAAAACATGCTAATTATTAAACTTTATACAATGCATGCTTTTGATAATTATTTGTATTTACATGAATATACATGCATGTGCAAAGGTTTTTGTAGCTAAAATATAAGAATAAAGAGTGATGAATGGGTATTCATCAAGTTCCACATGACAATGTCCAGTGTTTGACTCTTAGTGTCTAACCTGTTCTCTTCATTCTGGGAACAACTCCGAAATAAGGAATTAATGTGTACTCTCACACTATGCACTTAGCTCAACTCAGACGGGATGTTGGAAGACTGTGTGAGTTTCTTTTCTGGTAGAGTGGAAATCTAAAGACCGTAGTACGGGTTAAAATTAAGCTTCGGAAAAGGGATGGATGACTGAGCATATTTTTTCTAAGGCCCCAAAAAATGTAAGGAAACAAAAAGATTCTATATCTGTAGGGGCACAACAAGATCCAAGTAGAACCACCAAAAATTCCAAATACAAAGAAGCATTCTACCAAATAAATATCTGACCAAAAAGGTCCAAGCTTCAAGAAACCTGCAGATCCTAGTGGAGACTCGGCTACACTGTCCAGCTTCACAAGGAGAGGTGACTACACTATCCACCCTCCATTACTTTTCTCATTCTTTTAACTTCTCCCACCAATTCGATTATGAACACAACGTGACAGACCTTAGAAGGAAATACCTGACTCCCCGAGGACGAGTTACTGGAGAGGAGGTTTGCGCGGTAGTCCGGCATTCTGGGTGGGAAGATCTAAAACCTTTCACACACATGAGTCGACTGTTCAATGTCCATAGGGTATGCTTTGGGAAGAGGATTGATCTAAGATTACTTTTGAGCCGAAACTGTAGCAATGATTTATAGAACTTGAGGGCTGTTGATTTTAAAATTCCAAGTCTCACAAAAGTTCTGCCACACTAATAATCCAAAGGTTGAGTCTAGGTTCATTTTCACATTCAGCTCATGATCTTGGAATGGAACCCAATCTCATTTCACCTCGTGGCATTCCTTTTTGATGCTCAGAGATGAGCATGTTTTAAGTTTAGGGGGATGATGAATCTCGGATTCATCACTCTCAATCTCATCTATTAAGATCAAATCTCTCAAAATCAACGGCATTTCAGCATCTATTCAGCATACATCCATGCATGTTTTCATAAGAGTTGCATTTTACCACTAATTTCTGCACAAAATAAGAAGCCAAAAAACCAAGCCAAAATTAACCTGTAAAAAGCCTAACTTCCCGGATTTTTAACTCATTCATGCTAACTCCGAATGACTCAAAACCACCTCCACTATGTACATATTACTAACAAGAATAAATAAAAATATAAAAAAATAACTAACCCAAATAAGTGGACCAAAAACCCAAACTCTAGTTTCAGGATTTCTGGACTTAAAACCTCATATCTTCCTCATACATTGTCTATTTTAATCCTACTCACTTTTGAACTAATGTACATCCAATTACCTTCAAAACAAGACCAAGTTCAAATAAATCAGAGCTCATATGTGAAAGTTGGGTTTTGGGCCCCTTTTGTACATTGTGTATTTTTGTGGTTTTTGACCTGATATTTTATGTACCTATTTAATCAATTCATAAAAATACAAAAAAAATAGATTAAGGTGTAATTATCTATCTTTTATTTTACCATATTTTTTTCGAATTTTAATCTGGTTTAAAAATGACATAAAAATTACAAAACCCAAAAATAAGGGTATTCTATGTACTTGGATACCCCAAAAATATCACTTTGTGAATTTGATTGATTTTGGTTTTGATGTCTTCATGAAACTTGTAGATCTCATCAAGGCGAGCAATTTCTGTGAAGAAATCATTTCGATCCGAGGCCATTTGCTATTTATTTTTGATTTTACAAACTATTTATTTTTCGAATTTTCTGGTGCTGGCATGTGGCAGCACCTGGTGCCGCCACGTGTCAGCCATTTTTGACCTTTTAATTAATTTTTTTTATAAAAATGATATAAAAAAATTTCTCCCAGGCATGTGCTCCGCACATGCCCCGCCCCTTCTCCTACGGCGGCTACGTTTCGAGATCTGGGTCATCCGATCTCGGCCGATCGGACGGCCCACCCTCATCTCTTACCTCCCCTCTTCTCCTCCGAATACTTCGCCACCAATCTCGCGAGCGCCGATCCACGCCGTCTCACCGCGAATACATCTCCGATCCTCCATCATCCACTTTCAAATCCCAATCAAATCCCGGTCGTCCTCCACCGGATCAATCACAATCATCTTCGTATCCCCGATATCTCGGAGATCCCCCTTTCCATAGACAATGATTCCTTCTTCTATAAAACCACAGGAGCCGCCCCCGACCACAAGTATTCGCCGATAGACCAGGCGAAGCCCGTTGGTGACAGCCCGGAGCTTCGCTGTCGACAATATCCAAGGTGTCAACGCCGCCTTGTCGTGGTCGTGCCCCTCCGACGCGTACTGCCTTGCTACGGCCAACTGTCGAGCCAACAACCTGCTTCACCAACGCAACACCGCCTCCAACTTCGCCTACTCCGCACCGACGACCACCGACTTCCGAGCTTTCATTTCCAGCAGCCATGCCTTCGTCAGCGACCACCCATACTACGACTTCACCATCGCCAACGCCTCCAGAAGCTTCAAGCTCCAACGTCGTCTTCCCCTCCGCCTCCGAGCCTTCGTCTCCAGTTGCCGCTCCCTTCGTTACCAATCGTTGGCGACACTCCAGTAAACCACCACCTCACCTCCTCCTTGGATCGGGTCCACAGCCCGAGGCCTCCACGCACGTGCGCGGCACGTGCATTGGTGGAATGACGTCAGCATCACGCCATCCCCATTTCACGTGCTACGCACGTGACCTAGGGCAATTTACAAAGAAGCTACCAATTGTTCATGCATTTGCACGTGAATCCCCTCTAACACGGTCACGTTCCTGGCACATGACGTGTTGGACATTTTGCAGCTGAAACCCCAGAACTATTGGTAATTACACAAAGGCCCCCCTTGCATGTTATATTTATTTATTTTATCAATATTGCATCTGTACCCCCATCTTTCCGTTTAGTTTTGAACCTCTTTATTGCATTATTTTATTATCAAAAAAATAGCATGATGTTTGTCATTTAATTCTCTACATTTATATATTGTGGACATTTTTGTGATTGATGGTTAATTAATAATTAATTATTTTGTGGAAATTGTATATTTTGCCTAGTTTGTGCTTTGAAATTTGTATTTGATTAACCATTGCTCTAAAAAATCCTCGAAAAATCATATATTGTAGAGTTAATTGTGCTTGACATTATGCCTAAAAAGATTTGCATTTGCATGCATAGTTTGCCCTGTAAAAATCATTTTGCATATTTCAGTGTTTGATTTTTAATAATTATTAAAATTAGTATTTTCAAGGTTTAGGAATTTTTGGAGGTCCATTACTAGTGATAGATCTCAGATGATTTTGGTCCTTGAAAATAAGTAGGTTTAGTATTTATCATAATTAAATATTGAAATTTATCTCATTTGCATAAAAAATTCATATTGCATCCAAAAAAATCCACAAAACTTATAGTGCATTCATTTCATCATATTTTGCATCGTGGCCAAGTTTCGTATTTTTCAGACATCGTTTGATCGTAAATCACATTTTAGTCCCTAAAATAGGCCAAACTTGCATATTGCATTCTTTATTGCAATAAAATTTCTAAAAAAAAGACCGTCTTGAAAACCGCGCACAAATTTTGATAGACATAATTCTAGGTTGTTCCTTTACCTCCTTGTGTTCGACCTTGGGACTTGCCCAAGTAAAATAAATATAAAACCATTTGATTGAAAATTGATTAAATTTTCGTGGTTATTTTCTTGACCGATTCCGATTGCTGCCAACAATGAAACGACATTATTATTTTTAGCACAAACGATAAAAACACATTATTAATAAGCGTATTATCGGACTAGTCAGATGGCGCCGTTGCCGGAAAGGCAAACAGCTTAGTTTTGTGTCTAAATTTTTTTATTCGGTTTTCCACATTCAGGTAGTCTGACCCCTGAATTTCTCATTGTAAATTCCATATTTATTCCTGCAATTTATTTTCTGCATTTATTTTTCATATATTTTTCAGTTACTTTCTTACACTAACTCTCTTATCTTTCTTGTGAGGTACACGACGTACGTGAAGCGGTTTTTTTTTCAAGAACCGACGCAACTTCACCGACTTCCAAAAAGCCGCAATTAAATTAAGATTGAGTCGAGTCGTGAGAGAGCGTAGAGTCTAGGATTTTATTAGCTGCAACTTTAATTTATGTAATTAATTACTTATTTACAGCGGTGTTCGTTTGGACTCTTGCGTGCGTAACAAGACCTCTAACTTTTTCTGTGGTGTGTCGTGGCCTGTTTCACTCTCTTGTGAGGGTGGGGCCCGACTTGAGTGGCGATTAGGGTAGACCTGCACATACGATTCTAAGAGCATTTTAATTTTTGATTGTTCTCGTAGGATCAAGCCACACTGCACTATTAATTGAGACGCACATAGATCGTTCAATTTAGCCAAAAAAATTTAACTCAATTCTTCCCCGCTAATAAAACTTTCTGCTTAGGTGTGGTTTCTCAATCGGCTTGCATTCATTTAGAATAATTTTTCAATTTCTGTCTAGCATCCCACATGGAGATTGCGAGTATTTAATGTAAGTCTTCTAATCGAGCATACATCATTGTTTTCACGTGCATCGACTTTTCCCGAATTTCTCCCTCTAATTTTGTCACATAATTTTAAAGGAAAATCGAGACTGGATGGTAGATGTATATTTGTGCTCATATAATTTTTCAGTGATCGCCTCATTAAAATTGGGACTACTAAATATAGACGATTTCAAATTAACCCATAAAATCAAGAATTTTTATGGGAGAGTAACCCCGACCTTGGATGTTTTTATTTTTCTGAGTGAGCGAGAGACGACACTTAAGGTTAGAACCAAGCTCTGATATTTTCATTCAGACTACTGATTTTAAAAACGATTAGCTACTTCTCAGTGAGGAATACGAGTAGTCGGTAATCAGTCCGGACTTCCTTAGCAGAATGGGTGGTTTAAAGGACACCGTGTAAGGCTCCATCCTTAAGTAACACAGGTAGTCGTTTTATGGTATGTACTTACACCTATACTGGTTGAAAGTAGATGCAACTAGTCATACGAACTCGGGATAGTCTTTAAGAAAATTTCGGCACCTAACAGCTCGCTAATTTCTTTTCAAGATTGATCTATCACCAACTTAAAATTGAAAAGATAATAGCCGAACTCTTACGGCTTCATTGTGTGAGTTGGTAAACCCATGGTCTGATTTGTTTTTGCATTGGTGTCCGTGAACTGATTTCGAATATCAAAAGCCACACATTTGATAAAATTCTTTTGTCTATCCAATCATCTCTCTCATTTCTTGATTTAAATCTCATCATGGAACTTTTTTCCAAATTGCAGATCCAACCCATCATTTCTTTCAACTCTTTCAAAAATGGCCAGTCCATCAGAGATATACTATAAAAATGAATTTGTCTCGGTTAGGCCCAAATCAACTGCATCCTCTTTTTTCAATAATCCTCCAACATTTGCGGGGAACTTTCACCCGCGATGAATTCAACCCCCTCATTGAATTCCTACTTGAATCATCTGACCGCACATGACCACCTACCATATTGGACTAAACCATCTTATTCTCAGTTTCTCGCTAATGAAACATTTCATGATCAAAATACCTTTGAGTCTCATGACTGGTCGAGAAACCAAACCCATATGGAAAGACCTGCACTAAACGATCATCAGCGTTGGATTAACCATGACAAACCCCTCATCAGACATGATACTCATACAGAGGACTGGACTGACCACATAGAAACACATAAACCCTTTATGCTGACTCCACAATATCAAGGTCTGACCAATCATGATCAAAGGATTGAACTATACTCAAACCAACTCCACAGGTATGGATCACATGAGCAGCCTCCTTCCATAAATTTTGAGGAGAAATTTTCAGAAAAAAAGGATCATATATCGGACATTCCGAGAAACTCTCCTCTCAGCACATACAGAAAAATGGAAGATGAAATTATTGAACAAAAACCGATTGCTCCCATGATTGATCATGAACAGAATTTTGAGAGGGATATTTCAAGGATAAGAAAAAGATTTGAATCAATGGAGGATAGATTTCTAAAATTTACCAACCAATTAATCCCATTCTATGGTGGCTCGAAAATAAAATTGGATGAGGAAAAGATTGGATCTCATGATGAAAATTTTGAGGATATTCAAAAACCTAGGGACGATTCCAACATTGACACCTCTGCATATTACTCCCTGAGGAATGGCCTCTGACATTTACTCTGAACATCAAAGCCCCTACTTATCTGAGGAACACACCACATCACCACACCACACAGAAAATACAAAAAATGGGAATATTCAAAAACACCAAAAAATCGAAAATCCAGAAAAATTCATAAAAATTAAGACTGAAGAAGATCTGAAGAATTTGGATCCTGCTTTACAGGAAGCAATGTAAAAAAGATTGATGTTTGAACTTCCCTTTATAAAGGCCAATGAACACTTCCCTGATCTTAAAAAAATTTTAATGGACAAATTAATGATCAAAAAGTCGGGAAGGATTAGAACAAAAATTGAAAGACATATCTTGTCAATGGCCTCCTCCTTGGTATTGAGGAGAAAAACCAAGAGCTGCATAGTGAAGCGGTTGCCTAGATTTAACTAGTGAAATCAAAGACACAATTTTCACACATGCTTGGATTGATGATGATTCACCGATCAATATCCTCCCAACCTTTGTGTTTCACAAACTTAAACTCGGACCGATCAGGAAAATACGGGAGATTGTTCAATTGGCGGACCGATTAATAAAGCGGCCGAGAGGAATCATTTCTGTCATCATGATATTCCAAGGTGCTCCGCTCAAAGTAAAATTCACGATCATTGATAATGAGTATCAAGGAGAATTCACCCAGTCTCCAATTATTCTCGGAAAGCCGTTCTTATCATTGTCTCAGGCAATTATCAATTGTGAGACTCGGGAAATAAATTTTAAAGCATTGGAAGCACTTAGATCTGACCCTATCTTTGAGGAACCACGATCTTCTAAGGAAGCCCACGAAGTCCCCGACAACCGCAACCATGAAGAGGTAGAAGAGCCCTACCCCGCTACGACACCTGAGATAGCGGTTGTTGATGACACTATTGGTTTAGAGAATCTCCCCCATGCTCCATTTCCAGCTACTCTGACCATGAAAAATCGAGCATATGAATCATATGATCCGGAGACATGCATGGGTACACCCTGGGTCAACCTATTCTGACTACATGGATTACGTCAACTCGACACAAGAATGCTCCAACATCGAATCAATTAAGAATGAACATACGGAAACTCTCCCCAGTATTTCAATTCCCGCAGATCTCAAAATAGAAAAATCCTTCTACTACGATTCTGAGACATATGCATGGTCGCACCCAGGGGCAACCTTCTCTGATTATCTTGACCAAATTATCCCAAATTGAGAGTGCACCAACATTCAGGAAACTAAGAACAAACACGCAGCTCGAAAACCGATCAAGGAGAAGAATTCCAATGGCTATTCATCTGGGTACTCAAATGAACCGACACCTTCACGAAATAGGAGAAAGAAAGTCATCTTTGACCTTTCAGAAGAGGAATCGGCTGATGATCCCTCATCAGGTCCGAAAAAGGTAGTCTTGAGTGAAGTCTGTTCAACAGCTCTAAAGCCATATCTTCACAAGGATCTAAAATTCGATTCTCGTTGGACAACTCCCGTTCATAATTATTACTCATCCAAAGCTGATGCTCCTACCTTCTACAAGTACACTGGATTTATTTCTTATGAGCTGACTGAGACCTGAGCTTCCTAGTATTCATCTGAAGACAAATCGATTGATATTAAAAAGGAACGAATTTTGAGGAAACAATTATAGAAACAAAAAGACATGAATATCTGAAGTGTGTCCACTTTCAAATACTATTCCTCTGAGGATAACTTTGATGATGGCTACCTTTCATTTGACTCAAATGTTTCATCTACTATCCATCATGATTTTTCTGAGGATGACACTGATAATAGTTGGGAATCACATGCTTCATCTCCCTCTCATCATTATGATCTCCCATCGCAGGCTCACAAAAAAATCAACCATAAACCGCCTTAATCATCGGCTACCCACCCTCCCTCCCGACCACATCAGTCTTCTTGTACAACTTCTTCCTCTACTTAGGCCAAGGCCTAAGTATAGGGGGACCGATGCCATCTGTATATACCATTTTCCTGCATCAAACTCCTTCTCCCGATCGCTCCATTTCCACCTTTCTTTTATACTTAGGTTGACCAGAGCCTAAGTATAGGGGGAACTGACACCCACATGTATATACTCTCCTCATTTACATATCCCGACCGCCTCTTTTTGCTCTCTTCTTGTATACTTAGACTTTTCACAATCTAAGTATAGGGGGGCAGACCATTGTATATCAATTTTTTACTCTCTTACGCTTAGCCCGAGCTATGCCTTCTTTACGTTTCTTGTTCTCTGAGGACACAACACTCGCTATGTATAAGGGGGTATGTATATATACTGTGTATATATTTTAGCATACCTCATACTTTCGCGTAAGTCTATATGTATTTATGGGGTGGATAATTAAGAAAAAACAATCAACAAAAGAAAAGAAAAAAAGAGTCTTGCTACTAACACTGACTATGCCCAAATTTTTTGAAAAAATGACTTCTTATTCATTTTTGCATAAAAAATTGAAAACCCCAAAAATCCCTTTCATAAAAAAATCATCAATAAAAAAAAGTATGTGTCTGCATTTCACACACCTGCACTTCATCCAACATTTCATGCATTTGCATTTGTGAAAAGTCCTTAGGTTCTGAATCGAGTTATGAGCCGAAACCGAGAGTGATCTGGACATCACCTTAATCCACCTAATTTTCAGAGGAACTTCACCAAGAAATAGGATTTTAGAAACTTCAGGTCGATGACTTAATTCTTTGAGTTCCACATGACAATGTACAACGGTTGACTCAGTGCCTAACATGGTCTCTTCATTTTGGGTACAACTCTGGAATAAGAAATTGATTTGTACTCTCGCACTACGCACTTAGCTCAACTCAGACGGGATGTTGGAAGACTGTGTGAGTTTCTTTTCTGGTAGGGTGGAAATCTAAAGACCGGAGTACGGGTTGAAATAAAGCTTCGGAAAAGGGATGGACGGTTGGGCACAATTTTTCTAAGACCCCAAAAAAATGTACGAAAACAAAAAGATTCTATATCCATAGGGGCACAACAAGATCCAAGCAGAATCACCAAAAATTCTAAATACAAAGAAGCATTCTACCAAATAAATATCTGACCAAAAAGGTTCAAGCTTCAAGAAACCTGCAGATCTTGGTGGAGACTCGGTTACACTTGCCTGCTTCACAAGGAGAGGTGACTACACTGGCCACCCTCTAGTTCTTTCTCATTCTTCTAAATTCTCCCACCAATTTGATTGTGAACACAACGCGGAAAACCTTAGAAGGAAATACCTGACTCCCCGAGGACGAGTTTCTGGAGAGGAGGTTTGTGCGGTAGTCCAGCATTCTGGGTGGGAAGAGCTAAAACGTTTCAAACACATGATTCGATTGTTCAATGTTCATAGGGTATGCTTTGGGAAGCGGATTGATCTAAGATGACTTCTAAGCCGAAACTGTAGCAATGATTTGTAGAACTTGAGGGCTGTTGATTTTAAAATTTCCACACTAATAATCCAAAGGTTTAGTCTAGGTTCATTTTCACATTCAGCTCATGATCTTGGAATAGAACCCAATCTCATTTCACCTAATGGCATTCCTTTTTGATGCTTAGGGACAAGCATGGTTTAGGTATAGGGGGATGGTGAATCTTGGATTCATCACTCTAAATCTCATTTATTAAGCTCAAATCTCTAAAAATCAACAGCATTTCAGCATCTATTCAACATAATTAGCATCCATGCATGTTTTCATAAGAATTGCGTTTTAGCACTAATTTCTGCACAAAATAAGAAGCCAAAAATCCAAGCCAAAATTAACCTGTAAAAAGCCTAACTTCTCGGATTTTTAACTCATTCATGCTAAGTCCGAATGACTCAAAACTACTCCACTATGTACATATCACTAACAACAATAAAAGAAAAATAAAAAATAACTAACCCAAATAAGTGGACCAAAAACTCAAACCCTACTTTCAAGATTTCCGGACTAAAAACCTTAAATCTTCCTCATACAGTGTCAGTTTTAATCCTACTCACTTTTGAACTAATGTACATTTAATTACCTTCAAAACAAGACCACGTTCAAATAAATCAGGGCTCATGTGTGAAAGTTGGGTTTTGGGCCCCTTTTGTACATTGTGTATTTTAGCGGTTTTTGACTTGATATTTTATGTACCTATTTAATTAATTCATAAAAATCCAAAAAAAGGATTAAGGTGTAGTTATCTATCTTTGATTTTACCATATTTTTTCCGAATTTTTATCTGATTTAAAATGACATAAAAATTACAAAACCCAAAAATGAAGGTAGTTTATGTACATGGGATACCCCAAAAACATCACTTTGTGCATTTGATCGTTTGCTTTTGATGTCTTCATGAAAGTTGTAGATCTCATCGAGACGAGCAATTTTTGCGAAGAAATCTTTTCGATCCGAGGCCATTAGCTATTTATTTTTTATTTTACAAACTATTTATTTTTTGAATTTTCTGGTACTGACACGTGGAGGCACCTGGTGCCGCCACGTGTCAGCCATTTTTGGCCTTTTCATATATCATTTTTTATAAAATAAAATAAAATAATTAATTAAAAGGAACGTACGTGTGTCACACGTGCCACCCAGGCACGTGCTCCGCACATGCCCCGCCCCTTCTCCATACGGCGGCTACGTGTCGAGATTTGGGTCATCCGATCTCGGCCAATCGACGGCCCGCCCTCGTATCCTACCTCCCCTCTTCTCCTCCGAAGACTTCGCCAACAATCTCACGAGTGTTGATCCGCGCTGCCTCGCCGTGAATCCATCTCCGATCCTCCATCATCCGCTTTCAAATCCCAATCAAATCCCGGTCGTCCTCCACCGGATCAATCCCAATCATCCTCGCTTCCCCGATCGTCTCCACGATCCCCCTTTCCATAGCCGGCGATTCCTTCTTCTATAAAACCACAGACGCCGCCCCCGACAACAAGCTTCCACCAATAGACCCGGCGAGGCCCGGTGGTGACAGCCCGGAGCTTCGTCGTCGACGAGATCTAAGGTGTCAACGCCGCCATGCCACAGTATCGCCCCTCCACCGCGTAATGCCTTGCTCCGGCCAACTGTCGAGCCAACGAACTTCTTCACCAACGCAACACCGCCTCCAACTTTGCCTACTCCGCTCCGACGACCACCGACCTCCGAGCTTTCGTTTCCTGCAGCCACGCCTTCGTCAGCGACCACCCATCTACGACTTCATCATCGCCAATGCCTCCAGAAGCTTTAAGCTCCAACGTCGTCTTCCCCTCCTCCTCCGAGCCTTCGTCTCCAGTCACCGCTCCCTTCGTCACCAATCGCCGGCGACACTCCAGTAAACCACCGCCTCACCTCCGCCTTGGACCGGGTCCGCAGCCCGAGGCCCTCACGCACGTGCGCAACACGTGTGTTTGGGGAACGACATCCGTATCACGCCATCCCCAGGTAACGTGCTACACACGTGACCTAGGGCAATTTACAAAGAAACTCCCAATTATTCCTGCATTTGCACGTGAATCCCCTCTGACACAGTCACGTGCCTGGCACGTGACATGTTAGAGATTTTGCAGCTGAAGCCCCAGAACTATTGGTAATTACAGAAAGGCCCCCTTGAATTTTATATTTATTTATTTATTTTATCTATATTGCATCTGTACCCCTATCTTTCCCTTTAGCTTTGAACCTCTTTATTGCATTATTTTATTATCAAAAAAATAGCATGATGTTTGTCATTTAATTCTCTACATTTTGACATATTGTGGACATTTTTGTGATTGATGGTTAATTAATAATTAATTATTTTGTGGAAAATTGTAAATTTTTTCCAGTTTGTGCTCTAAAATTTGTATTTGATTAACCGTTGCTATAAAATCCCCAAAAAATCACATATTGTAGAGTTAATTGTGCTTCAGAATGTCCCAAAAAGATTTGCATTTGCATGCATAGTTTGCCCTGTAAAAATCATTTTGCATATTTCAGTGTTTGATTTTTAATAATTATTAAAACTAGTATTTTCGAGGTTTAGGAATTTTCTGAGGTTCATTACCTAGTGATAGATCTCATATGATGTTGGTCCTTAAAAATAAGTAGGTTTAGTATTTATCATAATAAAATATAGAAATTTATCCCGTTTGCATAAAAAAATTCATATTGCATCCAAAAAAATCCATAAAAATTACAGTGCATTTGTTTCATCATATCTTATATTGTGGCCAAGTTTCGTATTTTTTTGACATCGTTTGATCATAAATCACATTTTAGTCCCTAAAATAGGCCAAACTTGCATATTGCATTCTTTATTGCAATAAAAATTCTAAAAAAAAGACCGCCTTGAAAACTGCGCATAAATTTTGATAGACATAATTCTAGGTTGTTCCTTTACCTCCTTATGTTCGACCTTGGGACTTGCCCAAGTAAAATAAACATAAAACCACTTGATTTAAAATTGATTAAATTTTCATGGTTATTTTCTTGACCGATTCTGATTGCCGCCTACAACGAAACAACATTATTAATTTTAGCACGAACGATAAAAACACATTATTAACAAGCACATTATCGAACTCGTCAAACATATTTTCTGAATTTTACTCATTTTTATGGATTTTAAAGATTTTGTCATTTTATGAATTTTAGGACTCTATATTTTTATGGAATTTACAACTTTTAACACAAACATATTTATAAGAACCTTACAATATAACTTACCAATAATTTATTAGGACTAAATAACAAGGTTACAAGTTTTATATACAAGAATTTTAAATGATTAAATTGTTTTTAAGTATATTTTAATAAATATGATTTTAAATAAGTATTATACATATTGAATACATATTTTAAATACATATTTTAAACTACGAATTTTACAAATATTTTACTTATTTATAATAATTATTAAGTAATAAATAGATACATTTTAAATAAAATAAAAATTCGCACACTTTTATGGATTTTATAGATATAGAAAATGCATAAAAGTATGTATTATATACAATAGTATATACAGAATATATATGCACCCTCTATACTTAGCTTGTTCTTTGTCCTCATAGCATGAAAAGATATAAAGGAGTACATAACTACATGTAAAAGTGGGTGAAAAGGAATAAAAGAATAGAAGTCAGTTGACCCTCCTATACTTGAGATCAGGGGTCATCATATGTATAATAGAAGACATAAATGAGGTGACTAAGGGTAAGGAATATACAAACGAAGGAATAAAAGAAAAGGGAGAAGAAACTAAATCAATGAAATCACTCGGTCCCACCTATACTTGGGATAAGACATCCTAAGTCGAGAAAAGAATGTGGCCAAAAAATAAGTACCAATGATTAATGTAAAATAATGGAATATTCAAAAGAAAAGTAAAATGAAGAAAAACAAAAAAACAAATAAATAGCAGTCAGTCCCCCTTACTTAGGAGATGTTATCGTAAGTATATAATGATGAGTAAAAATTGGGGACGATTGAGGAATACGAAGAAAATACAAGTGGTGTCCTCTAAAAACTGCATGGCTCATAGGTCTTTGTACATGATAAAATTAAGTGGAAGAGTAGTCGTGAGTCCTGTACAAAGTAGATCACCTCAACTCAAGCTAGATGATTAGTAGTCTCCACGAAGTTCTTCGGCATCTACCTATTTGCCACAAATGGTTCAGCACCAGGTGACACATCTAAGATAGCTATAATTCCATTGTCGTGTACCATTCTGACTATGTAAGGTCCTTCCCAATTGATTTTCAACTTGCCAGGAAAATTCTTAATCGTGCTCTACACAACTAGACTTTTTTACATAGGACACAGATATTGTGACAAGAATGCCTGTTGTTCCATTTCATTACTTTGTCCTTATAAATGAGGATGTTTCATATGCCTGATTTTGAATCTCTACTAGCTCATTCATATCCATTTTCATCTTGATTTCTTTTCTCTACATATCAAATGAAATCTCTCTAATGGCCCATTAAGATTTGTGCATGATCTCTATAGGAAAATGACATGGCTTCCCATAAACCAGTCTGAAAGGAGAAGTACCTAAGGGAGTCCTATATGTAGTATTATATTCTCAAAGAACTTGGATTAGAAGCTGTGATCCGTTCTTGCTATCTGGTCATACTAATTTCTAAATAATTGATTTCACATTCCTATTTGAAACATTAGCCTTGCCATTCATCTGTGGTGGTAAGGCGAAGCTACTCTGTGTTCAATACCATAACTCTTTAGTAGATTTTTCACATCCTTATTAATAAAGTGTCTACTGAAGGATATGGAAGAATACCTGAAGCGCATCAAGAAAGCGTGAGGATCATATCACATATGTCTGAGAGCGACTAGTCACACTGGTTGCTCAATGCAGTGAAATTTAAAATTTCTGATCTATAAAACTACATGATCCAAGAACACTTCTTGGATCATTTCATCAAACCGCATAATATATAAAGGAATATCATGTAGCATGGTTGTGATAAAGCCTCTAAGAGAAGATACCTCCCGTCTCAAGTATGATCCATCTGAGGAGATGCTTGCGAGCGTGGGGATAAGTCACTTACTTCTCTCAATCGAAGTCATTGATCCAAGCAATGTATCTCCTGATCTTGTCTCATGAGATCGAATGCATTCCTCACAAACGAGGCACATCAAAGAAGATGGAGATGCAAGAGTCGTCAAAGCTACAACACAACAGCGATGCGACGATGAAGGGTACCTTCTCTCTATGAGGAGAATGGATAGACACTCAAGGAGAGGGAGAAGGGATGATGTGAGAATCAGAGAGAGGGAAATGTTATCGAAGTTGTGTATCAGAAGAGCAAGGGGTGCATCTTCTATTATAGGGTTTTGGGAGTCCATGGATCTCGATCCGTGGACAAGACTAAATCAATGGATGAGATGATTTGTGTTAAATTCAACGATCATAATCTTGTTGTAAAAACATAACAATAGTAATTTAATTTAAAATAATATATATTAAAAATCAATTTAATTAGATTAAAGAATAAATCATTTAATATTGGAGATAATGGAGGAAGAGATTGCCTCATCCCTAGGGGGGGACGGCCACCAAGTCCCTTTGGGACAATGTGGTCATCCACTCTCTTGAATAGGTATGAGTCAATCTCATTCCAAGTCATGAAATTACATTATCTCATGTAATTTTAAAGATTATATCACAAGAATAATTCACAATTATCTTGTGAAGATTGCAATCATGACATTGGAATTATGTGTATCACATTCACAACCCAAAACAAAATGTAATTATATTTTCAATTAATCATCCAATCTGAATCCAATTCACATCAATAATTAATTAATAAATATAAATCACAGTCAATCTCTCTCCTATGTATTATAAATCGCATTTATAATATATATGAGTAACTGGATAGTACTATCCACATTATTCATATCCATAATAAATAAATCACTTTTAATTATATTGAGTTATCATTCTCATGCATTTAAATAATAAGAATCGAATTCACATTGTCCATGATAATTAAATCACATTTAATTATCTATTTCTCAATGCTTAGATATAATTCAACAATGGCATTATTCTTGAACTCTTTCAAGAATAATGTGCTTTCTCTGCAGATACTTGGAGATAAGGACTGGGTAGTTGTACATTCCACGTATAGTGACTTGGAAATTGAGATCACATCTCAAATGCATATCCCATGGACCTCTCATAGCTGCTTGATTAAATCAAGGCCGTAAATCTAATCTTCTTATTGCATCTAATTCTGATTCAGATCAATGTCCAACACTTAGATCGAGATCAGATTACTTCTATACTGAAAGGAGTCAGTAAAATCCAGACCTGTTTCATCTCTCCCTCGAAATGGAAGTGTCATGGTTTTACAATCGTTTATGATCACATCACCCTCATGTATTTCTAATACATGTCCTGCATACTGGAAGACCTATGATAAAACCTGAAAATATAAATAAATTTCGCACTATCATGTTTATGGTTTCATCACCATGTTTCTCATTCTTGGTCATTGGGAGTCGGTATCGATCATATGCTTTACCAAAGCATATATCATACCTTCAAATTCTTGTAATTCTTCCAAAGCACGATGACTATGCATGGAATTTGGTTGGTCCTAATACCTCAAGAGTAAGCTCATGTATTCCGATTCACAAGTGAACATGTATGATCCCTTTGAGAGATCATATTACTCATATGCCGTCATATGCACACTAGCTCACTGGTGTATATACCTTGGTTAGGTCATCAACCTATTGGTCTGCAAAATGTACACAATTAGCAACGCATTTGTCTCCGATCAGAGGTGATGTGCTTATATCGTGACAGTTTACGACATAGGACTTTGGATATCTAAATCTTCTTAAGTCATCTGTTTGACCTAACTAATCTGACACCTCCGAAACTGTATTCCCATGTTGAGGACCTGCATCAAAATCTACATTCGCTTTGGCATCTCCTACTCAGGCTGGAGAACATCTCTTAACAATCATTTGACGGTGCTTGATGAGTCATCAATCTAACTCCTTAGATATTCATCCAAGCACCAGCCTCTATGATTCAATTATTAAATCAATAGTTGTATGATTACTAAGATGGCAATGGTACATAATCCTAATTGTAGAGAGGGTACTTATATTCAATTCATTCATTTAATTTCATAAAGGGAATGAAAGAATCAGTAACTTTTATTGATAAATCTAATATTACAATAACATTTATTGTAATAATGATTCGCCTCAAGCTCACATGGTTAATAATCTCTCACTAGCCCTCAGAACCATTCAGGTACAATCCTTAAACCCATACTCATTAGAAGCTTATAGATAACCTTCTGTGTCAAAGGTTTGGTATGAGGATCATCAACGTTGTCTATAGAGTCCAACTTGGTGATGATGTCACCATGCTTTTAAATCTCCCGAATGATGTGGTATTTCCTTTCATTGTGCTTGCTTTTTCGATGCCAACTGGTTTCCTTTGCCTAGGCAATGGCTCCCGTGTTATCATATAGTAACGCAATGGGAGTATCAAAGGAAACTATACCAAGTTCCAGGATGAACTTGCACAACCACACCACCTCCTATGCAGCATCCCATGCAGAAATGTTCTATTGTTGAATCTGTTGTGGTAACATGCTTCGTGTTTCTCCAGCTTAGAACACCTCTGTTTAATAGGAACACAAACCATGATGTCGACTTTCCGTCGTCAATATGCGACTGGAATCTGAATTTGTGTATCCCAAGACATGGAGTTCACCATTTCCATAGACCAAGATGTAATCTTACGTCCATCTTAGATACTTAAAAATGTTATTCACTATATTCCAGGGTTGTTCTCCAGGCTGGATTGGTAACGACTTACCACTCCCACTATGTGGCATATATCTGGCCTAGTACACATCATGGCATACATTAATCTTCCTATAACTGATGCATAGGGTAATCCAACCATGGCCATCTTTTCCTTAATAGTTTGAGGAGCCATCCATTTAGATAAGTGGATACCATATCTTAATGGGAGGAAACCTTTCTTGGAACTATCCTTATAGGAACGCTCAAGAATTTTCTTAATGTACCCATGTTGTGATAATCCTAATAACCTTTTTTTCTCGATTTATGAACAACTTCAGACCCAAGATGTAAGAGTCTTCTCCAAGATCTTTTATCTCGAAGGTATGGGACAACCAAATCTTAATAGTGGTCATCATCCATGTATCATTCCCAATGATAAGTATGTCATCTACGTAAAGCACGATGAACACAATAGCGCTCCCACTAAGCTTCTTGTATACACAAGGTTCATCAGAATTCTGCACAAAATCATAACTCTTTATGGTTTCATCAAATATGATGTTCCAGCTGCAAGAAGCCCGTTTGAACACATAGTTGGATTTCTTCGGCTTGCATATTTTACCTTCCTCAGTTTTGAAGCCCTGGGCCTGCTCCATATAGATATCCTCCTCGAGGTACCCATTAAGGAACGATGTTTTGATGTTCATCTGCCATATGTCATAATAAAGAGATCCATCTATAGCCAGCAGTGTCTTGATTAACTTAAGCATAACCACAAGAGAAAACGTCTCATTGTAGTCAATGCTTTCTCTCTGTATGTAGCCTTTGACTATGAGTCGTTCCTTGAAAGTCTATACTTTCCCATCAGGTCTTCTATTTCTCTTGAAGATCCATTTACACCCAATGGATTTTACCACTTCAGGTGGATTCTATATGGTCCACACACCATTCTTATGTGTGGAGTCAATCTTTGACTTCATTTCTAGCATCCATCTATCCATGTCTTGATCCACGAGTGCTTCATCAAATGAAGTAGGATCATTGTCAGTTTTACTTGACACATAGAATCCATATCTTTTAGATGGAAACCACCCTCGAACTCCTTCGAAGAGGTACGGGTGTTTCATCTTTATTTATCTCTCCAGTTTCTAGTTCAGGAAGCTCAAAAACCTCAGGGAACTCAATGCGTTCCTATTCTTCATTTTTGCCATGACCATTAAAGAAGTCATACTCCAGAAGTCTCACATACCTAGAGATGAAAAGATTTTTTGTTCTCAAGGTCATAAAGTTGGTATCCAATACCATATTTAACATACCCAATGAAGTAACACTCACGAGAGTGAGATTCTAGCTTACTTGGATCCACGTTCTCTGCATGGACCAAGCAACCCCAAACCCTCAAGTGATTAACACTAGGTTTGGTTCCATACAGAGCTCATGAGGAGTCTTAGGTATAAACTTTCTAGGAATCTTGTTTAGGATATATATCACAGTCTTTACTGCATATCTCCAGAAACTAAGTGGTAAATGTGCTTTGCTCATCATTTAACGAACCATATCCATGATGGTCCTATTGCATCTTTCAGCAACACCATTAAGTAGGGGGGTTCTAGGAGGAGTGAAATTGGAGAGAATTCCATTCTCTTTAAGGTATTTCTTGAATTCATCTGAGAGGTACTCAACACCTAGATTAGATCGAATCGCTTTGATCTTCCTATCGATCTGGTTCTCAACTAAAGCCTTGAACTCTTTGAACGTTTCAAAGGTTTCATATTTACGACGTAGTATAAAGATAAACATGTATCATGAATGGTCAACAATAAACGTCAAATAATATCAATATCTATTTCGTGTCGAGGTACTGAAGGGACGCATACATCGGTATGTACTAGGTACAGAATACACTCACATCGTGTAAGCTTGCTAAGGAAAGGTATCCTTGTCATTTTACCTTGGATACAATGTTTGTAGGTAGACAAATATTGAACATGTAGAAAATCTAAGGGTCCATCCTTTATCAATCTATTGATCCTATCAATATACAAATAACCAAGGCTTTGATGTCAAATCATATTTATATGATTTCCATCCTCCCTGCATCTTTTCGGATATTTATTAGTTATAGTAAAATTCAAGACATGTTCATCAATGTACAATTCATAGAGTCCGCCAGAAGTTAAAACACCATAAGCAATATGTTTATCATAATGATTTATGACTAGTTCTTTACAAAAAAGGAATGAATATCAGCTTCTAACAAGATTAGATACAGATATAAGATTTCTAATGACTTTAGGTACATAAATACATTCTTTAAGTATAAGGTCTCTTCCACTAGATAACGATAGCCGACAGGTCCCGACGACAACTGTTGCAACACTTACATCATATCCCATCTAGATGACTATCTCCCCTTCATCGAGATTCTTAGGTTCCCGAAACAGATGCAACAAATTACATACATGAACAGAAGCACCAGAATCAACACCCCAACTTCCTTCTCGTCCAACGAGAAAGCTATTTCAATGATGAAAGTAGACATGCAGTGACTTTACCTTTGTCTGTAGACTTTAGGTATTACGGGTAATTACACCTCCGGTGCTCCAGATTTTTTTGTAGTTGTGACATACATCAATTTTCTTCGATGCTATCAAAGTGGATGCATTAGAAGATGATACAACACCTTGACTCTTCTTCTTTATCTTATAGGCCCGACCCTTCTAAGAACCATGCTTACGACTGCGCTTTCCTTTAACCTATGAAACTATTGCACTTCCAGAGGGTCTTGAAGGATATGGGAAGATCCTTAAGCGCATCATGGAAGCGTGAGGATCGCATCGAATGTGATCGGGAGCGACTAGTCGCACTAATCGCTCTGAGCAGCGGAATTTCAAATTTCCAATCCTATGAAACCTCATGATCCAAGAACACTTCTTAAATCATTTCATCTAAACCACAATTAGATATTAAGGTTACCTGTTGATGCGTGATTGCGGTCGATTCTCTAAATGAAGAGACCTCCTGTTTCAATTCTGATCCAACGGAGGAGATGCTTGCGAGCATGTTGATGAGACACTTGCTCCTCACAATCCATGTTGAGGATCCAAGTGATGAGTCTTCTGATCTAGTCATATGAGATCTGATGTCTTCTTCATGAGCGAGGCGTACCGAAGGAGACGGTGATCCACAAGAAAAAAATCTGATAGCATAATGACAATGTTGCATCGATGGTGAAATTCTCTTTAGTATAGATAGGTTGGCCACCCAAGGAAGAGAGAGATAGATGGCGTATAGAGAATGAGAGAGAAAGAAATATTGTCGATGATGTTGTATCTTGTAGAGTAAGGGGTGCCTCTTCTTATATAGGATTTTGGGATCCATGGATCTCAATCAATGGACAACACACAATAAATGGATGAGATTGATATGTATTTCTCTCAATGGACATGATCTTGTTATGTAAACACAATAATAATTAATTTAAATTAAATTAACATATATTGATAAATCAATATATTAATTTCAAATCAAATAAATTAATTATTCATAGAGATAATGAGGAGATAAACCTCATCCCCTTAAGGGGGAGGGGCACTCTTCTCCTTTGAAGATAGGTAGTCGTCCACCTTCTTGAGGTGGACTAGGTCTATCTCTTCAATATCTCATGAGATCTCAATATCTCATGAGATCTCCAAGATTTACAACAACAATTTTGCAAATTATTTCACAAAATAATTCATAATTATCTTCTGAATTTTGCAATCATGCCTTTGAAAAAATGTGAATCAATTTGACATCCCAAAACAAAATATATATTATACTTCCAATGAATCATCCAATGTGAATCTAGTTTACATCAATAATCAGTTAACAAATATAAATCACAATATGCTCTCGCTAATATATTATAAATCACATCTATAATATACCCGATTTAATATGGATAAATCTATCCATATTATTTATATCTATGATATTTAAATCACATTTAATCATCTTGGATCTCTTTTCTCATGTGCCCAAATAACATGAATCACATTCACATTATTCACATCTTTGAAAATTAAGTCACATTTAATTATCTCAAATAACTCTCATTATAATATGAATCAAATTCATATTATTCGTGACAATAAAATCACATTTAATTATGTATTTTCTCAATGCT
Organism: Ottelia alismoides; assembly: GCA_037367405.1. Classification (NCBI taxonomy): domain Eukaryota; kingdom Viridiplantae; phylum Streptophyta; class Magnoliopsida; order Alismatales; family Hydrocharitaceae; genus Ottelia; species Ottelia alismoides. The sequence goes on from JAZKJV010003403.1 coordinate 421,792, forward strand.
TGGATATATAATATCAACAATGAAATTATCCATGAACGTTTTCAAGAATAATGTGCTTTCTCCACGGATACTTAGGGATAAGGACATGGCGATTGTATTGTTCCACTTATAGTGACTTGGATATTGAGATCACATCTCAAATCCAGAACTTGCGGACCTCCCATAGATGTTCGATTAAATCAAAGCTGTAGATCTAATCTTCCCATTGTATATGAATCACATTCAGATCAAGGTCCAACATTTTGACTAAGATTAGATCACTTCTCTATGAGAGGAGTCACTAAAATCCAGACTTGTTTCATCACTCCCTCATAATGGAAGCGTCATGGTTATATAATCGTTTATGATTACATCACCCTCAAGTATTCCTAATACCTATGCATTCTGCATACTAGAAGACCCAGAATAATCCTGAAGTATTAGATCTCTTTTCACTATCTACTTCAGGGTTTTATCATTAAGTTTTTCATTTGACTATTGAGATCCATATCGATCATATGCTTTCCAAAAGCATATATCATACGCAACTATTGATCATATACTTTCCAAAAGTATATATCAAACCTATAAATTCAGTCAAGATTCCAGAGCAAGACGACTGTGCACAAAATTTGATTGTTCCCAATATCTCATGAGTGAGCTCATATCTTACTATTCAGTAAATGAACCTGTATGATCCCTTTGGGAGATCATATTACTCATATGCCCTTACATGCACACTAGCGCATCTGTGTATAGACATTGGTTAGGTCATCGACCTATTGGTCTGACAAATGCACATACTTAGACATATAGTAACACATTTATCTCTGGTGGAAGGATGCGTGCCTATATCGTGACAACAAACAACATAGGGCTTTGGTTATCTTGATCTTGTTAAGTCAACTCCTTGACCGAGATAATCATGATGAGGACCTGCATCAAGAGGTCGGTCAGATATCAACTTAATGAGAAAGGATTTCCATCTCCTACTAAGGCTCGAGATTATCTCTTAACAATAATTTGATGGTGCTTTGATGAGTCCTCAATCTCACTCTCTAGATATCCATTCAAGCACCTGCCATTATCATTCAATTATTCAATCAATAATTATCTGATCATTATGATGGCCACAATACATAACCCTAATTGTACTAAGGGACCTATTACGCAAATTAGATATTCTTCATTTCAGATAAGGGAATGATATTTGCAATAACATTTATTTCATAATGGCTTGTCTTGGGCTCAAATGTCCAACAATCTCCCACTACCCCAAAGAGCCATTACTGGCCTAATCTTTAAACCCACACTCACGTGACAATCGTAGACTATTTAGAAAAATAGCTAGGTAAGCTGGTCAATCACTCTGTTCCCAAGAGACTATGCTATGTCCTTTTACGTCACATGCATATCCCCTAGTAAAAGTGCTTGCTTCCAATGCGAATGTTGCATCTTATGCAATCAATACTCAATTTTAATTGTTATAGTGTCGTTGACACTATAGGTTAATAATTATTATAATCAGTGTATAATTTCTATTATACTTATTAGAATACCCTTGTTCCCGAAGATATCTATCTCCTAAGGTATCTGCAGTTAAGAGCTTTTAGATCATTATCTATAAAGTCTTAAGTTCTTGATGATAACCATAAGATATCTATCTCCTAAGGTATCTGCAGTTAAGAGCTTTTAGATCATTATCTATAAAGTCTTAAGTTCCTGATGATAAGACTTGGAGATCATTATCTCGAAAGTATTGTCCTCTTTGAAGATATCATTATTACTACAATCAAGTATTTTATTTCTATAGTAGGATTAGTAACTTTTACTACTCCCACTTCATGGCAGATATCTAGCTTTTGTACATATATAGCATACATCTGGCTTCTCGTGATTGCTGCGCAAGGGCGAGCAGTTCTAGAATTCACTTTCTCAACTCTTTGAGGTGTTATACCTTCAAATAGGTCAGTACCATTTCTTAAGGGAAGGTAGCCTTTCTTGGAATTTTCCAGAAAATGGAAATGACTGTGGTGTACCACTAATGTGACGGTCCCAATACCCTCTTTTCTTTGCTTCTGAACAACTTCAGAACTAAGATCTAAGAGGTATCCTTGAGATCATATCTCAAGGTATTGAATATCCAGATTATAAAAGACTTATTATTATCCTTATATCATTTTAAATGATCAGGATATCATCTACATTTAGCATTATGAACATGATGGCACTCCCACTAATCTTCACACCATTCATCAAGATTGTATCTTAAATCATAACATTTATAATTTCAACAAATCTAGTGTTCTAACTAAAAGAAGCTTATTTAAGTCTATAGATGGAGTTGTTTAACTTGAACACCTTGCTTTCCTCAACCATGAAGCCCTGGGGCTACTTCATATGAATATCCTCATAGAGTTATTTATAAAGGAATGCAATATTGACTTCCATCTAGAAGATGTCATAGTCAAGTTATGTAGCTAAAGTTAGCAATATTATGATGGGTTTAAGCATGGTTAATGAATAACAAGTCTCATCGCAAGCGACGTCTTCTCTTCAATGTGTATCTTGAGGATACGAGACCTTCTTTGAAGGTCCCTAACTCCACATCAGATTTCCTCTTTCTCTTGAAAATCCATTTATACATTAACAGGTCTTACCCTTATAGGTGGATCCTCCAGGGTCTATATACAACATTTGTATATGAAGTCTAATTTAGACTTTCTTGCTAACATCCATCTTTCCATGTCATTATATTCAGAAGCTTCATCATATGAAGTAAGATCATTGTTAGATTTCTCTAACACATGGAAACCATACTCAAACTCATTTGAAGAGGTATTAGTGTTTCATCTTTAAATTTCCTTTTAGTTTCCGATTTCAGGAGCATCGTTAGCATCTCAAGATTTAATGAGTTCCTTCACTTCATTTTTATCTTGATTCTCAAGAGAGTCATCCTCAAAGAATCATGTCCTTAGAGATGAAATCTTTTAAGAATCTAATACCATCTTTTATTTTCCTAATGAAGTAGCACTCTCTGGTGCTAGATTCCAGCTTACTTGCATGGAGTCTTTTTAAGGATATATATTGTATACTACATATATACCTTGGAAACTAAATATAACTATGCTAAGATTAATCATTGATCAAATCATGTCACACATGATAAATTGTATCTCTCTATAACTCTATTAGGTTTAGGTGTATCAGGAGGAGTAAGATAAGATTGATATTCCTTTCTCCATAAGGTATTCCATGAATTCATCTAATATGTACTGACTACCTAGATTAGATCAAATTCATTTTCATCTTCCTTTAGACTTTGGTTCTAAACCAAATTTGTGATATCTTTGAACATTTCAAAGCTTTCTAAGGTGAAGGGAAGAAATCTCATATCACAAATAGTTATCTACTGGTATCACATATCATTAATGTTTATTTTGATATAGATGATCCACATACATCAATATGTATGAGATCTTGAATACCTCGGCATCTAACACCATTCTCAAAGAAGGGTGTATTAGACATTTTACTTTGATTACAATATTTACAAGTATGTAAGATTTGAAATTTTATACAATCTAAAGCTTCATATCTTCCTACTGTATTGATCTTATCAACAGATATATGTCCAAGGCTTGATGCCAGATCATTGTCAAATGATCTTCATCCTCCTATTATTCTTTAAAGGTTTAATTTTGAGTATTAGAAATGTTAATGAACCATTCATTAATTTTCTAATTTAGTAGAGTCCTACAAATGTCAGACTGCTATCTGAAATATATCTGTGATTACTCTTTATTATATGTTTATTCTGGAATTCATGTTTATTTCCAACATTTAGAAATAAGTAATGAGTGTATTCTAATATCTGGGTCATAGAGACATTATCTAAGACAAAGGGCTCTCCCACTAAAAATATGAAGTCTATCTATCCAACAAAGATTGTTGCAACAATTGCATCAACATCCATATGGATCTCTATTAAACCTTAAGGTCAAATCTTCCAGTCTTCTAAAACATATGAAACCAATTGCAAATGTCATTAGAAGAAAGAGATACAATTAATATACTTTGATCGTAACAAATAAGTAAGTCAATATCAATGATTATATGTATATGTAGATTATTCCGATGCACTATCTGAATCCTTCCCTAAGGATCTAAGATAGACTAGATAGTAACACTATCAGTACATCGGATTATTGAAGTATTGGCATTCGTCCAACTATTTGGATGTCATATGTATGGAAGTCATAGAAGTACAGTGAACTCTTTTACTTTCCATCTCACTTGGGTCCGACCCATGATTCCACTGCACTCTCATTATCTGTAAACAACCATTGCTTACGATAAAGGATCTCTTATGTTGAATTCAAAAGATTTCAATATAAGAGCAATTCAACATTTATACATGCTTCATTCAATTCATACAATATGAATATTATGAAGCTTCATGAATGACTAGAGTGTGGATAGTAGAATGATGACACTCAAAATATCTATAACCATCTAAACTCTAAAACATTGGTTCAGGTAGGTACTCAAACATTTTGAATACATCATCTCTTATAGAGCCACCATTTTGCATGATGCAGTAAACCATGTCATTCATGATTAAATGTCGAGAGCATATATGTATTACAGAACGTCTTCTTAGATTTTATAAGGATTACTTGACAATTACAATCATCATCGACCTGTCACTTCCAAAGTACATTTCATGAAAGATCAAGACTGTAGAGACATACAAACCCTAGGTTGTTGTCCTACTGCCCATTTAATTGTCATTCCTCATTGTCATGAGAAAACTTTCACATTGCAACCACATACATTATGTTTCCAACTACAAGTACAATATCGTGATCATGGATCCAATCCATGATATTTTACTGGTTATTATTGCGTATAGTATTGAGTGGATTTAATGAAGGATTATCTTAAATAAGAAATTTACATGAATATATAAAAATATATATGTTTTACATTGATTTAGGAATTTTAATATCAAAGTTATCTTGCCTTGTCACCACTGAAAGTTCATTCCCTTAATCACTTTTAATGTACGAGATATACTTACCATTATATCTCAAGAAAGATAAGGGATCTCCTTCCCTATCTTTGTTACATCCCAATAATATGAGAACTTGTAACTCGAATAAAAAGAAGCGGCAACACATTCCCCCTTGCAAGTCGATCTTGCACTTCCAATTCAATCTTTAACACCTGAGCCCACTACCCCTAAGGTGATGTTGACTCGTCATTAATTGAACCGACCATCAATAGGAATAGCACTTGCTAGGAGCAATACAATATCACCCCAATATTATGAGGGCCCGATATTAGGGTCACTACGCATATGGTCTTCCTTTTTGGAGAAGCAAAGATCCCGATCCATATGCGCTTGTATGCAGGAGCTGTCACTTCCAACATGTGTCTCTTACATATAATCCTTGACGACGTAACCCTTCGCCATGACGAGAGATCATGGATGTCACTTATGTGATCCTCGATATCATGTTCAAATTATAATTAATCGTTATAATTCATATTCATTACGATTAAGGTTTCCTAGAGAAATACAAATCTATTCATAATAGAGTGTTTTAATTTTAGTTGGATTCCAATCAATCTAATCAAATTAAATCAATGATCCAATTAAATCAACAAACTTGATTGTTACTACAAAGGATGGTATTATCTCAAAGTACGTATTATTCTAATTTTAATCATTAGAAAAAATACACCGTGATCTCTTCTGCATTATCCTGTCCCTACCCGTTGTCATGGCAAGTACCGACGTGAGCGGGTTAATCGCATACGGTGCAACCTGCTACCCCAACGCTTCTAGACTAGACACCATATCCACCTCGGGAAAGGATACTGCTAAATTGATCATTGTGTACTTGAGATGATAATCAATTTTTCAACTAAAGTTATACCATATAATAATAATCAAAACAATTTTGATTAACATTAAAAGGAAATTTGCTAAACAAATTCTCATTTATATTCGAGCAACTTTGTTTGTTTAAAGGTTCAAGTAACCAATTGTGATGTATATCATATCTAATCAAGTTGGTTATGGTCAATGTCATTCAGGAAATAATCATCAACTTTAAATATTTAAAAATATATTTATGAATAGTTATCTTAGGAAATTAACAATTAATTCCCCTAAATTTAATTTAATGTCAATCACAATATTCATGATCAAGTATGTAATTCCCAGCAGTGACCCGTACTTACTAAAATTATCATATCTCAATCAATTTAAATAGAAATGAAGAAAAATAAGTATTTGTAGTTTGCTAAATTGATTTAAAATAGAACCCAAGTGAATAGAATGCATTTCTAGGCATTTCATAATCGTAATTAATTCTTTAATCATGTCAAGATTTGTCATCCCTGAAACAATGGATATATGTTAATTAATGTGACCATAACTTGAGTTATCAGATTCCAAATCACGCAAACTCAAATCCCGCAGTTTCCTTAATTAATTAGGACATTATACAAGTGATAATTTCATGTTTAAAAATTTTGAACAGGGCATAAATTAATCAAAAATTAGGGCTACGAAAGTGAAATGCGATAAAATTTTCACGAACCCTAACGAGCCCAAATCTTCCCAGATTTATGGATCGTATCAAAAACCTCCAACCTATGGCTCTGATATCACCTCAACGATATGAGAAGATCCTTAAGCGCATCATGGAAGCGTGAGGATCACATCGAATGCCATCGGGAGCAACTAGTGGCATTAATTGCTTCAGGTAGTGGAATTTAAAATTTTTATCCGTTGAAACCACATTATCCAAGAACACTTATTAGATCGCTTCATCTAATCAATTAGGTATAAAGGTTATCTCTGAAGCATGGTTGCAATCAAGTTCCTAAATGAAGAGACCTCCTGTCTCAAGTCCAATCCAATGGAGGAGACGCTTGCGAGCACGTTGATGAAACGTGTGCTCCTCGCAATCCATGTTGATGATCGAAGTAGTGAATCTCTTGATCTCGTCACACGAGATCTGACGTCTTCTTCATGAGCGATGTGCACTGAAGGAGATGATGATCCACGAGAAAACAATCCAGCATCATAACGACGATGCTACGACGATTGTGACTTTCTCTCTAGTATAGAGAGGATGGTCACCCAAGGGAGAGAGATAGATGGCGCGAAGAGAATGAGAGAGAGAGAGAGAGATTGTCGATGATGTTGTAACTTGAAGAGAAAGGTGTGCCTCTTCTTATATAGGGTTTTGGGATCCATGGATCTCAGTCCATGGACAACATACAATCAATGGATGAGATTGACTTGTGTTTCTTTCAATGGACACGATCTTGTTGTGAAAACACAACAATAATTAATTTAATTTAATTTAACATAAATTGATAAATCAATATATTTAATTTCAAATCAAATAAATTAATTATCATTGGTGATAATGACGAGATAAACCTCATCCCCGTAAAAGGGGGATGACTCTTCTCCTTTGAAGATTGGTGGCCATCCACCCTCTTGAGGTGGACTAGGTCTATCTCTTCAATATCTCATGAGAACTCATTATTTCATGATATCTCCAAGATTTACAACAGAAATTATTGTAAATTATTTCATAAAAATAATTCATAATTATCTTATGAAATTTCCAATCATGCCATTGGAAAAATATGAATCACATTCACATCCCAAAATGAACTATAATATATATTTTCAATTATTCATCCAATGTAAATCCAATTCACATCAATAATTAATTAACAAATATAAATCACAATATGTTCTCTCTAATATATTACAAATCACATTTATAATATACCTAATTTAATATGGATAGTGCTATCTACATTATTTATATCTATCATAATTAAATCATATTTAATCATGTTGCATCTCTTTTCTGATGTGCCCAAAAAACATGAATCACATTCACATTAATCACATCTTTGATTATTAAATTACATTTAATTATCTCAGATACCTCTCCCTATAATATGAATCAAATTCATATTATTAATGATAATCAAATCACATTTAATTATCAATTTTCTCAATGCTCGGATATATAATATCCACAATGAAATTATCCATGAACTTTTTCAAGTATAATGTGCGTTCTCCGTGGATACTTGGAGATAAGGATAGGGTGATTGTATTGTTCCACTTATAGTGACTTAGATATTGACATCACATCTCAAATCCTGATCTTGCAGGCCTCCCATAGATATTTTATTAAATCAAAGCAGTAGATCTAATCTTCTCAATGTATCTGAATCACATTTAGATTAAGGTCTAATATTTGGACTATGGTTAGATCACTTCTCTATGAGAGGAGTCACAAAAATTCTGACACGTTTCATCATTCCCTAGGAATTTCAGCGTCTTGGCTATACAATTATTTATGATCGCATCGCCCTTATGTATTCCTAATACATGTACATCCTGCATATTGGAAGACCCACAATAAACCTGAATTATTAGATGTCTACTTCAGGGTTTTATTATTAAGTTTCTCATTTGACTATTGGGAGCTGGTATCGATCATATGCTTTCCAAAAGCATATATCATACCCAGGTGTTGATCATATACTTTTCAAAAGTATATATCAAACATAAAAATTCAGTCAAGATCCTAAAGTGATACGACCATGCACGGAAATTTATTCATCCCAATATCTCACGACTGAGCTCATGCCTTCCGGTTCAGTAAGTGAACATGTATGATCCTTTTGAGATATCGTATTACTCATATGCCCTTACATGCACACCAGTGCGCCAGTATATAGACCTTGTTTAGGTAATCAACCTATTGGTCTGCCAAATGCACATACTTAGACATATGTCTACGATCAAAGGATGCATGCCTATATCATGACAACATACAACATAGGACTTTGGTTTTCACGATTTCGTTGACTCAACTCTTTGACCTATTATTGATTTTACTTTAGGATCAATTTATATTTATTTATCAATATATATATTTAGTATAAATTAAGTTAATTGTTGTTGTATTTTTACAATAAAATCTTGTCCATTGAAAGAAGCACGAATCAATCTCATCCATGGATTTTTTGTAGTCCATGGATTGTAATCCATGGACCACCAAAATCCCATATAAGAAGAAGCACCCAATGCTCTTCTAATTTACAACAACAACTCTTGTGACATCAAGCTCTCTCCCTCCTTTCATTCTCATGTCCTCCCCCTCTCTCATTTTGGGTGGACATCAATCAAAACCCTAGAGAGGAGACCCTTGTCGTCATCGCATTGTCGTTATTCTGTTTCCACGACTGCCCTTGGTTCTTCGTCTTCTTTGTTGCACTTTGCAAGTAAAAAATATGCACGATCTTGTGCGACAAGATCAGGAGTTCTATGGCTTGGATCAACAACCTGGATTGTGAGAAGTACGTGACCCATACCCATTCTCGCAAGCGTCTCCTCCGAAGATCGGACGTGAGACAGGAGGTCTCTTTTCTTAGAGACTTGACCGCAACCACGCTATGAAATGTATTCCTTTATATATTATGTGATTTAGATGAAACGATCCAACAAGTTTTCTTGGATCATGTGGTTTCATCGCATGAAATTATTTAAATTCTGATGCATTGAACAACTAGTGCGACTAGTTGTTCTTGATCGTATACGATATGATCCCCATACTTTCGTGATGCATTTAAGGATTCTTCCATATCCTTTACAATCTATAAAGGATCAAGGTCGCAAGGAGGGGGACTTTATGGAGAATATGATTGGATAAAAAAAAGTTAAAATGGGGGTCAGAAATAGTCGAGGAACAATGAATTTAGCGTTATATCTTAAGGATCCAAAGGATTTGATTCCTAAAATTAAACTAAATTGCATGATGATTGATTAAAATAATATTACATCTAGGCTACTGGAAAGAAGAGAAATAAAAATAGGGCTACCTAGCTTCTCAATTTGACCTGTGTCAAGGAGCATATGAGACATCGCTCAAGGAGCTCCGACAACAACTGGATCGCCTCCTCCACTGCTTTACCCCTTCTGAGAGGGTTTCGAGCAATGCCTACTATCACCAAGGCTAAACAGAGGGCTCCTAATGGGGTTACAATAGTGGAAAAAGGATCAAAATCGAAGAGTGGATGAAGGTACTATATGCATAGTCTGAGTTAAGGCGAAAGGGCGAAGAAGATGGAGGGAGGAAGGATGATGGTTGGCGAGAAGTAGGGACATGGCATGAAGATGGATCATAGGGCTATAGAATGGTGGTGAGCTCAAGTGAGATGGAGGTGACGGGGAGGCATAAGAAATTAATGAATTTGTGTAGTCACGAGGTCTGACACGGGCGAGGGCTGGAGTCAATACAGTTAACCCATCCGGTGAACAAACAATGGCCCCTGATTAGTCCACGTGGACCAACCAGGAAAAACAATGAGATAAACATTTTGTAAATTCATTTAAAAATAGTTATTGATTTTTTAAAATTAATGTTAAAAAATGAAATATTTTCGTAATTTTATAGTATTTTTAGGGCACCTTTATTTATTTTACAATGCATTTTAGTAGGTGTTAATATTTAAATGTATATGCATAGGTATATATACCTGTATTTAGCTTATTTAATTTTTATTTTGCATTTTATTTTGTCATTATATATAGGAATTTCATATATTTTTAACTTTATTAAATACATATTTACATTTTTTGGTTTATTTTTTGAATTTATTTATTTAAATAATTAATCATAAATATTATATAAGTATGGTTTACACATATACATATATATACTATATCTCTATAAGTAAACAGAAATGGATCTTTCATTGTTTTGTTTTATTTTTATTATTTACATGTACTTTGTATAATATGCACAAATATGTAAAAATCTTAAATATAAGGAATAAATATAATGATTATTTTATACATGTATATTGTACAATGAGGGCCCAAAAGCCAACTTTTATAGCATAACTCCAAACTGAATGAAAAAACCTTCATTAAATAGATAATTTAACTCTATGAAAAATAAAGGTGTGTTTGGTGAATTTTGGATATGTATGGAGAAGTGATAGGTTTGTAATATTTTCTTTGCATCTTTTTTATTATGTGTGTCTTGTGCAAACTATGCATTATTTTTGCATGAAATGATATTTTTATTTTTATGTACAATATTCACATTGCATGTTTATGGATTTGAGGTGTAAAATATAGGAAAATAAAATAGGTCCCAAAAGGCTATTTATTGTAAAATTAAATTAGGGTTTTATTTTGTTTTCTATAAAATAGGTCTACCCTATATGTTCGTACTTTATTCCTTGTCGACCAAGTGATCATGATGACTGGGTCTCAGGGTCCGGTGTCACTCAATGTCTTTGACACTTCATTCTTTTTTCTTTTCTTTCCTTTATTCTTTTATTTTGGAATTCAAATATAGTATTTTATAAAGTATTTATATATCAATTGTTGAGTGTTCTTTTGTACGTATTAATGATATATACATGAATTTAGCTAGGTATTTATGGTCAAAATGAAATAATAAATGTGATGAAATGGAGATTCGTCAAGGTCAGAGGTGCAAACTATCAACGATCAAAGGAGTAGTAGCCGGTTGTTATTCCGAGTTCATCCGAACACTTCACATCTGTCAGATCTTTAAGCCGTCACTATTTTATTTCTAGCTATTGGATAGAGCCATGCACAAGTCATCAGATCTTTTGCAAAATCTAATCTCGCTTCATTGATGAAGGGGTAGCGAGCGACGAAGGGTGCCACGTAAACAAGTGAAATCAGCAATGTCATTGGATAACGCACATTAATGGTTAATTTATACCAACCCCCTTATGCTCTTTTTGTATTTACAAATTAGTCTTGTAAATATAAAGTTTATTATAAATAATTTTGTAAAAATTACGCAGACCCCCTAGAACTTGTATATTGCGTTTAGCTCCATGCCAGTTCACCTCATGTGGTGGGTCTGAAGTGGGCAAATTACTAGGAAACCCTTCTGCATTCCTATATCTACATTTAGTACTAAAAGTTGTAAAATACGTGTTAACTTTTGGGTATTTTTGCACGTAAACCTCGTAATTTATTTTATTGCATAAATGCCTTCCTAATATTGTAGTTATTTTTTTCATTTGTATTTTTCTTAAAAAATCTTCCATGCTTATAATTTCTTGGAAAAATCGTAATGAATGCATTATATGTTGATTGTTCACTGCACAATTTTTATTTAGCATTTTATTGCTTTTTTAAAATTTTTAAAAATCATTTATGGGCTATTTAATACTTGTTTAACTAGAATAATACAAAAATGAAAAAACCTTATCTTTAATTGCAAAAAACTATATATTATATATTTTCATCAAATATAGTTCTAGACCAAAAATCACAAAATAATATAGATGAAAAACACTAAAAAGTGAAAATCATAAAAAGATTATAAGAATCAGAAAAAATTCAATAAAATTCCAAAAATAGTTATTTCTATTTTTTACTAATAATACACAGTATATATTAAAAAATGTTTTGAAACTTTTAGACTTAATATATATTTTTAAGATCCAAAACAATCCGACCTATTTTTATAAGTCACTGTTTTGACATTTTAAATAAATAAAAAATACCTAAAAATTAGAAAAATTGTAGGAAAATCGGAAAAACAAGGAAAATTATAAACACAAAAATTTATAATTTTCGAATATATATAGTTACATTTATAAATATAAAACCCTATATAAACAATATATACTATATATTTTATTTATGTACCTATTATAAAAATTCTTATGAATTATAAATACCTTATATATCTCTAAAACCTTTAAAAAACAAAAAGGTTTATTCTTGTATATGTTTCTTGTTTTTTTGATTATTTATTATATATATCATATATAGTATTTATGTCATACATATTATTTTATATACATAGATATATATACTTATTATATTATAAGAAAAGAAACTATAAATTAGTAAAACTAAAAAAAATAAAAATTAAAAATTCTCAAAACTATAAAAAATATAAAACATCAAAAATCCATAAAAATTAAATATAATTAAAAACCACAAAAATAAAAAAGTAGGAAAAGTACAAGAATAATTGTTATTCATTTTTATTAATAGACAGTATTACCTATCCTCATTGCTCTCAGTGATTAGACACTCTACACTTATTCATTGTACTCATATTTTTGTAGAGTTAAAATAAAAATAACTGTTGACTCACACATTCTGCATTGCATTGTCATACATTGTGGGTTGATTGTTGTTGATTGGTTGTCAATGTTTCGAGTACCATGAGAGCGACCAATACAACTATTGTTAGATCCGACTTGTAAGACACCACAAAACCTCCAAGACTGGGCGTTACGAATCTCTGCTCAATCTCTCTATCACATATATTAACCGGTGTGCACAACCAGTCATGCCTATTCATGCTTGCATGCATATGTATTTTGTAGCACTAATTAAACTGCAACATAACATAAATTCCTCTTGATATTTTTGTGCCATGATATAATAATATTCTCCACCAATAATAATGTCAGAATAGCAAGATGAAGTTCCATTGGTTTTGCAATTTTAGTCTTCCATCACTTTTAGTCCTACCACTGTCAAGAAGGGTTTTAAGAGGGAGGTCGTCGGAAGACAACACCCTCGTTGTCTGGACGAGGGATCTAGATCGTCACATGATGATCCAACGACCCTTAACACATGATTGCCTCAACTTTTCCTCAATTTCCATGGGACACGTATGTTCAAGTATATTCTCTTAACCTTACCTCATTCCCACTATATACCCTCAAGGCATCAAAGGCGACCGAGATTTTTTTAAAGTATATATCAAATCCCTCTGTCGATTCCAATGCAAATACGGCATTAGTTTCCTCCCAAGCCATATATTCTTTGCACATCCCACGAATGTATATGTATCTACTCGATCCACCTTATTTATCCTACAGATCTTATACATTACTAGTCATCGTAATTTCCGCAACCTGCATTTTTTGGAACCGTATCCCCACACAAAATGATACCGAGAAAACTACACGTGGTGCCTGTTAGTTTTACTTACGTTGGAGCATCGTTTAATTGATACATCGGAACTTGATTAAAACAACAGCATGTTGTTCATATCAACATTTTATACTTTCAGAAATCTATTATTTTTTATTTTACTTTCATTAGGTCGTTAGACCAAACCATCGATTGTTTAAGAGATCTAATAATTTTTTTTAAACTTTTGCAAACCTTTTTTTTTGTTGAACTTATGATAAGTTTACCATGACCTTCTTCTCCGGCACTTGTTTCTCTTCCTCAGCAGCCTCACTGCTTCAACTGCAACCCGTCTTGTCCACCTTCTACCAAAGAGCATCGCGATACAATGACGACCATCGCAACCATTGCCGGCCCTCGACCGTCTGCTTACGCATGCCTTCAGTCACCGTTCCACTGTAAATGGAAGGTCGGGCTGTGTCTACAGTTAACAATCCAACAGTTTACCTCCTCCTTCGTGCATTTCGCTGTCAATGGTTGATAATCTACTGTAAATAGGAGTTCAAGCTCTTCTTCAAACCAACGTCCAGATTTGTCAAAATCAACTACTGTTAGAGAGAACATGGCGTGTTTGGTATGTCATTGTCTACGGATAAAACTTAGGATAATTTCTAATGTGTAACACCCTGCAATTTTTGACTTTTTTGAAGTCGTAAAATCTATTCAATATTATACTCAAAAGAAGCGTTTTGTCGCAAGCTTTCCAACGAGTCCAAAAACATGTAATTCCATGTTCGGATGTAGGAGATATGCCTGTTTTGGTGAAGATGGGTCATGGATATTGAGGGGATTAATGCTTACGGGATTAGATAAGTTAATCACGAATTGAGGCTATTTTAGGGATCCTAAAACTAGGGTTTTAGTCCTAACCTATATTAAGACCCTCATTCCTCATCTCCCCTCATTTCCACTTCTTTCCAAACCATAATCCATCCTTTTCTTCCTCCACAAACCATTCTCTTATCATTTTCCCTCTACTTCTTCAGATAATCAAGGAGAGAACGGTGCCACCACCATTATTGAAAACTCTCGGAGCCACGTAGCTTTGCGACAAGAAGAAGTCGAGGAGGGCCATCATAAGGGAAAGGCAACCCTCTCATTGGATTCGTGATCGGGCGATCGAGCAGGTGGATCAAAGACGTGCACGAGTATAGGTAACGGATCTCAACCTTCTCCCTTCCAATCGTCATTTCTCACAATTATGGAGATTGTATTTTCGGGGATGCTTGCTCATTTTTTATCCGACCCCGGGATCTCCTCTTACTGTTGGTATATCGTGGTTCTGTTGATCGTTCTTGGAATAAAGTAGCATGACGTGTAAACTTAACGGGTTTTACACATGATATTAGTGTGTGGCTTACTTTTTTTCATGTGGTCATTATCGAGATCTAAAGCTAGGTGTCGAACATCATTGACGAATATGGCTTGATCATACCCTACTAGTGGCGCAACATTGAGATAATATAGGGACATGTCGAGGTTTTTAAATACGTCATGAATATGCTACCCGTTTATGTTTGAGATAATAATTAACAAGGCATGGTTTATATGTATTAGGATTTCATGCATGGAGCATTTTAAACCGTTTTGGCATCTTGGATGCATTCTCGTGTGAATAACAATCTTGATGTCTAGATATCATATGTATGTTGAGATGGGATCGTGACCTTTGTGGAAACACACAAAGTATTGGATTTTGATACATTAACATGTGTAATATGGTGTACACATTAGATAGGGGTAAACATACACGACTTTGGATTTTGACATATATATTGTGTTTCCGAACTGGAGCGTATAAGATTTAGATGAGACAAATTCCTTATAACTTGCAATTTAATCATAGATTAGTACCATACGCTCCCAACAGTATAAAACTATTATCTTTGGTTAAGAGAACTTAGATAACATGTATATCTTCCGTGGATCTATAATTAAATGCATCCCATGCATAGGTTTTCAAGCCCAATAAAACCCATGTGATGTTTAAACTTTTCTTAAATTACTAAATTAATGCATATTGTTTAATGATCCTCTTTTTCTGAACAAATATATCTAAATATAGATAATAGCGGGTATGGAAGAGAACGAGGCTTTCGGTTGTTGGTTGTTCTTATTATTTTCAACTATCGAGGCATGTATTGTTTAGCAACATAGTAGGATATGGTTGGTGTATGATGTATAGATTATGTCATATGATTGGAGCAAGGCTATGGATAATTCCCTACGCCAATTTTTAGAACCGTGTAACTGCCTCGTATTTTTCTTACCAATGAAGCATATTGGGACCTTGGCAACTAGACCTGTATATGTGATCATGCAATTTCATACATGGTGGTCTTTTAACTATTGATTTGTATGTCAGATCGGCGCAACTTGTTCCTATAATTAATTTGGATCGAGAGCGAGTGGTAGTGTATCCCTTTAATAACGTTGATATGGAAATACATGTGACACGCGGATAGATATTCATGATACTTGTAGGCATATCCTAAATCTAAAGCATGAGTTAATGTCTAATATTTTATGATATGAAGGTCTTACGTAAGAATATTTTTTTGACCAATTGATTAAATGAAAGCTATTACTCAGTCACTCAGTCTCGAGATTAATTATCATGCATGGAAAGATTAAAACTACAATGTGGGTGCACACCTTTGTGGTCCGGCTGAACCGACGGTAAGTCACCCCTACTCGAGGGGCATCAAGAGAGGGGTGGTGGTAGGTACTCTGGTGGAATGGAGGTGGAAGCACGCGTGCTTTGCACCATATGGATCCGTTTTGTTGCTCTTTTTAGGTAGTGAGCGAGACTCCTTCGGAAGACTCGATTGACAGAGCTGTGACTCATGGGGCATGTATGCCCATCTTAAGTGTCAGAGTACTACCGACCAGACTAGCAGAAGGATCGCGCTTGTGTACAGGTCTTAGGTTGCACTTTGAATGGAGTGTTGCGGGCTTCATTCCTAGTACAAGCTTTTTCCTTTGACAGCCGAGCCCGGGATAAGTAAATGAAAGTATGGATTAAGATATGTCAAAGAATTGATTTTGATTGCATACATGTTAAAGGCCTAAAATATAAGTGATTGTATATTGCTATATGCGTTGAAAATGTTCTCTCCTAAACTTGTTCAGTTGCTGCATTTGCATTACCTACATATAATCCATTGATTTATAATTTACCTTTTCCTTACTGGGTCAGTTGACTCATAAGTTACATTCTTTAGAAATCCAACAAGAAGTGCAGAACAGGAGGCGGAGGCTCACATTTTCGGTGGTGCATCTGTAGGACATTGTTGAGGTTGAGGCTTAGTGATGTAGTTGTTTTATTTCTCTCTGTTTCATCTATTATGATGTAATAAAGAGACTTTAAGGTTTTATTGTTATACTTCTGTGGACATCTAGTTATCAATGGAAGTTTAAATTTTTCCTATAATTCTTTTTGTATGAATGGTATATCATGCAGATTGTTTATAACTGTTGTTCGGTAATAATGTGAACGGGTGTTGACATGTTCTCCCGTCGAGGCGGGGCATTTCATTTGGTATCGGAGCCCAATTACTCCATCAATCATAGACAACTGTATGGTAGGAGAAATACCATTATACATTAGACAAGTAGTCTTTTGACTGTAGTCAAAAAAATTATTGATCAAGGCTGACCAATGATCTCTACTCTAGGATCTAATTGTATTTTCCTTTTTATTTCTACACATGCAGATCGTGCCGCCTCGCAGAGATCAGACTGCGCAACAGTTGGCTGCGATGATGGCGATGCTACAGGATGTGCAGCAGAGGCAGCTTAAGCTCGAGGAGCGATTGTTGAGATCTGCGTTCGCGGGTTAGTCTGGAATAGGTGGGGGAGATGGTGATCCACCACCACCGCCACCTCCTCATGCTCCTACTCCGTCGCCACCACCACTGCGACAAGAGGACATATTTTCAAAATATCCCAAGGAGAAGGTTCCAGAGTTTTTGGGCAATACAAGCTCAGATGTGGCCGAGAGATGGTTGAAGCGTGTAGAAAAGGTCTTTCGTATGTTACATGTACCTGATGAGTAAAATGTTACCCTGGCTATTTACTCCTTAGCGGGTTATGCTGAGGAATGGTGGAGTTCTATAGAGTCATGTATTGCAGTGCCAATTACTTCGGAGAAATTTACTGAAACATTTCAGGAGCATTTCTATCCAAAATACTGGAAAGAGCAGCGTCGTGTTGAGTCTACACTACTCGAGCAAGGGAACAGAACTGTGGCGGTTTATCTGAATAGGTTTACGGAGTTATTGAAGTATGCTGCCAACACTGTGCCGACTGGGTCTGACAAGGCATTCATTTTCTTTCGAGGTCTTTGTAAGGAAATTCTTGAGAGGCTAGTACCCCTTAGATTGGTTACAATGAAGGAAGTGGTTGATGCTGCATCACGAGTGGAGGAGGACTTGCGTGAAGGTAGGTCAGTACAGACCAGACAAGGAGGACTGAGCTATTCTGGGAGGACTGCTCGTAACGATCGATCTACAGCACGAAGAGGGCAACATTTCCACCCCTACGGCCTGCCATGTCCACCAGGTCCGCACATAGAGGAGCTCCTACACTGGGGCAAGCACTTTCTGAGCCATCACGGGTAGGACATCCGGTGGTGAACACCATGACTGAGGCACGTGTTTGCTATCGATGAAACCAGGAATGACACATCTGGTCCAACTGCC
The DNA here is from genome assembly GCA_037367405.1 of Ottelia alismoides. Taxonomy (NCBI): domain Eukaryota; kingdom Viridiplantae; phylum Streptophyta; class Magnoliopsida; order Alismatales; family Hydrocharitaceae; genus Ottelia; species Ottelia alismoides. Next base: position 440,521 of record JAZKJV010003403.1, read on the forward strand.
CGTTGGGAGCTTCACAACTGCGAGGTACTATGCGAAGGGGACATCTGCAACAGCGGGGACGTGGTTCTACCTCTCGTGGTGGCAGGGGGCATCCCAACCAGACTCGAAGCACGACAGGTTCTAGTGGGCCACGAAGAGAAGGACAACTCAATACCATCACCGATGGGTAAGCACATGCTTCGGGATCAGTAGTACGAGGTATGGTTTCAGTAGACGACTTTACATCTCATGCACTTTTTGACTCGGGTGCATCTGATTCCTTTGTGTCGTGGAGTTTTGCGGAGACTTTAGTCTGAGATCCTACCATAGTTTCAGACCCTTATCTTATTAAGGGACCTGGGGGTTAGGTGATTATTATCCATCGGGTTCTTCCCGATTGTCCAGTTTATATTGGAGGTTATATGCTTGAGGCGTACTTGCTACTCATTCAGATGGAGGATTTTGATGTTATTCTTGGCATGGCTTGGCTCGAGAATCACCATGCATGTTTAGATTATTTCCAGAAACATATTATTTTCAGGATACCTGAGCTACAAAAATTTGTATTTGATGGAAGCATCTCGTCGAGAGGTGCAACCTGCATATCAACGTTGCAAGCTCATCGCATGCTATCTCATGGGTGCGAAGGACTTATTGCCCATGTCATTGGGGATCAAACCCCACCTCGTGAGGTGGAGTTTGAGATTTCTATTATTCCGAGAACTCAACCAATATCTATGGCACCATACAGGATGGCACCAGCTGAACTGAAGAAACTCAAGGTGTAGTTACAAGAACTGCTGGAGAAGGGTTTCATATGCCCTAATACATCTCCATGGGGAGCGCCTATCCTTTTTGTTAAGAAGAAGAATGGATCTATGCGCATGTGTATAGATTAATGGCAGTTGAATAAAGTAACAATCAAGAATCGTTATCCTTTATAGCACCTTGACGATCTCTTTGATTAGCTACAAGGGTCATCCATCTTCTCCAAGATTGATCTACGGTCTGGTTATCACCAATTACCTATTCGGGATGTGGATATACCTAAGTCCGCATTCAGAACCAGATATGATCACTATGAGTTTTTGGTGATGCCTTTTGGCTTGACAAATGCCCCAGCAGCATTCATGGACATGATGAATTAGGTGTTTCGGCCTTTCCTCGATAGTTTGTTGTGGTTTTCATTGACGATGTCCTTATATACTCTCGAGATGAGAAGGAACATCGCACTCACTTACAAACAGTGTTGGAGACCTTACGGAGGCACAAACTATATGCGAAGTTTAGTAAGTGCAAGTTTTGGCTTCAAAATGTATCATTCTTAGGCCATGTTATCTAAGATGCAGGAGTGTCAGTAGATCCTACAAAAATCGAAGCAGTCCTTAGTTGGGAACGACCGAAGAATGTATCTGAGATCCGAACCTTTATTGGCTTATCCGGTTATTACAGACGGTTTGTGAAGGGCTTTTCTCATATATTGCCCTTCCCCTCACCCAACTGACCAAGAAGGAGATGCCATATGCTTGGTCAGAAGAGTGTGAGAATAGCTTCCAGACACTGAAGGAAAGGCTCACTACAGCTCCGATCTTGACAATTCCATCGGACACCTAAGGATTCACAGTTTACAGTGATGCATCAAAGGAGGGTCTGGGTGCAGTTTTGATGCAACATGTAAGGTTGTTGCATATGGATCTCGACAGTTGAAGCCGCATAAGAAAAATTACCCAACTCATGATATCGAACTGACAGCAGTTGTCTTTGCTCTTAAAATATGGAGACATTATCTTTATGGTGTTGCTTTCGAAATCTTCACAAATCACAAGAGTCTCAAGCATCTTTTTTATCAGAAGGAGCTTAATATGAGGAAAAGGAGATGGTTGGAGCTTTTAAAGGATTACGAGTGCACTATCTCTTACCATCCTGGTAAGGCGAATGTGGTCATTGATGCCCTTAGTCGTAGGCCTCATTCAAGTGAATCTCATCCTCATCTTAAAGCATGGGATCTTCTTGCAGCTTTCAGTGATTGGCATCCATTTCAGAGTAGTAGAGAAACAGACATAGTTCCATCCCCTTCACGTCCAGAGTTAGTTGAGCAAATCATCCAGGGGCAGCGTGAAGACCTGAGTATGAAGAGACTCAAAGAGAAGGCTATTGCAGGAACCTAAGTTGGCTTTTCTTATCAAGATGGGGTGCTACGAAATGGGAATCGATTGTGTGTCCCAGCAGATGTACAATTGAGGGAAGAGATAATGCGTGAGACACATACTTTGCGTTTGTCGATACATCCCGGCGATACCAATATGTATAAGGATTTGAAAAAGAAATTTTGATGGAAGCAAATGAGAAGGGATGTGGTCAAGTTCGTGGAAAAATGCTTAATGCGTCAACAAATTAAGGCTGAACATAAGAGGCCACCTGGACTTTTGCAATCCCTTCCTATTCCTGAGTGGAAGTGGGAGGATATATCTATGGACTTTGTGACGGGACTTCCTAAGACCACTGGTAGTCATGATACCATCTGGATCGTGGTTGATAGGCTTACTAAGTCAGCACATTTCATACCCGTGAGTATGACATGCACTCCCTTACATCTTGCAGTGATCTTTATTAAGGAGATTGTCAGACTTCATGGGTTGTCGAAGCAGATTGTATCTGATCGTGATCCAAGGTTCACCTCTCACTACTAGAGAGAATTCATGAGTTCTTTAGAAGTGCAACTATGCCTTAGTTCTGCTTACCATCCACAGACTGATGGACAATCTAAGAGGACGATTCAGACACTAGAGGATCTTCTTCGAGCATGTGTGCTGGAGTGGAAAGGATTGTGGTAGGACCATTTTCCATTAGCAGAGTTTACATACAATAACAGTTACCATGCCAGCATAGGCATGGCTCCTTTTGAAGCGTTGTACGGAAGGAGGTTCTCTACACCTCTGAGTTGGCAGGAGGTTGGACATAACCTTTTACATAAGGTAGAGTACTTGGAGGAGACTGCTAAGGCAATCGAGATAGCCCGGGAAAAATTACTTGCTGCACAGAGTAGACAGAAGAGCTATAGCGACAAACGGTGCACTAATCTTAGCTTTGAGGTTGGATATTTTGTCTTCCTGAGAGTTTCTCCCATGAAGGGAGTTCAATGGTTTGGAGTGAAGGGAAAATTAACATCACGATTTGTCAGACCTTTTGAGATTCTCGAGAGGATTGGTAAAGTTGCATACAGAATTGCACTTCCTCCTCACCTTGCTGGTGTACATGACGTCTTTCACATCTCCAACTTGAGAAAGTACATGCATGATCCATCGCATGTGATTAATTATGATGAACTTCATGTGGACATTGACCTGAGCTATCCAGAGGAACCGGTCCGGATCATCGATCGCTTAGTGAAGAAGTTGAGATATAAGGAGATAGCTTTGGTGAAGGTCCTTTGGCAACAATACAACTCTGAGGAGGCCACCTGGGAACCCGAGGCAGATATGCAGCGTGACTATCCACACCTCCTTGAAGGTGATTTATAACTATACTTCTGTCCTTTTAAGGTTGTTATCTTTTGCTCGTTACGGTCCAACCTTTTTAAGGTTGTTTTGTTACACCTTTGCATCCTAAGTCTCGAGGACGAGACTAATTTTAAGGTTGTTATGATGTAACACCACGCAATTTTTTACTTTTCTGAAGTCTTAAAATCTATTCAATATTATACTCAAAATAAGCGTCTTGTCGCATGCTTTCCAACTAGTCCAAAAACACGTAATTCCAAGTTCGAATGTGGGCGATATGCCTATTTTGATGAAGATGGGTCATGGATATTGAGGGGATTAATGGTTACGGGATTAGATAAGTTATTCACGAATTGAGATTATTTTAGGGATCCTAAAACTAGAGTTTTTAGTCCTAATCTATATTAAGACCTCCATTCTTTATCTCCCATCATTCCCACTTCTTTCCAAACCATAATCCATCCTTTTCTTCCTCCACAAGCCATTCTCTTATCATTTTCCCTCTACTTCTTCAGAGAATCAAGGAGAAACGGTGCCACCACCATTATCAAAAGCTCTCGAAGCCATGTAGCTTTGCGACACGAAGAAGGCAAGGAGGGCCATCGCAAGGGAAAAGCAACCCTCTCATTGGATTCGTGATCGGGCGATCGAGCAGGTGGATCAAAGACATGCACGAGTATAGGTAACGGATCTCAACCTTCTCCCTTCCAATCATCATTTCTCACAAATATGGAGAATGTATTTTCGGAGATGCTTGCTCGTTTTTGATCCGACCCCAGACTCTCCTCTTGCTGTTGATATATCGTGGTTCTTCCTATGAAATCAATTCTCTTTGATCCTTTTTGGAATAAAGTAGCATGACATGTAAAACTTAACGGGTTTTACACATGATATTAGTATGTGGCTTACTTTTCATGTGGTCATTATCGAGATCTAAAGCTAGGTGTCGAACATCATTGACGAATATGGCTTGATCATACCCAACTAGTGGCGCAACATTGAGATAATATAGGGACATGTTGAGGTTTATTAATACATCATGAATATGCTACCCGTTTATGTTTGAGATAATAACTACAAGGCATGGTTTATACGTATTAGGATTTCACGCATGGAGCATTTTAGACCGTTTTGGCATCTTGGATGCATTCTCGTATGAATAACAATCTTGATGTCTAGATATCATTTGTATGTTGAGATGGGATCGTGACCTTTGTGGAAACACACAGAGTATTGGATTTTGACACATTAACATGTATAATAGGGTGTACAAATTAGATAGGAGTAAACATACACGGCTTTGGATTTTGACATATCAATTGTGTTTCCGAACTGGAGCGTATAAGATTTAGATGAGACAAATTCCTTAAATAACTTGCAATTTAACCATAGATTAGTACCATACGCTCCCAACGGTATAAAACTATTATCTTTGGTTAAGAGAACTTAGATAACCTGTATATCTTCCGTGGATTTGTAATTAAATGCATCCCATGCATAGGATTTCAAGCCCAATAAAACCCTTGTGATGTTTAAACTTTTCTTAAATTATTAAATTAATGCTTATTGTTTACGGATCCTCTTTTTCTGAACAAACGTATCTAAATATAGATAATAGCGGGTATGGAAGAGAACGAGGCTTTCGATTATTGGTTGTTCTTATTATTTACAACTATCGAGGCATGTATTGTCTAGCATCATAGTAGGATATGGTTGGTGTATGATGTATAGATTATGTCATATGATTGGAGCAAGGCTATGGATAACTCCCTACGTCAATTTTTAGAACCTTGTAACCGCCTCGTATTTTTCTTACCAATGAAGCATATTGGGACCTTAGCAACTAGACCTGTATATGCGATCATGCAATTTCATACATGGTGGTCTTTTAACTATTGATTTGTATGTCAGATCGGGGCAACTTATTCCTATAATAAATTTGGATCGAGAGCGAGTGGTAGTGTATCCCTTTAATAACGTTGATATGGAAATAAATGTGACATGTTGATAGATATTCATGATACTTGTAAACATTCCCTACATCTAAAGCAAGAGTTAATGTCTAATATTTTATGATATGAGGGTCTTACGTAAGAATATTTTTTTGGCCAATTGATTAAATGAAAGCTATTACTCAGTCACTCAGTCGCAAGATTAATTATCATGCATGGCGGGTGGAAAGATTAAAACTGCGAGGTGGGTGCACACCTTTGTGGTCCGGCTGAACCGACGGTGAGTCACCCCCACTCGAGGGGCATCAAAGAGAGGGGTGGTGGTAGGTACTATGGTGGAATGGAGGTGGAAGCACGCGTGCTTTGCACCATACGGATTCGTTTTGTTGCACTTTTTAGGGAGTGAGCGAGACTCCTCCGGCAAACTCGATTGACAGAGTTGCGACTCATGGGGCATGTATGCCCATCTCGAGTGTCAGAGTACTACCGACCAGACTAGCTAAAGGATCGCGCTTGCGCACAGGTCTTAGGTTGTACTTTGAATGGACTGTTGCAGGCTTCATTCCTAGTGCGAGCTTTTTCCTTTGATTGGCGAGCCTGGATAAGTAAATAAAAGTATGGATTAAGATATGTCAAAGAATTGATTTTCATTGTGTACGTGTTAAAGGCCTAAAATATAAGTGATTGTATATTGCTATATGCGTTGAAAATGTTCTCTCCTAAACTTGTTCAGTTACTGCATTTGCATTACCTACCTATAATCCCTTGATATATAATTTACCTTTTCCTTACTGGTTCAGTTGACACATAAGTTACATTCTTTGAGAATCCAACAGGAAGTGCAGAACAGGAGGCGGAGGCTCACATTTTCGATCGTGCATCTGTAAGACATTGTTAAGGTTGAGGCTTAGTGTTGTACTTGTTTTATTTCCCTCTATTTCATCTATTATGATGTAATAAAGAGACTCTGAGGTTTTATTGTTATACTTCTGTTGACATCTAGTTACCAATGGAAGTTTAAATTTTTCCTATAATTCTTTTTGTATGAATGGTATATCATGCAGGTTGTCTATAACTGTTATTGGGTAATAATGTGAACGGGTGTTGAGATGTGCTCCCATCGAGGCGGGACATTTCATAATGCATATCTTTAAAATGGATTGCAATAGCCCGCATTAAAATGATGTACCACATCACAACAGTATGCATTTTGTCCTACCGGATTCACAGAGGATGCTTCTTGGTTTGTTCATCATGCCTTTTAATTTTTCTCGCAAGAAGCCAAGATGTGAGGACTAAGATATAACTTGGTTTTGTCTCACCTCTAGCTTGTATTTAGAAATTTCATAAGGACTACAACAGGGATGCAGATCAGATTGAGCTCCTTAAAACCCATTAGACATACTATCTAAGCTAGAAAGGAAATTGAAAGTCCAAGCACCGAACCGCTCAACCTTTGGAAGCAAACCGATACTCTTATTGGTTACGACCCTTCCTTAGCTAATTAATATACAACTAAAGAAGATACTATCTTGAGGCACATGACTTGTAGACTCTAGCCTCTATTACTCCTGATAGGTATGTGTAGGTTACAAGTTCTACAATTCAATCTTCTTTTTTTTAGGGTTTTTTATACTTCTGCTCAGGTACGAAGCCAGGAATTTCTCTTGGGGGGGGGACTAATTGTTGAGACATCGTTTATCTAATTTATTGTCATTATTTGTCATTTTAGTTGTTAATGTCTGCTTGAATTTTTTACTTGCATAATATAAGATAAATGATTCTTACATATTTTTCATTAATATTCATAAGGAATACTTAAAAATATATATGTAAAGTTATGATTTTACATTAATATACCTCTAAAAATAGTATAATATACCAAAAAATCCTTACAAAATTCTTTATTTTAAAAAAATATACTTCCATTAATGTGATGTCAGATTTAACATTTCTAAATAGCTAATATTATGTAATACTCTGTGTAGGGATACAAATAGATGTAGATATATCTGTATCCAATATCCAACTAAATCATTTTTATACATAATATTGATATTTATATCTATATCTAAATAAGATATGAAAAAAGATGTCAATTTCATAACCTTAGATATTTGTATTTATGTTTATCCTTCCTTTATAATATACAATTGTAAAATTTGTAACTCTATGTTATCTAGGTTTCTAGCATTTCTCATTATATGTGACATAACTTCTATTAAAATAATATGTTTAGCATATTTCGCAACGATAATCAATTCGGTAGATAAGTAAGTTAATGTAAAAATTATTTCTGTTATTATTTGTAATTAGCTCGTATGTATTGATAGTCATTTCAATGATATGGTAAGATAATTTTTTCTCTATCAAGATCTCTATCTTCATTTGTATTAAATTAAACTAATAAAGATATGGTAAGCATGTATACAACTGGACGGATATAAATATATATTTAGATGTTATCATATCCTCGTTGAATTTAAAATCTGGATATTCATACAAAATATGAATCTTATAATATAAAAATCTTAAAAAATATCCTTCAATATGAGTATTGATAAGTGATGACCACAAAACCGAGCGAGCGAGGTAGATCAGATATATATCAAGCGGTCGTTGCGACCTCCCTCACTCGGGTGATCAATCCAGAAAAAGAGACCACCAAAATCGGATAAAAATCAATCAAACACAAATAGCGGTCTTGCTATTTTATTAACCTGGTATAGCGACCAGGGTCGAACACAAGGAGCACGTGATGGCCTTGCGGCCTATGAAGTAGTCAAGAAGAGAGAAGAAAATACAAGTATTTTTGGTGGGTTTTTAATGATTTTTTAAAATTTTTTTTAATGAATTAAGAAAAGAAGGAAGACAAGAAAGCAAGGCAATTCAACAATTTATTTAATGCATCAAAAATCAAGCAAAAATTCAAATAAAAATGTTTTTATGTGTTTTATACTTTTTACTGTTTTTAGTGAATTTTTGAGATTTTTCTGATTTTTATTTAATTTTCTAAAAATGAAACAAGGTAAGAAAGTAAAGGTATTGTCCAGCCGAGCTTGAGGGACTTAGATAAAATATCTAAAAGTACCCAATAAGCCTGGAGGTAATTTTCCTGTAAAGAGAAAGCCACAAGGAAAATTTTGGCACCTTAATTATTATTTTTGGGTTTTTAAATTATTTATTAGAATTTTTAGGGGTTTTTAGGTGTTTTTCAATTTTTAAGAGTTTTATACAATGAAGAATGACCAAACTTGGTCAGAAAATCAAACACAACAAACTAAACAATAGCTAATTTTTTTGTAATTTTTAGATATGTTTTAATATTTTTTTGTGATTTTTCAAATCAAACAGTAATAAAAATGGCGTTTTTTATTTTTTTTAAAATATCAAATAGTGTCTAAAATGTCTCCAAAAATTCTAGAAAATTTTACACCATAGCAGGAGCCATGTTTCCAATTATCATCAAATTTGGAGTCGATTTACTATTCTATTAAAATCAAACACAAGGGCACAGTACACAGGGACCTAAATGCAATTAAAATAAGTTCCAGGGGGTCCGGTGCAAAATTCCCAAGGATCCACGTGCAAAGCGCGTGACCTGAGGCACTCAGGGACCCTATTTGCAAGAAAAAGTAAGTTCCTGGACTAATTAGTAACACGTACTAAAAGTCCAGAGGCTTCAGTGTAAATTACCCACTATATAACGCACATGTACAATAAAACCATTCACAGGGGCATATTTGCAAATATTGAAAACATAAATTCATTTAGTAACACCCAGAAACATAAAGCCCATACATGCAAATAACCCTCAAAATTCACGTGACGATGCACGTGGTCCACGTAGACAGGGGCATAAATGCAAATACCAGAAACTATAAGATCCACAATGCAAATTACCAACGAAAGTAAAGGTTCAAAAATATTTACAGGACTAGAAAATAAATGCGAAAACTAGAGGGGCCTAAGAGCAATTTACCCCTTATTTAAGATCCAAGGGCGGCAGGCGCGCCACGTGGCTGATCGGACGATGCTGGAGCGTGGACGCCTCTTCAAAGAACTCCCTCTCGGATCGGACGGTCGAGGTGCAGCCACGTGCTAGATCTGACGGTCCACGTACTCCGTGGCTAAACCCTCGGTGAATCGACGGTGATGAAGCTGACATGTGGCAGATCTGACGGCTCTGAGTCACGGGTGTCCCTTCATTTGGTCGTGCGGCTCAGATCGGTCCTCAGATGGATCGAACGGTGACGAAACTCCTCGAATGGGTGGCTAGGATTGAATCTGGAGGGAGAAGACGATCGGACGTCGGGGAAGACTCCTGGAAGAACTGGGCACCGGCAAACTTCGTCGGGCTCGTGAAGGTGCTGGGGGTCTCCTCGCGGGTAGCTGAAGGTCGGGGAAGAAGCTCGGTGGGCTCCCGCGTCGACTGGTGGTCTCCAATGGCCCAGCGGAGCTCCGAGGAGCTCAGGTGGAGCCGGCGGAGGCGGAGCTTCTGGACCTGATGGTCCAAACCCTCAGACGGGCTTGGATGTACCTGCAAAGAGCACCAGCAAGCTCGCGGTGCGAGGGCAAACTACCTCGACCCCTTTAGAATGGGTGACGGTGGTCGGTGAGGCGGGGCGAGCGAACTCCGGCGATGCGACGGCGAAGGAGTTCGAACCCCAGCTCCTGTGCGAGATGGGTTGAGTGGATGGATGGAGAAGGTGCGCGGGGGAAGTGTGATCGTGAGGATGAGGTCCGATGATCGATGCGAAGTTGGAGATGGCCGGAATCGGAGATGAACGGCGACGGCAAGATTTGGGCTAAATCGAAAATTAAAGAAACAGAGAGGGAACTAATGCTACCTGGGCGTAAGGATCGACTGTGAGTGAGCTTAGGCAGCTCTGGGTCGTGGCCTCACGGGTCGTCGGGGCCCGAGGCTCGAGCTCCACCTCTGGGCGGAGCACGGCGGCAAGAAGACGCCGGATCGATGGTCCAACCACCCGCTCCTCTCTGCAACACCACCGACGGAGAGCTGTCACCTCAGGGAAGGTGGTGGAGGTCACGGGACTGAAAGATGGGGAGCCAAAGATACGGAATCGTGCGGCAGAGCTCGGAATTTATATTTCCAGGGGTCCGGCTAGGGTTGATCGGGTAGGGCAGCATGAAGCGCGGACCCCGATGCAATCCCCCGGGCGAGGATCTCGGATGCAAGAAGAAGAATTAGGACCCGGGGTTTGCGCAAATGGCGGGCGGATCAGGCATGGAAAAATCGGAGAAATCGGGTCGACAGCCCGATCCGCGAGAGAAGAGGGTCCGCGGGGGGAGTTGACCGGGGGTCAACATTCCCCGTGGATCAATGGGAAATAGCCACGTGGAAAACACTTAAAAATTCAATTAGAAATAGCGAATGGCGGAATTATTAAAAACTTAAAACATGAAATATTTTTGTTTTAATTTTTTCTATTTTTGGTGATTTTTAATTAATTTTTCAAAATAAAAAAAAGGTATTTACATAGTATAGCTATACATAGGTAATTGTACAATATGTCTTTTTAATTTTTGATTTTTAATTTGTTATTTTTATGCATTTTTATTCCAATTTTATATTTTATTTATTTATAGTATAAAATTAGGAATAAAAGGATATTTTTATTTTATTTTTATTATTTATATACAAGGGTGAAATAAATATATATGTACATGTATCTACATGGTATATGTACAAGGTATTTTTGGGTTTTTAATTTTGTTATTTTTATTTTGTTTTTGTTTTAATGGTTTTTAATTTATTTATTTACGCCATAAAATATAGAATATTTACAAATTTTTTGGAATTTAATTTTATTTATTTATAAGGTAGAATAAATATAGGAGTGGTTATGTACATGATGAATATGCACAAGGTGAAGGTTTTTGTTTTCTTTTTAGTTTTCTATTTTTATTTTGATTTTTATATAAATAGATACAAGTATTTACAAGCCCATTTTATTCTATTTTTGGAGGAAAATATATTTATTATATTTACAAATATATTTACACACATGAGCACCCTATCTCTCTCTACTTTGGCTTTTATGCGGTCAGGCCCATGCAAAGCCCTCCCTTGGGTTAGGTTGCTCAATATTTATTCAAAATATTTCCCTCTTTTTCTTTTTACTCTTTATTCTTTTATTTTTGCACAAAAACATGCTAATTATTAAACTTTATACAATGCATGCTTTTGATAATTATTTGTATTTACATGAATATACATGTATTTGCAAAGGATTTTGTAGCTAAAATATAAGAATAAAGACTGATGAATGGGTATTCATCACCCCCCTATACTTAACTTTTGCTAGTCCCTTAGCAAACACTTATTTGAAAAGGAAGTGAAAAAGAAAGAAAGAAAAAGAAAAAGAGGAGAATGTACGTGGATCAAGGTTGAATATTAAACTTTCCTTCATTAAATTGAATTATGGAGCTCGATCAGATCTTTGGATTATTAATATGTCGGAACCTTATTTGGACTTAAGCTTAAAACTCAATAGTCTCTAAGTTCCACCAATCTATGGACAAGACTCCTCAATAAACCAGATCAGAACAAGTCTACATACACAAACTCTAATGACCATGAATCTTTCCATGCAGTGTAAGTGATATGTAGCTCCCCACCTCAGAAGTAACAAAGAAACAACCTCCCCAACCTGTTAACTCTAATGCCTCGGTCTAGCAACTCTTTCCTCGAGAAGCGGGGTATTCCCTTCTAAGTTCAAGTGCAACCGGCTCAAGAAGAGGGGGAATAAGAGGTATAGACTTTTGGGAGCCCAGTGTAGCTAAGTCTCCCGCTGCAAGCTTCATGAGATGTAACATGGATACCATAAGCTTTTGCTTTATTTGACTATATATACTCCGGTGGGGTTATTAAATTTTCAATCCGACCCACCACTTTTTTGGAGTTCTTTTTGCATTTTTTTCAAGTGCATCTGTACAACATATCTAAATGGTGCAGCATATATACAAGAAATTTTCCTCTTGAGCCAGTAGACTATCCCTCTTTTGAAGCTTTATTGCAACCCACGACTTCTGTCTTTAGCCTTCATCACCACTAGACCAAGTTGAGACGCACTTCCTTCACTAGAAGAAGAAGAGAGGTTCCGCCTAGAAGTACTACCCTCATATGCTACCCCAAGCCAAAGGAAACTGCCTCCTCACCACCTCATCCGTGGAGAGCTATATGTAAGGTGCTGGTGCAAGTCAAGCCATTGTCTCTAAGAGTCATGTGTGTGTTGTTAAGTGCTCTGCTTAGGCTCATCAAGATGACATATGCTCATAGCCTAGTGGACTCAAAGAATTAAGTCCTTATGGACCTGAAAAGCCTTAACGCTAAGCCCTATAAGGATCCTCTTAGAATTAGGTGGATTGAGATCTTAATCAAGCTCCATTTCCCAATTTAATTCCAAGCGTAGTTTAAATGTCAACTATCATCCAGAAAAACTATATACATATATACAAAGATGATGTTTACAAATATTTACAATCGTGCAAAATTTTTTGAAAAATGTTTTGAAATCATGAATGGATGGATGCATGAAGTGCAAGTTTTGCAAAAGTATTTACAAACATTTACACAAGATTTTTGCAAACTTTTGATTTTCAAAACATTTTGGAAAAATTTTGTACTATATACATAATTTTTATAAGAAATTATTTAACAAGCTTTACACAAAAGATTCGTGGACACATTTTTACAAAAATAATTTTGTACACTAGCTATGTATGTGCAATAAAAGAATGATTATTTACAGGAAAAATTTTTAATTTTTGTGATTTTTAAGGTTTTTAGCCATTTTATTTATTAACATACTCACACAAAGTACGAGTTATGGCTAAAGTATATATGAAATATATACACACCCCCCCTATACTTAGCTCGAACGATGTCCTCAGAGTGATCAAGAGCGATGAAGAAGACATAACTCGTGCTTAGTAACAGGGAAGTGAAAAGGAATGGCTAGATACAGAGATGAATGAATGAATAGAATGAGGAGAACTCGGTGGTTTCCCCCTATACTTAGGATTAAATAATCCTAAGTATAGCAAGCTGTACATGAAGGGAAATTCGAGTGAAGAATGTACAGAGTCTGCCCCCCCCCCTCTATACTTAGGGTAAAATATCCCTAAGTATAGGTAGCAAAACAGGGGTAGAAAGAAAAAGAATACCCACAGGTCCTACATCCCCCCTATACTTAGGGTAAAGTACACCCTAAGTATAGCATAATCATAAGATGAGAGAAGGGATGTGGGACTAAAGAATAGAGTGATATGGACAACTGGATCTATACAGGTCGGAAGAACAGTGATAATCAGGCGTGAGATGCAATAGATGTGAGTCAAGAGACCACATCTCACGCAAAGTGAATAGGGGAAACATCCATGACCCGTGGCTCATGATCTAGAAATGGCTTGAGCCGCTGGCCGTTCACTCGAAAGGTACTCTCAGAAGACAACTCGGATATATCAATGCTACCGTTGTCGTGTACCTTTCTCACAAGATAAGATCCCTTCCATTTGCTCTGTAGCTTCCCTGGAAATAGACGAAGCCTAGCATCAAACAACCATACTCTCTGTCCAGGCTCAAAATGCTTGTGGCTGGTATGAGAATCATGCCACTCTTTCACTCTGTCCTTATACTGTAGGCTGTTTGAGAAGTTTGTATCTCTAAGCTCCTCCAAGGCTGCTAACTCTGCCCTCCTCTGGTCTCCCACACTATCTGGATCTAAAAGAATATCTGTGACTGCCCAAAGTGACTTGTGCCTCAACTCAACAGGTAAATGGCACGGCTTGCCATAAACTAGGCGAAAGGGAGATGTGCCCAATGGTGTCTTGAAAGACGTCCTATATGCCCACAAGACCGAGTCCAAAAGCTGTGACCAGTCCTTTCGGTCAGGGCGGACGACTTTCTGCAAAATAGTCTTGATCTCCCTATTTGAGACCTCGGCTAGACCATTCGTCTGTGGATGGTATGGAGTGATAACTCGATGGTCTATGCCGAACTCACTAGCAAGTGCCTTTACCTGGTCATTGATGAAATGAGACCCCCCATCTGAAATCAATACTCGAGGTACCCCGAACCACGTGATGATGTGCTTCCTCAAAAATCTGCAAACAGTCCTGGCATCAGCGGCTCAGGCGGGGATAGCCTCAACCCAACGACTCACATAATCAACGGCCAACAGAATGTACTCAAATCCCTGACTCTTAGGGAATGGACCCATGAAATCGATGCCCTGGGGGTTGACTTGCGAAATTCTTCAGCTGGGGAGCGTTCCCTTACGTGATGTGAGAAGGGGGCCTTTATCCCCCCTTTCTATTTCATTGGAACCAAAGTCGAGGCGGTCTGAGGGGGTGGTCGGTCATGGCTCGACCACAAAGGGTGGTGCACGGATCACAGCAACTAGAGGTGGTAGAACACATCCTTGTACGCAGGCAGCACAATTGTGTAAGAGGTGAGGCAGTCGGCGATTGTTGTAGGTGGACGAATGATCAATGTGTTGCTTCTTTCCAAGATGCATGTGAGGGTGAAGTAGGTAACGAGAGGTGCCCATGTGCTGGAGGTGGTCGAATGAGAGCGTGGCGGTAGTGGCTCCACCGTGAGCTGCTAAGGATGGACGGATTCTGCAGTTGATTGGTTGCCATAGGTGTAGGGTGGCACGACCAATGATCGAGGTGGAAGTATTATGGAAGATAGTCTTTGTTCTCGGGTAGATCGCTTGAGGAAAGAAGCCATTGGTGTTCGTGCAAATGAATGGAGGCTCGATCTCCAAGGAATTGACTTGGAGAGCACATGGATATAGAAGGGTGGTGCTCCTTCTATATGCGGAGGATATGAGCCAGTTGATCATAGGTCTTGGAGAGATAGAAGGAAGACAGAGAGGGGGGATGATGGTAGCGGGCTGATTGTCAGACATCAGAGATGGAAGATTGAATTTGGATGAGGGATCGAGGGGTGTGATCAATAGAGAAGGAGGGAAGGAAATATGTGAAGAAAGAGGGAAGCTAAGCGACGGAGAAGAATAAGAGAAAGAGAATTTACCGACTAGGGGTCACAGTTGACCTGATGGAGATGAAAGGTAGTTTAAAGTTGGAAACGGAAGGGGCGCCTGTGAAGAAGCTCGTGTTGGACATGTGTGCCCACGGCGAGCCATTATGCAATAAATGTTATTGCAAATATCATTCCATGATCTGAAATGAAGGATAAATAATTTGCATAATAGGTCCCTCTGTACAATTAGGGTTATGTACCATGGCTGTATTAATGATCATACAGCTGTTGATTCAATTATTGAATCATAGAGGCTGGTGTTTGGATGAATATCTAAAGGGTTAGATTGAGGACTCATCAAGCACCTCAAATGATTATTAAGATGTGATCTCCAGCCTGAGTAGGAGATGGCAATCCTTTCTCACATAGGCTGACATCTGACCGACCTCTTGATGCAGGTCCTCTGCATAGGAATAGAGATTCGGAGGTGTCAGATTAGTTAGGTCAAAGAGTTGACTTAACGAGATCGAGATAACCTAAGTCCTATGTTGAATGCTGTCATAGCCTAGGCACGCATCCTCTGACCGGAGACAGATGTGTTACTATATGTCTGAGTGTGTACATTTGGCAGACCAATAGGTTGATGACCTAACCAAGGTCTATACACCGGCGCGCTGGTGTGCATGTAAGGCCATATGAGTAATATGATCTCTCAAAGAGATCATACAGGTTCACTACTGAACCGGAAGACATGAGCTCACTCATGAGATATTGGGAAGAATCAAATTCCGTGCACGGTCGTCTCGCTTTGGAAAGCTTGACTGAATTTGTAGGTTTGATATATACTTTTGGAAAGTATATGATCAAGACCTAGGTATGATATATGCTTTTGGAAAGTATATGATCGATACCATATCCCAATGATTAAATGAGAAACTTGGTGATCAAACCCTGAAGAAGACAGTGTAAAATAGATCTTGATCTTCGGGTTGACCATGGGTCTTCCAGTATGCAGGATGTACAGGTATTGGGAATACCTGAGGGTGATGTGATCATAAACGATTGTATATCCATGACGCTTCCATTCCGAGGGAGTGATGAAACAGGTCTGGATTTTAGTGACTCCTTCCAGTAGAGAAGCGATCTGATCTTAGTCCAAGTGTTGGACATTGGTCTGAATGAGATTCAGATTCAATGAGAAGATTAGATTTACGGTCTTGATTTAATCAAGCATCTGTGGGAGGTTCGTAAGATCTGGATTTGAGATAAGATCTCAACATCCAAGTCATTATACATGGAACAATACAATCGCCCTGTCCTTATCTCCAAGTATCTGCGGAGAAAGCACATTATTCTTGAAAGAGTTCAAGAATAATTCATTTGATGAATTCCATATCCAAGCAAGAAGAACTTGATGATTAAATGAGATTTAATTATCAAGCTTAATATGAATATGATTCATATTGTGAGAATTATTATCTAAGATGATTAAATGGGATTTAATTATCAAGGATTAGAGAACGTGGATAATACTATCCATAATATATGTGTATTATAAATATGATTTATAATACATATATTGAAGAGAGAGAATTTATGTAAATAGCATTTTTAATTATTAATGTGAATTGGATTCACATTAAGTAATTAATTGGAAATGTAATTTACAAATTAGTTTGGGTTGTGAATGTGATTCACATATCTTCGATGGCATGATTGAAATATTCACAAATTAATTTGGAATTAATTTGGTGGATATTATTGCAATAATAGTTATTGCAATTTATTAAGAAATAATAAGATAAAATAAAAGGAGACAAAATAACACCCTATAATTTAGGGTGGTTGGTTGACTCCCTTTTGTTGTCACATTATCTCTTAATTAGTTAAATTAAATTATGTTGATAATGTTGCAACATATTTTAATTTAAATTAATGTTGTTGGTTTTAACCAACAACAATCATAGCCATTGATTTTACTTGGACCAAGACTGGTCATTGGATCCATGTGTCCCATGGATTGAGATCCATTGGATCCTAAACTAATATAAAAGGAAGGCTAGGGTAGCCTTCCAAGTTACAACATTATCTAGAGTTGTAGAAGAATACTACTCTCTCTCTCTCTCATTCTCGTGTGGGCTCTCTCTTAATATCCAAATGGTCGTCCACTTTGCATATTGAAGAGGAGAGCATCTTGCTTCGCCTTCGACGCTTGGACCTTCGTCAAGGATTGCGGGAAGGACGCGACTCATCATCGTGCCCGCAAGTGTGTTCTTCGTGGGTCGGACTTGAGACAGGAGGATCTCTACTTTGGGATCTCGTGATCACAACCACGCTTCAAGAGGTATTTCTAATACTTTGTGGTTTGATGAAACGATCCGAGAAGTGTTCTCGAGATCATTTGGTTTCATCTTTAAAGTTAAAAATTTTAATTTCCCCTGCATCTAGCATCTAGTACGACTAGTTGCTCCGATTGCATACGATGCGATCGACACGCTTCCGTGATGCGCTTGAGGATACTATATATCCTTCAAGTGGTATCAGAGCTAGGTTGAATAAGGTTTTGGATATGATCCATAGACCTTAGACGATTTGGTTCTTGAAAGGGTTGCGAATTTTTTTTGCTGCATTTCAATTTTCGCACCTCTGTCTAATTGATTTTTTCGGCACTGTTTAAAATATTTAAACACGAAATTTTCAATTGAACTTTGTTCCCCATTAAACAAGGAAACCATAGAACTTGAGTT
This sequence comes from Ottelia alismoides, assembly GCA_037367405.1. Lineage (NCBI taxonomy): Eukaryota > Viridiplantae > Streptophyta > Magnoliopsida > Alismatales > Hydrocharitaceae > Ottelia > Ottelia alismoides. The sequence goes on from JAZKJV010003403.1 coordinate 458,711, forward strand.
TACTAAATTTGGACTTCATTTGCTCAAGATATAGCTTTTTGAATATGACTATATTCACTGTTGCGGGAACTGCGGATTTGAACGTGATTAATGAGATAATTACGGTTTTAATCCGCCTTGAAATGCATGAATTATCACTAGAGTTCTTTAATAAATCAAATAGGCAATCTTTGGAAACTGAGTTTGCATTTTTTGGATTTAAATTGATCAAGATAAGTTAATTTTAGTGATTGGGGGTCACTGTTGGAAATTAACAATTTCTTGATCTTGAACCTTGTGATTTGTCATTCAATTATCATGATGAAAATTAATTGTTAATTTCATGGAATAATTAGTGATAAATATTTGTGAAATATTTAAAGAAATAATTATTTCATTGAATGACACTTGCCTAAACCACAATGATGAGATATTAGATCTTGATCATTTGTTCATCAACAAACATTGCTTTCATGAAAACCATAGTTTATCCTACAATTGTTGTAGGACAACTTTTACATGAAAAACCCTTTTTGCTTGAATAGGATTGGGGATTTGTTTAGCAAATCTCCTTATAATATAATCAAAAATGTTTTGATTTATATTATATGATATAATTTCGGTTGAAAAACCGATGAGCATCTCAAAGTACATGATGATCTATCTGGTATTATCCTTTCCCGAGGCGGATGTGGTGCCTAGTCGGAGAGCATTGGGGTCGCGGGTTGCAACGTATGTGGTCCGTCCCACTCTCGTCGGTACTGGCCTTGACAGCGGGTAGGGACTGTATAATACCGGAGACAGACAATGTGTATTTTTCTAATTATTAAAATTCGAATAATACGTATTTTGAGAATATACCTACTATTCAAGTAAAAGACATGTTTGTTGATTGATGATTGGATTAATGATTAATTTAATATGATTAAATTAATTATATCCAATAAACACTCTATTATGAATAGATGTGTATTTCCCTTGGAAGAATTAATTATGTGAATGTGATTCACGATAATTAATTATAAAATTTGAATATGAGGTGGAGGATCACATAAGTGACATCCATGGTCTCCCGTCAAGGCAAAGGATTCCGTCGCCAGTTGTTGTATATAGGAGACGCCTGTCCGAAGTGACAGATCCTATATATGATTTAATTGGATCGGGTTCTTTGCTTCTCGAAAGAGTAAGGCCGTATACGTAGTGACCCCAATATCGGGTCCTCATATTATTGGGGCGATATTGGATTGCGTATAGCGAGTATTAAGCATGTTGACGGTTGGTTCAATTAATGACGGGTCAACATTGCCTTAGGGGTGGTAGGCCCGGGTGTTAAAGACCGAATTGGGAAATGCAAGTTGGACTTGCAAGGCGGAATGTGTTCCCGCTTCTTTTTATCCGAGTTGTAGGTTCTCATATTATTGGGATGCAACGAAGATAGGAAAGGAGATCCCAGATCTTGCTAGAGATATAATGGTAAGAATATCTCTTACATTGAAAGTGATTAAGGGAATGAACTTTCAATGTTGACAAGGCAAGACAACTTTGATATAAAATTCCTAAATCAAAGTAAAACATGTATATAATATATATATATATACTCTTATGCGAATTTCTTATTTCAGATAATCCATCATTAAACCCACTCAATGTTATACTCAATGATAACCAGTAAAAATATCTGGATTGGACTCATGATCCAGATATTGTACTTGCAATTGGACACATAATGTATGTGGTTGCAGTGTGCAAGTCCCCTCAACATAATGAGGAAGGGCAATTAAATAAGACAATAAGACCACCTTAGGGTTTGTATGTCTCTATAGTCTTGATCTTTCATCGAGTGTACTTTGGAAGTGACATGTCGATGGTGATCGTAATTGTCGAATAATCCTTATAAAATAAAAGAAGATATTTTGGCATACGTATGTGCTCTAGACATTTAATCATGAATGACATGGTTCTCCGTATTATGCAGAATGGTGGCTCGAAAGAGATGATGTATTCAAAATGTTTGAATACCTACCTGAACCTAAGTCTAAGAGTTAAGATGTATGAAGATATGATGAGTGTCATCATTCTACTGTCTATACTCTAGTCATTCGTGAAGCATCATATTAATCATTTTGAATGAATTTAATGAAGCATGTATAAATGTTGAAATGCTCTTGTATTGAAATCCTTAGAATTCAACATAAGGGATTCTTTGTCTTGAACAATGGTTGTTTATAGATTAAGAGAGCACGGTGGAAGCATGGGTCGGACCCAAGTAAGAAGGAAAGTCAAAGAGTTGACCTACTTCTGTAACTTCCATATGAAATCCAAAGAGTTGGATGAATGCCAATACTGCAATAAGTTGATGTGTTGATAGTATGACTATCAAATCTGTCTAAAATCCTTAGTGAAGGACTCAGATAGAGCATCAGAATAATCTACATATAATCATTGACTCTGACTTTCTTATTTCATAAAATAAAGTCTGACAATTGTATCCCAATCTTCTAATGACAATTGCAATTGGTTGCATATACATATTAGAAGATTAGAAATTTGATCTTAAAGTTTAGTAGTCATCTACATGGATATTACTGTAATTGTTGCAGCAATCTCTATTGGATATATTGACTTCATATTCTCAGTGGGAGAGCCCTTAGTCTTGGAGAATGTCTCTATGACTTAGATAGTAGAATACACTCATTGTTTGTTTCTAAATGTTGGAAATAAACATGAATTCTGAGATAGAACTATCATAAAAGGTTATGATGGATATATTTCAGATAGTAATCTAACATCTAGTGGACTCCACAAAATTAGAAAATTAATGAATGGTTCATTAAGATTTCTAATACTGAAAATCAAACCTTATAAGATCAATAGGAGGATGAAGATCATTTGACAATGATCTGGCATCAAGTCTTGGACATATGTCTGTTGATTTAATCAATAGACTAGTAAGATATGAAACTTTAGAATGTCTAAAATTTCAAATCTTACATACTTGTGAATATTGTATTCAAAGTAAAATGTCCAATACACCCTTCTTTGGGAATGGTGTTAGATGTCGAGGTATTCAAGATCTCATACATATTGATGTATGTAGATCATCTATATCATAGTAAACATTATGGATATGTAATATATATTGATGATTACGTATGATATGAGATTTCTTCTCTTCACCTGAGAAACCTTTGAAATGTTCAAAGATTTCACAATTTTGGTTTAGAACCAAAGTTTGAAGAAAGATGAAATGAATTTGATCTAACCTAGGTAGCTTGTACCTATTAGATAAAATTCAAAGAATACCTTATGGAGATATGAATATCATTTCTATCTCACTCCTCCTGATAAACCTGAACTCAATAGAGTTGTAGGGAGATACAATTGGATCATGTGTGACATGATTTGATCAATGATGAATTTTAGCATAATTATCCTCTTAGTTTCCTGGTATATATATGTAGTAGAGACTACACTATATATCCTTAATAAGATTCCATGCAAGTAAGCTGGAATTAAGCACTAGAAAGTGCTACTTCATTAGGAAAATAAAGGATGGTATTGGATACCTACTTTATGACCTTGAGATTCTTAAAAGATCTCATCTCTGAGAATGTGATTCTTGGAGGATTGAGACTCTTGAGAATCAAGATGAAAATGAAGTAAAGGAACTCATTTAATCTTGAGAAGATAATGAGACTCCTAACATTGGAAACTAAAAGGACAATTAAAGATGAAGCACTAATACCTCTTCAAATAAGTTTGAGGATGTATTCCATGTGTCGATTAAGTCTGACAATGATCGTACTTCATGTGATGAAGCTCCTAAGGATCATGACATGGAAAGATGGATATTAGCAATAAAGTCTAAAGTAGACTTCATATACAAAGTGTTGTATATGGACCCTCGAGGATCCACCTATAAGGGTTAGACTCGTTAAGGTGTAAATGGATCTTCAAGAGAAAGGGAACCTGATGAGAAGGTAGATACCTTCAAAGCTCGGTTCGTAGCCATGAGCTATACACCGAAGAGAAGGCATTGCTTGCAATGAGACTTGCTCTTCATGCTTGAAATCATCGGAATATTGCTAACCTTAGCTACACAACTTGACTATTGCATCTTCAGGATGTAATTCAAGATTGCATTCCTCTAAAGAATACCTCTCTGAGGATATTCACATGAAGTAGCCCCAGGGCTTCATGATTGGGGAAAGTAAGGTGTGAAAGCTAAAGAAATCCATTTGTGGACTCAAATAAGCTTCTTGTTGTTGGAACATAAGATTTGACGAAATCATAAGTGTTATGATTTCAGATAGAATCTTGATGTACCATGTGAAGCTTAGTGGGAGTACCATTGTGTTCATCATGCTAAATGTAGATAATATCCTAATCATTTGGAATGATATAAGGATGATAATGTGTTTTATAGACTGGCTATTCCATACCTTGAGATATGATCTCAAAGATGCCTCTTGGATCTTAGTTCTGAAGTTGTTCAGAAGCAAAGAAAAGAGGGTATTGGGATTGTCACATTTGTAGTACACCTTGGACATTTTCCATTCTTGGAAATTCCTAGAAAGGCTTCCTTTCCCTTGAGATTTGATACTAACCTATCTAAAGGGATAGCACCTCAAAGAGTTGAGGAAGTGAATGCTAGAACTGCTTGCACTTGTGCATTAGTTACAAGAAGCTAAGTATGCTAGATGTGTACAAAAGCCAGATATCTGCCATGCAGTGGGAGTAGTAAACTGTTACTAATCCTACTATGGAGAAAGAACACTTGATTGCAGTAATAACAAAATCTTCAAAGATGGCAAGGCTTTTGAGATAGTGATCTCAAAGTCATAATCATCAAAAGCTTAAGACTTTATAGATAGAGATCTAAAAGGTCTTAACTGCGAATACCTTAGGAGATAGAGATCTCCAGGAATAAGGGTATTCTGATAAGGATTCTGGAAATACTGGTTATAATAATTGAGCAATAGTGTCAAGGGCACTATAACTGCTTTGACTAGATTGAGTATTGGTTGCATAAGATGCAACATTCGTATTGAATGCGAGCACTGTTACCTAGGGATATGCAAGTGCCGTAAAAGGACTTGGCATAGTCTTTTGGGAACAGAGTGTCTGATCAGCTTACTTAGCTATTTTCTAAATAGCCTATGATTGTCACATGAGTGTGGGTTTAAATGATTAGCCCATTAATGGCTCTTTGGGCTAATGGGAGATTGTTGGACATGTGAGCCCACGGCGAGCCATTATGCAATAAATGTTATTGCAAATATCATTCCCTGATCTGAAATGAAGAATAAATAATTTGCATAATAGGTCCCTCTGTACAATTAGGGTTATGTACCATGGCTGTATTAATGATCATACAGCTGTTGATTCAATTATTGAATCATAGAGGCTGGTGTTTGGATGAATATCTAAAGGGTTAGATTGAGGACTCATCAAGCACCGTCAAATGATTATTAAGATGTGATCTCCAGCCTGAGTAGGAGATGGCAATCCTTTATCACATAGGCTGATATCTGACCGACCTCTTGATGCAGGTCCTCTGCATAGGAATAGAGATTCGGAGGTGTCAGATTAGTTAGGTCAAAGAGTTGACTTAACGAGATCGAGATAACCTAAGTCCTATGTTGAATGCTGTCACAACCTAGGCACGCATCCTCTGACCGGAGACAGATGTGTTACTATATGTCTGAGTGTGTACATTTGGCAGACCAATAGGTTGATGACCTAACCAAGGTCTATACACCGGCGCGCTGGTGTGCATGTAAGGCCATATGAGTAATACGATCTCTCAAAGAGATCATACAGGTTCACTACTGAACCGGAAGACATGAGCTCACTCATGAGATATTGGGAAGAATCAAATTCCGTGCACGGTCGTCTCGCTTTGGAAGCTTAACTGAATTTGTAGGTTTGATATATACTTTTGGAAAGTATATGATCAAGACCTAGGTATGATATATGCTTTTGGAAAGTATATGATCGATACCAAATCCCAATGATCAAATGAGAAACTTAGTGATCAAACCCTGAAGAAGACAGTGTAAAATAGATCTTGATCTTTGGGTTGACCATGGGTCTTCCAGTATGCAGGATGTACAGGTATTGGGAATACCTGAGGGTGATGTGATCATAAAAGATTGTATATCCATGACGCTTCCATTCCGAGGGAGTGATGAAACAGGTCTGGATTTTAGTGACTCCTTCCAGTAGAGAAGCGATCTGATCTTAGTCCAAGTGTTGGACATTGGTCTGAATGAGATTCAGATTCAATGAGAAGATTAGATTTGCGGTCTTGATTTAATCAAGCATCTGTGGGAGGTTCGTAAGATCTGGATTTGAGATAAGATCTCAACATCCAAGTCACTATACATGGAACAATACAATCGCCCTGTCCTTATCTCCAAGTATCTGCGGAGAAAGCACATTATTCTTGAAAGAGTTCAAGAATAATTCATTTGATGAATTCCATATCCAAGCAAGAAGAACTTGATGATTAAATGAGATTTAATTATCAAGCTTAATATGAATATGATTCATATTGTGGGAATTATTATCTAAGATGATTAAATGGGATTTAATTATCAAGGATTAGAGAATGTGGATAATACTATCCATAATATATGTGTATTATAAATATAATTTATAATACATATATTGAAGAGAGAGAATTTATGTAAATAGCATTTTTAATTATTAATGTGAATTGGATTCACATTAAGTAATTAATTGGAAATGTAATTTACAAATTAGTTTGGGTTGTGAATGTGATTCACATATCTTCGATGGCATGATTGAAATATTCACAAATTAATTTGGAATTAATTTGGTGGATATTATTGCAATAATAGTTATTGCAATTTATTAAGAAATAATAAGATAAAATAAAAGGAGACAAAATAACACCCTATAATTTAGGGGGTTGGTTGACTCCCTTTTGTTGTCACATTATCTCTTAATTAGTTAAATTAAATTATGTTGATAATGTTGCAACATATTTTAATTTAAATTAATGTTGTTGGTTTTAACCAACAACAATCATAGCCATTGATTTTACATGGACCAAGGCTGGCCATTGGATCCATGTGTCCCATGGATTGAGATCCATTGGATCCTAAACTAATATAAAAGGAAGGCTAGGGTAGCCTTCCAAGTTACAACATTATTTAGAGTTGTAGAAGACTACTACTCTCTCTCTCATTCTCGTGTGGGCTCTCTCTTAATATCCAAATGGTCGTCCACTTTGCATATTGAAGAGGAGAGCATCTTGCTTCGCCTTCGACGCTTGGACCTTCGTCAAGGATTGCGGGAAGGACGCGACTCATCATCGTGCCCGCAAGTGTGTTCTTCGTGGGTCGGACTTGAGACAGGAGGATCTCTACTTTGGGATCTCGTGATCACAACCACGCTTCAAGAGGTATTCCTAATACTTTGTGGTTTGATGAAACGATCCGAGAAGTGTTCTCGAGATCATTTGGTTTCATCTTTAAAGTTAAAAATTTTAATTTCCCCTGCATCTAGCATCTAGTACGACTAGTTGCTCCGATTGCATACGATGCGATCGACACGCATCCGTGATGCGCTTGAGGATACTATATATCCTTCAGCTCGTGGGAGAGCTACTGGTTATCTCTCAAGGTACCGTAGGAGGAACCGAGCTCAGTAAGCTTCGAGGTGAAACTTGTGTCCGTGAAGATGAGGCTTTGTCAAATTTCACTTGGGAATAGAGAGGTCTTCTCTCAAGGGGTAGCACTCGTTGTCACCGGATGCTCACTCCTGAGCTCTCTCTCTTTCCCGTAATGGCATATAAAGGTTGTTGAAGGAGTTCGTCGGCCCTTTATGGGTAGTTGGAGCGAGACCAGAAGACGTGGGGATGGGGGCAACGAAGGAGATGTGGAGGTCGTAGTCGTGTGGTTGCAAAGAGTCGCTGGTACGTAGGTGGAGCGCGGAGGTTGAGAGCAGGAGATCGTAGGGAGGAGAGGGTCATATTGTAGGAGGAGGAAGGTTGTTGTGCAGGGGAGTTTGGCGACCACCATGTGAAGCGGAGGGAGTTGGAGGGTGGCAAGGACGCGAAAGGAATGAGAGGGGGAGGCCACGTGGCGTACGGGAGTGTGGCCATGTGGTAGGGAAAAATTAAATTAAAATGAAATAAAATTAAAGAAATAATATATTATAATTAAATAAAATTAAAATAAAACTAAGAAATAAATATAAAAATAATTCAAATAATAAATAGGTAAATAATAAAATAAATTATAATAACAAAAGGACATAAATAATTAAATAAATAATAAGAAAAATAAGTAAATAAGTAATTAATTAAATTAATCAATAATATAAAATAAAATAAATGGAATTGTTGATATAAAATAAATGGGGTAACCGTGGTGGCTTCAGGATCTGCCACATGTTTCCAGAAATTAAAAATTAAATCTAAAGAAAAATAAAAGGGAAATAAAAATAGGGTCAACTTAAAAAGTGGTTAACAAGGAAGTTTTTCATCTCGATGAGAACTATAACTTTCGTGAAGGACCCAAAATCAAAAATAAATCATCTGTACAAAAAGTTTTTTTGGCGGTATCTTATAGATATAAAATACCATATTTTTATCTTTTGCATATTTTTGGCATTTTAAATAAGATAAAAAAATCAAAATAAAATAAGAAATAAATATGAAATAAATATTTACAACTTAATCTATTTTCTATTTTGAATAATTAAGAAAGATAATATTAATAAAATAAAGGGACATATGTAAGTATACAATGAGGGGCCCAAAACCCAAGTTTTACCTATAAACTCCGATTCTTTTGAATTTATTCTTGTTTGGAAGGTAATTGAACGTACATTAATTCAAAAGTGAGTAGGTTTCCATAGGTTACTATGTGAGAGAGATATCCACATTTTAAGCCTCTTAATCTCTGACAAACTGAGAATCCAGCCCTTTAAGAGTGTGGAATTAACACTCGGTGGTCATTACAGTCGGGCTGAATTCGGTCCGTCAAAAATCATCTAATTGATTAGGTCAATGAAATCAAATGGTTGTGTTTATATTTTACTTGGTAAGTAACCAAGGTCGAACTCAGGGACACGTTTGCTCCCCAACAACGACGCCATTTGATAATCTAATAGAGAAGGAAACACCAAACATTCGATCTTAGAGGGCATGTAATGTCTGACAAGTCGAATCCGACAACTGTTGTAGCGGCTGTCTCCACGACACTCGATGTTCAAATCAACCAAATAGATCAATAATCAACCCCTGATATATATAAAACAATGAATAAATGTGGGATGAAATTTATTATACCCTACAAAATATATATAATGACAAAGTTGTAGGGGTCGAACCACTAGAAGCAACCTAAAGGATAGGTATAATTATTATTGATTACTAAATAATAATAATAATAATTTTATTTTTTTTTTCAGTTTTCTGATTTTTTGTAAGTTTTTAGTTATATTTATTTTTGTACTTTAAATTGTTTTATATTTTTTAATTTTATTTTCTTTTTGAATTTTTCAAGTTTTTTTATTTCTTTTTGGTTTTTAAGATATAGTATAAATGTATATATATTAATAATAATAATAATAGATATTATAAATAAAATATATTGGATAGTGATGAATCCATGATTCATTAATATTCTTTCTGCATTTTGTCTTAAAACCCTTAACAAAGACATGTAAATATTCATTATTTTCCATATTTTATCAAAAGCATATTTGTGAATAAAAATGCACTTTTATGCATCAAAATCATGTAAATAAAAAATAATAAAAATAAAAAAGGTAGATTATAGATATGTATATATGTACAATATGACTTATAAAATAAATATAGTTGTAAGATATATTTATAACCTAACTCTCGAGACCAAGTCAGTATGGATTGGTCAACAAACAAACAAGTATGGGGAGATAAGAAAAGAAAACAATAAAGAAATAATTAATTATACACTCTTCATTATTTATCCAATTCAATCTTCACTAATCTTTAGTTAATTCATATGAACATATCGTTTCCTAATTATTTCTAAAAATGTATAGAAAAATATAAAAATAAATTAAAATATTATCTTGTATATATGCCAAGAAATCCAACTTATAAATTCTCAATTTCTCAACTTCCGAATATCATAACTTTCGCATACGAACTCCAATTTTACTCTAGTCTCCTTTAATTTCATAAAATAATATTCTTTAATTAACGGAGGTGATTTCACTGAAATCGAATTCCGTTTGCAAAAAATCGATTTTGGGACCTAATGACAACTGGGTTTCTGGGCTATTTATTTTATCTAGAACACATTATTTATGGTTTTAATGATTTTATAATTTTTAATTTTTTTCTTGATCTTGTATATTAATCGTGATTTATTTCATAATTTTCTTACCTTATTTATTATTTTAAATAAATAAAAATCCCTAATTTATAGATAAATTTGAACTGCATAACTTATATCCATATTCACTAATATATTTAAATTAATTTATTAAAATCTAAAGAAATAATAAATACTCTATTTATAATCTTATAAATTAATAAAATATAAAAATGGTATACTATTTATTAACTTATTTAATCAAAAATCAATTACATGTTTAATTATTTATTATCTGTACTTATTTATTAATATAATATTTATATTCCATTATTTATTTATTATTTATAAAAAAAACTAATTACGTTATAATTAAGATAAATTAATTATTTATACTTTTGTTTTTATACATATTTTAAATAACACTATTTACTATCTAATATCTAATTATTAATGTATTTCCATCACTGGCCAACCAGGTGTTGACACGTGTCAGCACCTGGGCCTTCTTCTTCAAGAACAGAGTCATTGGTTCTGTTCCAACGCCTCTTCTTCACCTAATTTTATCGTACTCCTCCTAACCGCCTCGCTCAATCCTAATCATCCATCCTAATCTCCTAACAACCACCATTCACGCTAACCCTTGATCTATACCTAACTTACCTTTGATTGTCCTATAAAAATCCATGAACATCGCCCATTAAGAACTAACTTTCCTGCTTCCAGTTCCAGTGGCCTTCGACGTCCAATGTCTTAGCTTCGCTCTGCCTCACCCCGGCCGTGACAGAGCCTAAGGATCGTCCCACATGGAAGAGGAGACGATGAAGGATCGTTCCAAGGTGCTACATTGCCTTGAATCACTGTCGTGCACGACGTACAGCTCCGGTTTGCTGCCCCGTCGAGCTACAATAGAGGTTCACACAACCTCATTTTCCCATATACTTCCTCCACTCTTTTTACCATTTGTTTTCTCGATTTGTATGCATGAATTAGTTCAAGTAAGTACGTAATTAGATCCCTCTAAGTACCTTCTTAGTCACACATAAACGTACATACCAATCTCGTTTCAATCAAACCTCCATTTCTTTTTCATTTTCACGGTTATAACATTTTCTGGAAACATATTATTTTATTTGCAACTTTAACATTCTTGGTTGATTTCTACACGAAGCGAGCATCTCCATTTTTATTTACAGGTTTATTCTATATGTGGAGTATCAAATCCAACATCTAGAGCCTTTCTTTAGAACAAAGAATCGAGAGGCGATATCATAACTGCAACAGACCTTCTCAACCTAGCCGACATCTTCCTCAACCTTTCATGGCCATGCATGCCGTCCTCGACACCTCGTCCACCGCAGGCAAGCTCGAGGGGTGAAGGTGTCACCCCTCTAGCCCTGCAGGAGATCCATTTGAGCACCCCTTGGCTGGTGATAAATCGGAGAAGGAGGTGACTTCGCCACGCACGTCAGAAAGAAGAATCACCAAGAACATGCGAGCTACAGACTATCGCCACGTGTCAGTATCCAACGCTCTAGAATCGGTCGTGTTTCTAATCTTAGCCGTTAAAGGCGAACCGGTGGAATATTTGCATATTAAATCCAACGGACTTTCAGAGTTTCACCAGCACTCAAGAAGTTCCAGAATTACGTTTAGGTCCCCGTGCAGGGACCTAAATGTAATAAATCTTGTTTTATTTTCAAATCAGTCCCGGGACAAGGACCTCATTGTAACAGATTCTTGTATTTTTCTTGTATTTCTACCCATGTATTGTATGATACAATTGAACCTCTTTTTGACATTATTTTTCATCGATTTTTCTAGGGTAGTTATACATCTACCCTAGCAAGGTTTATTGGTATTTTTCATGGATTTTCATTGTGTATTTTTCTTGTTTTGGTTTTCTAAACTCGTACCTGTTTTGAAGTCTTTTCTTACCTTTTCAAGAAGAATTAAAAATTGTGAAATTTCTCTCTCTTATAAATTGTGGTATTGATATTCTGCCTCCTCGAGTTTGACCCAGGGAACTTACCTCGATAAATAATTAGTTTAAAGACAAAATAGGAGAGAAAATCATCTCATTCGTTCATTCTCTCTCTCCTATTTTAACGTATTTTTGTTTGATTCAATTGAATCCGTCTTCGCTGTTCTCTACACCGACAACACTATTAATCGCAGGTCGGATTCGATTATTAGATATATAATAAATAAATTTATAGAAATATCTACTGGAACATGCCTTTTTTTTATTTTTTAAAGTTTCTAAATCTAATACTAGGTATTTTATAATTAATAATAATATATATGGTATCTAAGTAATGGAGGAAAGTGATCCTACATAAAGGAGGTAACCTTACCTGCTTTATGTTCATTTTTGGAAAAAAAAAGTTTGAAAATACCATCATGGATTTTCATAACTATACCCTCTAATATGTCTTTCAAATTTCGTTAGAAATATGAACCCATATGCCCTCCATCCAGAACAGGTCGATTACATCAAATCTAAGATCGTTAAAATTACTTGTTCTAGATGGAGGGCATATGAGTCACTATTTTTGATGAAATTTGAATGGCATATTAGAGGGATATATTTATGAAAATCCTTGATGATATTTAAAAAAACAAAAATTGCTAAAAATGAACACGAAGTAGGTAAGGTTACCTACTTCATGAAGTAGGCTCCCTTTCCTCATATATATATATATATATATATATATATATATATATATTATATATATATATCTTATAAAGTTTATAGAAACATCTGTTGTATACAAAGTTATCTCACATCTTTGTTAACAATATTACGTCAACATCTATATATTTGCATATATAATTAGAAAACCAAAGTTTTATTACTTATCATATGTGTACCATCTTGTACTCTTTAAAAATAACTCATAAAAAATACATGATTAAATAATAGCATAATAAGAGTTACTAAATAGCGATTGATGTATATTCTTTAAAAATATCCTGATATAAATTAACATTTAAATAATATTTCCCGAAGACAGAGAAATGTGGAAGGTGAGGGGAGGGAGACAAATGGGAAAGAAGGAAGGGAACACTCATGGAACTGCGTCTAGTGGGCCGGGCCAGAAAGGCCGATAGTCAGACCCATAAGTGGGACCAAAAACTTGACCCACAGGCCCATATGCCACATCGAGATATGGTCGAACAGATATAGGGGTCCGATTTAATAGGATAAATTAAAATTTAAAACCCAGATTTGCTTCCGTAGGTGGAGATCCGTCCGAGATCTACGAATCATAACGGGCCTTAGGCCGGGCTTTCTGTGGCCCATTTACATTAAACACATAACGATTCTGGTGCATCTGCTAATCCATCCCCGATTCTTTTTTAAGCGGATATAGAAATGCATTTCGTTTTTTCAGAGTATATGGATAGATATATGAGTTTATATGGATATCATTTTCGTTTTTGTAAGATATAGATATGGATATTGTTATATAATTTTTGTAGGTACGGAGTAGGATATCTGTATTACAGAATGTGTATGTAAAAATATATCAAGATATGTTACACGATTACACGTAATAGGTTGTATTTTGGTGTCATTTCCAAATGTAGGGAAAAATGCATATCTTGATGCTATTTAAATATTTGATGTACACGTTATTTCATTTAGCACATAATTTTGCTTTCTCGTTTATTCAAATGTATTTGTTATTTTGCATGCTTACTTCGTCATTAATTTCAACTTAGTAGAAACATTTTTTTGTGACTAGGAGTATCGAGAGGAATTTACTATCCACATTATGATCAGGGACGAAGCCAGAAAATCATCTTGGGGGGCTAAATTATTTAGATATTATTTATCCAATTTATCTTGTCATTTTAGTCGTTAATATTTGGAGAGTGGTTCCTATGATGTAACGTGAAATACAAAAGAAGTGGTGTAACTATTTTTTGTTCAATTTTGTTTCTTAAAATCCAACCTTATAGATATAATCTTCGAATAAAGTTATATATATATATATATATCCTCCAAATTTCGCTCAAATTCAAGATTATTTGCTATTTTATATCAATGGCTAAAAGTCTGCTTCTCTTTTAAACGAGACTTAAATTTCTTAAATATTGATTGGACTTTTAACCACTCAGATAAAATAAGAAATGACATCAGATTTGAGCAAAATTTGTAGGATATATAGAATATTACTGGAAGTTTAAATCTATAAAGTTGGATTCTTGGAAACGAATCCAGTCGATAAGGTGAGTTTCCAATAATTCCATAATTGATCGAAACTAATATTGGGAATGGATTTTTATACAAGTACCTATATAAACTTATAATCAAACATCAATAATCTCTATAAACATCGTATTGACATAAAGATCCCTACAAAACTCTTCATATCACTGAAATATACATTTATTAATATGATATTAAGTAATGCCACTAGATTTAATATTTTCAAACAAGTAACCTTATACAAATTTTTTACTTACATGGATGCAAATAAATATAGATATGTGTACCAATCCTTTATCAAATTTATTATATATTTTTGACACATGTACATTTATCTGCATATCTATTTTCAAATGGACGCAGATACAAATAGGATTGCAAACATGCGGAGGTATCTATATCCATATATGTATACACTAGAAAAATATGTAACCATGTCTGTTTAACGATCCTAAAAAATGAAAGAGGTATCCAAATCCATATATGTATATGCAAAGAAAATAAAAAGAAAAATCATTATCTACATAATATATCTAAAATAAAAAATACATATTTGTGACGGTTTACAAACGTATATGATGATGTATATATACGGATGTATCAGTATCTGGTTATGCAAATCATATATTGTTAATAGTTAATTATTATAATTAGATTTTATATACGAATCCAATGGAGCTGCCCCTTCCTCAATTTTCGAGTTTTTATTATTTTTTCAAAATATCATCATGTATATTCATCTATATATCCCGCCTATATGTCATTTGAATTTCGTCAGAAAGAGAGACTCCTATGCCCTCCATCTAGAACAAATCGATTACAACAATGTTTAGACCACTAAAATTACCTGTTCCAGATGGAGGACGAAGGAGTCTCTATTTCTGATGAAATTTGAATAACATATTGGAGGAATATAAAGATGAATATACATGATGATATTTTTCAAAAAAATAAAAAAATTACGGAAAAATGGGGTGGGGACAGCCCCTTTAACCTATATATTGATTTTTTTTGTTGAGATATGGGGGCATATTATACATAACATGTAAATTTTAGTTATTAAATAATATATTTAGATTATATATAGTACTATATATTAAACATATATACCGATTTTGGTCGAGAGATGGGAGGACAAGCCCCCCCACCCCCCTCTCCCGTCACTGATTATGATGTTTATTCAGCCATTAAATTTTGAGATTCTTATGTGTATGCCTACCACTTAAATGGTTTGGTGATAGTGCAGTTTGCCTAGCACCCAAAAGATCATGGTTCAAATCCCCCTTGTGGGGGTTGCGTTAGGTAGTCGACAATCAGTGTAAAAAATAGTCGAATCTTTCAACATGTATTTGATCAAGAATCCATGTAGTCAATCCTACCTATAGTGGGATAAGGCTGCATCATTTTTTATTCTTATGTGTGTGTCCTTCCGAATTTTGCTAGTAATACTTATGTCCCTAGCCTTTTTACTATTATGCCATTATATTCTTTCAAAATTCATATTACACCATTCTATTAGTGTTGTATAGGGTCACATGTGTACCAAGAAACGGGCACTACTACAAATTTTGTACTAATACAGGGATGATAGTATAATTGCAAAATGATAAGGGTATAAATCTTAATGGAAAAACATTAAAAGAAGCAAGTGTAAAAATACTTTGAAAATCATGATTATCAGTTTCCATGATCATTGGTCTCTTGCTTAGCCGGGTTATTCAAAATCTGGAGAAGGTTCTCTTTTTAAGTTTCTTCATCATTTTGAAAAAAGATGACCTAGTGAACTTATTAGGATGCATGATTGACAAGCGATACTTATGATCTACTATCCTTGGGCTATGGTTTTGCCAACCTTCTTCCCATGCGATCATCCTTAAGGTGGGATCATCCCTGGTTGGTTGGTGATGCGCTACGTGTGCACTGTGAAATGTCCAAAAAGGATGTCCAAGGGATTATGGAGACTCAACTAGTGAAAAGTGATTCCAACTTCATATCTCTGCCATTACCCATGCTTTTAGGAAGAGAGAAGAGTTGAAGGAAATTATATTGAGAAAGAAATTAGATTGGACTATGAAAAGAATCAAAGAAGGTATCATTTGCATCAATAATAAATGGGCCACCGAGGCACATGTAGGACATGTGCTTTGAATATATAAGGATGGTAAGGTCTTCTCCTTTTTACCACAATTTTAAGAGCAAGTCCTTCTCTAAATTTCGTTCCCCCTTAGAGAGAGAGTCTTGAGAGTCTACAACTCTCACAACTCTCTTCTTGTTACCCTAGTCGATGTCCAGGTTCATGGGAAGCAACGCTGCTCATCTTTGTGCTCACGAGAGAGAAGTTTACATATCGGTCTTTAATTAGGGAGATTTATCTCATAGAAATTCATGCATCAAAGATAATCCTAATTTATCTCTATTATTTCATCATGAATATTAGAAATCATAAAGGAAATCGTTTCCATATATATACATGATTTCTAGATGCACAAATCGTTTTGCTACATTTTCTAGTTCATATGATCAACTAGCATTGTTTTGGTAAATTATTTGCTAAATATTATGTGTTTTTCGTGATGCGTAGTAAATATTTTTTATTTACTCCCTTCAAACGGCTCCACAAAAGAATGGGGCTCTATGCGGTACACAATCATTTGTAGCTATTGTGGTGACAGTGGTGTGTGATTAGGTGAATGCACGTGGTACATATGTTGGACGGATGACAACTACCCTGGACTCTTCGATGGTGGTGATTCCTTCAGCTCGGCAGGAGCCATGGATGATGAGCTGGTAAACTGGCAGGTGTTGACCGTGCTAACCAAGAGTTCTAGATGCTTCATGCTCTGGTCCAATTTATCCAGGTTCTTGGTTCTCTGTTCGATTACATCTAACTTCTTGAGGTTTTGTGATCGTTTCTTGATAATGTCCTATTTAGAAAGGTGACTCCTTATGATACTCAGGTTGGAGCTCTTATCCTTGTCCTCATCATGTGATGTTGCCATGTTGACAGGCTTCTGGTGGATATGCAGTTGTTTCTGATAAGCGTAGGATGAAGACACAACAACCTCTCCCTTCAGTTATTTCTTCAAAAATCTGCCAGACAATGTATTCATCTTTATTGACGTGATATTCGCCATGCATGGCATCAATCAGCCTATGTCTTTCCTAGTTTAGTCCTCCAAAAGAAGTGTCAGACCAGGCTAGTCCTTAGAATGTCATGACGGGGGTACTTTTCTTGTAAATCCTTCAATCTCTCCCATGCTTCATGTATGGACTTGTGGGGTCCTTGGGAGAAATTCGAGATGTGGGAATGCGTCTGGTTCAATCGACCTAGGGGATATAACTTGTGTAGGAACACTGACTTGAGTTCCTCTCATGTCGTTACTACCTTTTCCAAATGATTAATCTAATATAGAGCCTTATCCTGGAGGATAAAGGGAAAGGCGGTCATCTTTACTACACCTAACAAGATGTGAAACTAGTGAGTAGTGCTACATATATGGCCAAACTATTGTAGATGGATGTAAGGTTCCCCATTGGTGTTCTCATGGAACGATGGAAGAAGAGATAAGAGATGCATTTTCAGCTCAAAGTGTTTGTGGATCAATGGAATCTAGATCCGCTCATTCAAATGGTCAGCGCTAGGATTGCCAATTTGTTTCAATGTAGGCTTGGAAGCCTATCTTATTTCCTCATCTTCCCCTCCATAGGGTCAATATGCTTGTGCTTCTTCTCCTCCTCCTCCTATGTTCTCTCTATCTCCCCTCAGTTCCAATAGCATCTCCTAGAAAGCAGTCTAAGTTTCAACCTGTGTAATTAGATGTGCTTGGATCACTTGTAAGGAGGTGAGTATCTGAGTGTTCACTTCTTTCTACTCAACTTGATGTACCTTCTCTTTGGGAGTCATCATTGAATAAAGCTCAGAGAAAATCAATCCATGACCAGTCTATAGTTCTACATGAGGAAATGAATCCCGATTAGTTTGGAATTTTGCATCAAATGTTGAGAGATATTCGGAATTAAGGTCAATTCTGAATTTTATTGAATCAAGAATGTGTATGGAGACAAATCGATCTCCACCAACAAAGGAGGAAAGATGGGACAAGAGTGATCTCGTTTTATTTGAAATAAAGAAGATGAGGAGTCTTGAGAGTGGTTTGCAAGATCTAAACCAATCTCTTTGGAGTCACCCTAAATTATTGGAGATGTCATAATTGTGGAATCGATGTGGTCATTTGTGGAGTCTAGACTAAGCCATCCAAGACCTAACATCTTGAAGAACAAAAAGGAGTAGAGATGTGGAATAATAAGTATGGAGAAACTTAAGAAATAAAATGAAGAGAAAATGAGAAAAGACTCAAATGAGGAAAGTAGAAAGGAATGACACAAAGAAGTAAAAATGAAAGGGTGCAAGTGCACGTGAATGTGATCTTTGACCTAAATAGATACAAAACAAACACCAAAGCACTTGAGTTCACCAACACAACACATATGAAGCTGTCAAAGTTCAACTTTTTATCTTGTCAATTTTATTTATTGTTTTCAGGCAATCTTATCAAGCTTAGTCCTTGGAACCACCCCTATAGGTGAGTGCAACTAGATAAGTGTCATGTATTTCCCACTGCCTTTGTAACCACTAGTTTGCACTTTCTGAAAGTCCTTGATATCGGATCTAGGCTCGCTATTCATCCAAATAAATAGAGAGATGAAGTCAATGTAGAAAATCAAATACTTCCCCCTTACTGGGTACTTAGATGTGGAACGATGAGACAAGAATCTGTCGTTGTAGTTTCCCTATGATTAAGTAAATCTGAGTAAGTCTACAAGCAAACCTAGCCCTACTCGTACACACACCGATAGAAGCATTATTACTTCACAGACCTTGGTGATAATCAAGGCAGCCAAAGATTGGAACTTGGGCTCTAATCCTTATGAGTCATGCCTTGCTTGGTTTGGAGTGCACCTAAAGACAATGTGGGCTTTATGAACCAAATACAATGAAGTTTGTTATAAATTTTAGTTGAGGACAAAGTTTATTTAGCAGTCCCCTTGTGTTTAGTTTTTTGGATTTTTTACTTTTTTAGTATTTTTTTAATAATAATCACCCAACAAATTTTCTAGTTCTCAATTTATTTAAATCCAAGAATATAGGAGAAGAAGTCATAAAAGTTGATGTGTGTAAATCGATGAATGCATGCAGGGTTACAAATGTATACCTTGCTTCAACACTATACATGCAAAGTGATCCGCACATTAATTAGAAAATAATCTATGTTGTGCAAGCGAGAAATGTCCTCACTAGGAATTTCTATTAGAGGGAAGCACTGATTAATTTGATTAAGTCCAAACATAGATGCTTATATGAATAAATAATCTATTTAGGGTTTAGACCTATCAATTACCGGGCTAAGCACTAAAAAAATTCTAAGTCTAAGGGCTCATGCATTAAAGATGTAATATGTAAAAAGTAAAAAACACAAATCGTGGAGAAATAAATAAAAATAAGGAGAAAATAGGGAGAAATAAAATGTGAGAAGGTGATGAAAACACGTAAAACCGTGCGGGCCCCCAAATGAACAAACACTCGTTAAAGTAGGCCCAAATAGTTCAAGTATCCAAAGCCTCCTACATTATTATAAATTAATATAAATAGTCTCTCTCTCGTAAAATAAATAAAAAACTACACTAAAGTACTTCTCCTTTGCTCTACTCTTCTCCTCGATTTTCTTTGCTTCTCTCTCCTACGGACTCGGTCTGAATGGATCGTCCTCCATATTTCTTGGGTGCACATGTCCTCCTAAGAAGTCCTGCCTCGGTCCACAGGCTCTCGCAACAAAGTCAACAAGGAAATGTGATCAAAATAGATAAATAATTATTAAAAATAAAAAGTAGATCTAAAATAAATAAATAAATAAATAGGATATACACAAGCTACACTACATGTTGCTCCCCGTTAACGACATCATTTGTTGAATCGACCGAGTCGCTCTACTAGGCTAACAAGCTAGCCTAGCAATCATTGCTTGACCAACCTCAATTCAACCAATAATTAAACCACAAATAGATAAGCGATCAATAAATGCAAATGCAAGTTAAACTTTATTATAACTCTACAATAAGTGTGTACATCTGCAAGTATGTGTAGAGTGTCGAACACTAGGAGCAAACTGATGTAGGTTAACTATTAATTATTGTTAATAATAATGTATAAGTTTTTTTATATTCTTATTTTTATATGAGTTTTTAATTATATTTAATTTATGGATTTTTATTTGTTTATATATTTTTATATTTAAAATTTTTTAAGTTTTATATTTTTCTTTTAAATTGTACAAAATTTTAATTTCTTTTAATTTTAAAATAATATATTAGTATATAATAATAAGGATATAATAGATATTATCACTAGTATATAATATAGTAAATATAGATTATTTTATTTTAAAAAACCAAACTCTATTCAAATTACATGAAATAAACTATATTTTGTGATTTTTATGTTTTTCTCTATTTTTGTTATTTTATAGAATTTTTACTAAACTTTAGGTATTTTAAAAGTGATAAATATATCAAAACACTGAACAAAAAAATTTTCTGAGATTGTTTTGCGTTTAAATATAAAGAAGTTCAAAATTTACTCAAAACTATTTTTTAACATATATTATATATAATATAAAAAAACATAAAGAACTATTTTTTATTTATAAATAATTTTTGATAATTTTTATAAGTTTTTAGGGTTTTGTTATTTTTAGGTTTTATATGTTGTATTTTTAGTGATTTTTGGATATATAATAGAATAAAATATAATATATATATAATATTTTTTAGAATTTTTGGAAAAGTTTTCCCAATTTTTATGTATTTTACTATTTAGACATGGTGAAAATGAATGTTTTTGAATTTTTTATAAAGGGGAAAAGTAGGTATAATTCCAAATGAAAATTATACAAGCTTAAGCATGGTTACATGCATCTAAGGGTGAAAATGCATGTTTTTGAATTATACATAAATTTTCCTAAAATATTTAGGGAAATAAAAATATTTAATAAGCATAAAATAATAGAAACTAAAATATTACATGAACAAGGACCTATTTGCAATTAATTAAAACTAAACATTCATTTAATAAATAGGTGCAAGAAACATAAATATATACATGCAATTTACACAGTACCTCACACGTCATTACACCTGAGGCGGAAGGATTAGATTGCAATTACAATAAAGTGAGCGGTTCTTTCTGCAAAATAACATAGAAATATTACACTACTTTTAATATTTACAGACTATTTATAAATACAAAAAAGGAGGGGGCTCTATGTTGTTATCCCAGGGGATACATGTGTGCGATGCATGAGGCATGATCTTGCAACTGAATTTTCACCATGTCTATTCCACTTAATCCAACGATGGAGCTCGAGCGTCATTTTGTATTAAATCAAAGGCCCATATTAGATCTGGGTCTGATGCTTGATTGGACGACTATGAAGCTCATAGGAAGAACAAGAAAGAACTCTCCCCTATCAGACCTTCGATGGAGGATAGCTTCATCCTCCGGTAGTGTGGTTTGCTCCTAAATAGATATCCATGCTCCGAGGAGCTCTATGTATTAGCATGACTACTCAATCAGCTCCATGCCTCATCGGGGAAGGCTTGGAGTGGGGCTTCTTCTCTAGGCATCTAGAGTCTTGTTTTTCAATCAATCCCAACTCTAGGTGCTCATTTGGAGCCTCTAACCTACACAAAATGGTTAAGGGACTCGAGAGTTATGCTCTCGACCCTAGAGTAAAGCTGGTTGCACAAGAAATGGGGGTGAATGGTAGAGTTCCGGTGAGCGACAGAGTTGAGATATGACTCATCGATCTAGGATATCAGGTTGGATCGAGTGAGGGGTTTTAGTGAAGAAGTGATAGGAAGTGAGATGATATGCTCAGATGGGTTTGAACAAGGTTGGAACAGTGATGAATAGATGATCGTAGCCTAGTGCTCAAAAGAGGTACGAATTTAATATTAAAGCTATTTAGATAGAAATATAGCAAAACTAGACCTAGATCTACATTAAGGAAGTAAAATATGATTAAAATACACTAACCTAGCATCTCAACTTGGTTGTAACTAATAAGAAAGTTACCTTCGTCGGAGTTGAAGCTCGATAACGACGGATTGTTTCTCCGACCAACTCTGTCCACGTCGACACACGTAGGACCTCGCTGTCATCACCAAAAGGCACACTTGATGTTGAGATTGGGGTTAAAAGTCGTTAAGAAGGATCAAAATTTCAAAAATGGTTGTAGGGTCTTGTTTATAAACAACGATGGTCCGCTAGATCAAGAGGGAGGTGGTATGTGGAGGAGAAGTGGTTGGTGGAGGCTAGGAGATGGGCGTAGAAGAGGGTTGAGGTGGCTGCAGGAATGTGATGTCTCGAGGTGGAAGGAGATATGGTGGAGTGAAAATTTTGAGAAGAAGGCATATCATGACTCTGACAAGGGTCAGAGGTGAAGGATGTATAGTTGACCAGGGGATCAACAAAGGAAGCACTCGCATTGGGCCACGTCAGCTCAATAAGATAAAATAGAATAAGAAAATTCTTATTAATGCAATAATAAATAATAATTATTTTATTAATTAAAACTCAAAAATTTAAAAATGCTTCTTATTTTTCAAACTATTTTATTATGATTTTTATTTATTTTTACAACATAATATATTAGGTGTTAGTTTCTACGAGTGTATACATAGGTATATTTACCTGTATTCTTAGTAATTTATTTTTATTTTTTATTTTTAATACTTATTAGCATATTTACATATTTTATATATTTATAATATAATTAAATACATATTTGAATATTTTTATTTTATTTTATGATTTTAATTACATACATAAATATTTGTATGTATACACATTATAGGTATAGTACACACACATATATATTAATGTATTATTTATTTCAATGTATTTTAATGGTTTTATTTCTTATTTTATATTTATAATATGTTTTAAATTATATATACAATTATTTAAAAATATAATAAAAGTAAAAAATGTAAATAATAAAATATATGAATCTTATATATAGATACACAATACAATGGTATCCAGAAAGCCGACTTTTGTATCTGAACTCCATTTTTAATGAAACCACCTCATTATATAGATAATTTAACTTGGAATACAATGGAGGTAAGGTTGCTGAATTTTGAGTTTATATGGAGAAGATATCAACCTGTGAAGTTTAGTTTGTGGCTTTTCCTCTGTGTGTCACAGTTGTATTGTGCATTATTTTTATTAGCAATTATTCATGTAATTTTCTATAGATTAATATGTACAAGTTTATGTTAAATACTTTATTATTTCAAGTGTGTAAAATAAAGAATAAAATAGTGTAATGACTATTTTTGGAGCAAAAATAAGGGTTTCATAAAAAATATATTAGACATTATTTCCCCTACTTTATTCATGATCGACCAAGTCCATATTGACTTGGTCTCAAGGATTAGGATCATTCAATATCTTTGATACTTCATTTATTTTTATTTTCTTTTATTTATTATTTTATTTTGGATTCAATTATTTGTAATTTTGTATTAATTATAGATAAATAAAGAATGTTAATTTGTATAAATATTATTATTTACATGTGTTTTGCTAAGAATTTGAATACAAAATAAAAGAATAAATTAGATGAATGCATCTGTTGTCTGATTTAAATATCAGGCGATATCTGCTCGTTGGTCCTACCTCTTACTCTTTCCCGTTGTGACTGAAAGGGCGGAGCTCCAGGAAAGGCATTGGAGCTCCTCCTTGCTCCTCTATGTGGTATGAATGTCCATGAAGCACTGTAGAAAGGGTGGCGAAGATCCTGGGAGAGTGTAGAAGGTCCATAGATCACTAGAGTATTGTTTGGGAGGATTCTTTGCTGGCATAGAGACTCTAGAATAGACCGCCATTAGAAGCTCCGACCATTGAAGACAATCTTGCGTATATTATAAAACAAACCAAGGCAAAAGACATATGGTTGGATTTGAGATGAAATGGAGGGTTGATGAATCCATGATTCATTAACTTTTCTTGTGCATTTTATCTTAGAACCCTTAACAAATGTATGTAAATATTCATTAATTCTCATTTCTTATAAAAATACATCATTCATGAATAAAAATGCATTTTTATGCATTAAAAACATGTAAATAAATAAATGATAAAAAGAAAATAAAAAGAGACAGATTGTAAATATGTATATATGTATATTATGACAATAAAATATAAATATAGATGAAGAATATATTTATATAACCTAATACCTGAGTCCAAGTCAGAATGGATTGGTCGACAAACAATAAAGTAGGGGAAGATAAGGAAGAACAACATAAAGAATCAATTATATACATAGAACACTATTCCTTATTTAACGATTATTTATGAAAACTTCATCTATTTTCAGTTAATTCATTTCTTAATATTTTCACCAAACTCTTCTTCCTTGTGTTCATGAAAATGTATATAAAATATAAAAATCGTAACATGTATATATGTTAAGAAATCCAACTTTCAAATTAAATTTCTCAACTTCCAAATCATAACTTCTTCATATGAACTCCAATTTCACTCTACTGATATTTAAATTTTATAAAATAATATTTTCTAATTTATGAAGGTGATTTCACTAAAATCAGAGCCTGTTTGCAAAACAATTTTGGGACCTAATGATAACTGAGTTTCTGAGCTATTTATTTTATTTTGAACATACTATTTACAGTATCATTGATTTTATAATTTTAAATTATTTTTTATTTTGTAGATTGTATAAAACTTATTTCAGAATTTTTAATCCTTATTTAGTATTTTAGATAGTTCAAACATTTTAACTTATAGATGAAATTGAACTATGTACTATATATCTGTATTTATTTATATATCAAAATAACTTATTAAAATCCATAAAAATTCACACTAATCTTATTTTTATTATTATTATTATTATTAATAAAATATAAAAATAATATGTTATTCATTAAATTATTGAATTTAAAATTAAATCCTATTTACAAAGCTTATTATATTCTTATTTATTAATATTACATTTATATTTCAGATCTGTTATTTATAAAAATAAATTAAACCATACATTAGTTAATTTGATTATCTGCACTTTTTATTTTTACGTCTCTTTAAAATGATATCGTTTATTAATTTATAACTAATTAATATTATCTTTATTAATTCCAGTCATTGTGATGATGACACGTGTCAACACCATAACCTTCTTCCTCAAGAAGGTTGTTGGCTGGAGTTGTTCCAACGACCCGACTTCCACCATTTTTCCATGTGTCCTCTTTCAACCTAAACTACATCTAAACCATCCACTATCTCGTCCTACTACCCTAACATTCGCTAGCCCTAAGATCATCATCAACACCTCTTCGATCAATCTATTTATTGACCTAAACCTCATCAGTTAAAACATAACTCTCCCCTCACTAGATATAGTTGGTTGAATGCATTAATTCTCACCCGCATTCCAACCGCTTTTAGCTATGATGGGGCATCGTGAGCGTCTAGCGTGAATGTGGGTATGTTAGAAGAGACGTTCCAAGGTGCTTACCCACCTTGCATCGTGACCACCACTCCATGCAGAGCTCAAGTTTGTCGTCCATCGAACATAGACCTATGGGGTCTTAAACCCTACGAAGCGCATGTATTCATCCATTTCTTTTTCTCAATTTCTCGATCCTTGGGCATCAATTAGTCATCTTAATACCATCTTTAGTTCACTCTAATCACCTATTGTGATTCTCACTTAAAATCAGATTCCAATTTCATCTCGATTCAATCCAATTTGCACTTGAATTTGTCTTTTCTGGAAGCCTATTACACCTGCATTTTCTCTAATAATTTTGGCTACTTAACTTGGTAATTGAGCAAGTCAACAACTTCTTGAAGGTTTTCAAGATCTTTGGAGAAGTCTCCTTCATCATAATCATCTGGAGATCCATCCTATTCATCCAATTGCATCGACTGAGCAGTAGAGCACTCCTAGAATCGTTCAAACCCTAGTTGGAGTTTCATCTCTGTTGCAATCTTCTTCAATCATCACCTTGTCGTAGGTGAGCTTGAAGGGGAAGGATCCCCCTTCTGGCCCTCTAGCAGACGTGAGAATCGCATTAGCTGCTCCATCAATCCTTGGGGAGGAAAGAAGCTGCCGCCACTTAAGCATTTAGGGAAGAACAAGCTAGGAACTTGATGCACAAAATGCTGACATGTGGCACAATCGTGCGCCCAGATCAAATTCTAGCTTCTGATCGTGAATGATGATCGGTGAAACAGTGGAATATTTGCGCGCAAGCCCTCCGTAGACTCCAGAATTAATTTTTGCCTCCATGACTTATAATATTTACATTTAGATCCTTGACCAGGGACCTAAGTGTAAAGAGTTCTATATTTGTTCTTGCAATAAGGTCCCTACCAGGGATCTAATTGAAAGAAGTGCAATTTCTTTTATTTATAAATTTTTTACATATTTCTCCCTTGTTACTTGAACTATTTGAACACTTTGTGGACCCATTGTGGACATTAATCTAGATTATTATTTGTTTCTTCATTTTATTTGCATCAAATTTCAAAGATTTTCCTCGCATTTATATTTAGATTTTGTTCTTTGATTTTCAATCCGTCTTGATTTCTTTTTATGTTCTTTCTCAAGCCCATTGCTCGAGCAATTCATCTACTATATAATATCACTATATTCTCTATTATTTTTACATACTATATTGCAGATAAATTTTTTAAAAATATACCTTTTGAAAAATAAATAAAAATTAGAAAATAAAAATTAGAAAATAAAAATCAAATAAAACATTAAATTAAAATCAACCAAAAAGAGTTTTCTTGCAAAAAGAAGATAAGAAAGAGAAAAAAAATACAAAAACATTTTATTCATTCGAAAAATCTGAGTGTGATTTTTTGCCTTTTTGAGTTTGACCCAAGGACACTTGCTTGTTTAAAAAAATAGTGAAACATTAGAATTTAGGAAAGAAACATACTTGACTCATTTTCTCTCTATTTTTCTATCTCTCCTAATTCTATGTTTTTTGTTTGATCAATCAAATGTTGTATCAACGGGTTGCTACAACCAACATCTATTCGAACATTGGCAAGACCCGATTATCAAAATATTGATAACCGAGTCTTGTTACCAGACAAAGATATGTCAATTGTAGAAAACCATTGAAACAAAATCTTATTGATTAAACAGAAGATGACAACTAGGAGAGAGATAGAAAAATAGTGAGAAAATGAAGAAATGTCGATCTCTCTCCCAAAATTATTATTTCACTATTTTTTTATCTAGGAAAATGTTCTTGGGTTGAACTCAAGGAGGTAGAAAATTGTGCTCGGATTTTTCGAGTGAAGAAAATATTTTTGTGATTTTTTATCTCCTTCTTTTCTTCTTCTGCGAGAAAACTCTTTTTGATTGATTTTAGTTTTTACCTTTTTATTTTATTTTTATTTTTAAAATTTTATTTAATTTTTGAAAAGGTTATTTTTCAAACAATTTATCTATAATATAATATGTAAAAATAATAGAGAATAAGATGATACTATATAATAGATGAATTCGTGCAGTAGGCTCGAGAAGAACACAAAACGGAATCAAGACGATTCGAAAATCAAATGATGAAATCCCAGAATAAATTTGATGAAAATCTTCGAAATTCCATGCAGAATAAAATGAAGAAAAAAATAATACGCTACAATAATGTCCCAAGTAGGTCCACAAGTGTCCAAATAGTCCAAGTAGCAATGTAGAAATATGTAAAAAATACAAATAAAAGAAAATATTATTCTTTCAATTAGGTCCCTGCTCAAGGATCTAATTACAAGAAAAGATATGGAATTCTTTACACTCAGGTCCCTGATCAGGGGCCTAAATGTAAATATTATAAATCTTGGAGCTACGAATTGATTCTGGAGTCTACGGAGGGCTTGCATGCAAATATTCTGTCAATTCACCGATCAACGGTCACGATTAGAAGCTGGAAGTGGATCGGGACCACACAATTGTGCCACGTGTCAGTGTTTTGTGCTGGTACACTTAGGGTGTCCATTAAGAACATCCTCACTTGTGGATGAACTTTTACTTTTTTTCTTCTTGGGGTCTGTTTCTCCAACTACCAATGCACTTAGGGGACCTCACCATGGTGTTTGATTTTCCACTATTTTTCCTTTGTTTCACATGATTTTGTGAAAGTCTAAGGTTGTATGCATGATTTATTAGACGGTTAAAGTAAATCCCACTATCCTAATTCACACTAAGGCGTAAATAACTGATTTTTGAAAAAGAATATGTTCTTATACTAGAGATATTGATTTTGGACTCAGTTTTTACGGTTTATTCATGCATTAGACTAGGATTAAATTTCTGTGCAGATCATCCTGCATGTAAAGTGCTAGAGAATGGTACGTCTTCTTTCTTTGCATTCATCATCGTTTTATGTTGCACTCCGTGATTCCCCCTCCGCGAGACACGTTTTCAAAATCAATGGAAATAAGACCACCATTAGATATTGCTGAAAATATCCAAATCTTAAAATACTAAAAAAATTAAAAAAATATTTTGAAACTTTAACCAAGAAAATAAAAAATACATGGACTTAAATTGTATTTGGAGAGCAAAGCTCTCATTGTTGTAGGTACATAACTCTAGACAGAGTTGGTGAGGACGCATACATAAGGATTAAAGCCAAAAAGCTCTGGACTTGTGCCCTAAGTACCCGTGCACCACTTTTCGGTAATTGGTTACAACTACAAGCACTTGCCTTAGACCATACAAAGTCGTTTTAGTGTGCTCCGCCTCACAATTCCCTTTGGGCCCGGTATAACCCGACGGCCTTGGCAGATGGTACCACTATTTGGGGGAATGTGAGGACATACGTTGGACGATAGGACGACACCACCTGTGAGTCTATTCAATACAATTGTTTGATCACCAAAATTAAAATTGAAAATATAAAAGATCGAACTCTTATGGTCTCCGCCATGTGAAGTTGGCGAATATGTGGTTTGCACTGTGTTTGCTTATGAGATGTGCATTTTTCAGCGTCTTATATTCCTTTACAGTTATTGATTTGACCTTGTGTTCTCTCCCACGTTCTTTTGACTTCAAGGACGATGTATAGATGGATTTTACACTTAGACTCTATGAGCCTTCGATCTTCCATCATCTTTCGTGCATCTTCACATACTTGGGATGACCCTCTTCTCGAATCAGTCCCTCTTAGTCAGGAGGTGAGTCAGACCTAGACTCCCTTGCCTCCTAACCCTTTAGTTCAGGCAAACCCACACCTCATGTTTTCATCTACTTCTTTGCACATTTTTTCATGAGTTCTTGTGAGACGTTTTCCTTCCTCGAGGATTTGGTGGACATGTCTAGAGGGAAGGCACTACTCGAGGATAGAGTTGTTGAGGACATACATGTCGAGGAGGGACTATCATATTAGATACCTGATCCAGCTTTGGATAATTCAGTAAGGATTTTAGACACAATCAAGCAGATGAGCATACTGATTAGAGATCCATGTAGAGTCCAGGACAAGCTTAGAGCTGAGATCACTACACTGAGAGCATGAGCTAGAAACCCGCCACCTGTAGTAGTATCTGCTACTTTGAGAGATGAGAATGATCTGATAGCTAGGACACTGCACCACTGAATTCGGTTACCAACGAATCGAGGGTCATACAAGTTGAGACCACCCTTTATTTCACTCCTTCCCAAGTTCTATGGAAACACTTCAGAGGAGTTGCTCACTTTTTTATAGCAGATTGAGACGATATATGGAACTGTGAGTTATGCAGGAGGCTATATACCTTAACCCTTCGCTTTAGCATTAAGGTGCTTTAATGGTTGAGTCATTTGGAGAGGGAGATTTCTACATGGGACGATATGAAGTCCATTTTCCTGTATAAATATTTTCCTCTAGGATGGACGAATATGATGAGGAGTCAGATCTCCAATTTTACGCAACTTCCACATGAGTTGTT
Organism: Ottelia alismoides; assembly: GCA_037367405.1. Lineage (NCBI taxonomy): Eukaryota > Viridiplantae > Streptophyta > Magnoliopsida > Alismatales > Hydrocharitaceae > Ottelia > Ottelia alismoides. The sequence continues at coordinate 489,291 of JAZKJV010003403.1, forward strand.
CCACAAGGCATGGGAACAATTCAAGGTTTTGACTGAGAGATGCCCTCATCATGAGATTCCATTGAAGGAGCCTATTCGGAATTATTTTGGAGGACTCCAGTCGGATGTTCAGGGCTTAGTGAGCACTGCATGTGGTAATAACTATTTGAATAGGGATGTTGAGTCAGTTTGGTCATATTTAAGGGGATGACGGAGGATTCGTGTGTTGTTGACTATACTCGGGCATTCCAAAAGGACCCACAACCGAGACACAAAGAGAGATTATCATAAGGTGGTACATGTTTCAGATTCTAATTCACGATCCAACATGGGATTCATTAGTGATAAGCTTACATTAGTCGACATGATTCAGAAGCAAGTCAAGATTTGCAGCCATTGCGAGAGTTGGGGAAGCTCTCATCACTTCCGCAATAGCTGAGCAATCTGACAAAGAAGGTGACTGACTTGCAGTTTCAGTACCAACAGCCACGTCCTACGTCTACGTCTCATCCTGTACGGAGGTCTTTACCTGCTCCTCCCACCCGTCAGATTCAGTATGTTCAGAGCAAGCTAGTACAACCCACCGAGCCTCCACAATTAGATTGGCATGATCATCTAATGCCCACCTGAGTCAGATCATGAGCCCTATAGTTGATGATGTTGACCCATCCTCCACTCTTGCGATCAACGGAATATGGTACTCTCTTATTCAGTCACCAGCACATTTTACACCTCAGAGCGTACCTGGTTAATAACAATAGTTTCATCCACAACATGGACATCCATCTCCACATCTCCATCACCAACAACATTACACACGGTAGCAGTCTCACCAGCATGCTTATCAGAGACCACATTCTTATCAGTACTACACATGAACATGCTTATCATCACCAATAGCAACATCCATCTTCTTTTATACCTCAGAGATCTCCTCAGTCTTATACACCACAACAGCAACACACTCTTAGGTAGGAGAGAGTAGAGAGCTAGGGACAACATATTGAGTCAGAGTTGTCTTTACAATCCCTAGCACTGAACTAGATCATGGATATGTTGAGCATGCTTCAAACAACACATAAGACAGAGATGTAGCAGGTTAACCATCATATGGATGAGTTAACCATGCCCAAGACCACTCTCTCAGCTCAACCTCTGATAAACCGAACAACAAGAGGCGACACATGAATCGGGTAGATGCCACTACAGGTAAGGTCACTTTTCTTGATTTTTTTATATAACTCCATTCATCTCAAGAGCGGTAGACATCCATTACCACTTGATCTAGAGGAGGAGAGGGCACATGATGAGGAGTGAGAGTCGATCCATTATGATGTTACACATTCTGATGCTGAGGAGGAGGATCACCATGATGAGGACCAGCATGATGCCCACGATGATGCTAGTCAAGGGAGTGATGCAGAGATCGTTGATATGGACACACACGACTTAGATGATAATACCATGCTACGCCATAGATACACTCTTGGTGATTCTACTTCCTTTTCAATATTCGAGAGTTTTGTACATACTTTTGAGACTCCCGATGTACATGCTGATTCCACTCATGTTGATATGAATAAAGAAAAATAATGTCTTGTTCATGAATTCCTTTTCTTGATTCTTTGTATGGAAAAGGAAAGAAAAAATCCAAAAAGAATGTTGTCAATCCAAAAACAGAATGATTGTTGAAAGATCACAATTTTCTGATTATTCCATTACATGATGCCCTGGACCATTTTCCTAGAGGAACAAATGTACCACTCGTAGGAAAAGAAAATCATGAGTTGAGAAGCATGTATTGACCAATACTACTTCATGTTTAATTAAGAACACGGTACACAAGAGAAAGAGAGATTCATGAGCTCACTATATCACATGTCATATTTCAGATGCCGCATTTGAGCGTACTCTCTTAGATAATGGTTCCTCGATCAATTGGTTACCATCTTCTTTACTTGATAAGCTCGAGTTAGGTCCTCTTTACAAATCATGAGCGCTATTTCAGTTTGCAGATCGATATGTGAAGAGACCTAGAGGCATGTTGAGGAATATTATTGTGACCGTACATGGCTTGCAGTTTCCAATGAACTTTATTGTCCTAGACATGATGTGCCCTACACAGTTACACCTTGCTCCAACCATTCTCGGGGGGACTTTCTTACAGACCGTGAAGGTTTTCTTTGATTACGATTCTAAGAGATTATCATTCCATACAGACATCAAAGAGGTACACATTAAGATGGTGAGAGAATGTAGCAGTCCCAGATCAATATTATCATTCACTTCAGAGGACACCAGTCTTGCAGATGATTGTCAGCATATAGGTGAGACACACTCTCTTGATCGTGTGAGTGTTTATTTTGATACCCATGATATTCTACACAAGGACGTGGTAGATCACAAGGTACCTATTTCTTCCTACGACTATTCACATGCAGATACGTTGATCATATCAAGATCATATGAGCAGTCGGTTGCAGTAGACATCTCAGTGTCACATATTGAGAGTACACATATTCTAGCTCGAGAGTCAGTTGATTATATTTCAGATCATACAGTCTATTCAGCATAGAGACTCAAATGGTGTGATGGATACATGTTTAGACACCTTATGTAGTCAGACTCCAGAGACATATACTATAGTAGAGAGACCTATGACATGTATAACGTTTACTTACAAAGGTGGCTCTACTTGGATAGCCATGGATGATTTTCTTAGTGTACCATAATCTTCTCACTTTCATAAGTATGCATTTGCACAATAGATGATTCCGGACGACCCAGGTTGAGATGATCTACTCTGTACGTGATTTATGTCTACGCATCCACTTCACTTTGTCCTGTACAAAGATCTCTGAACCATTCAGTTTTTGGAGTACACAATCACTTGTATATTATTCTTAGTTCCCAATCGTCCCCATTTTTTCTCGTTTTTATACTCAAAATACCATATCCTAAGAATAATGGGAACCGATTATCTTTCTTTTCTTTTACACTAATCACTGATCCTTAATTTTTGGCCACATTCTTTTATATACTTAGGATGCCTTATCCTAAGTACAGGGGAGACCAAGTGATTTCATTGACTTCGTTTCTTGTTTCTTTCATTTGTTTGTATTTTCCTTTTCCTTAGTTGATGAATATGTGATTCATCACTCTAAAAGTTGAAAATAGAGCTTTGTTCCCGAGTAATTTGTTGTATATTTCCACTTATATTGCATAATTAGCTTTCATGCATGCATTGATAACATCTGCATTTTAGAATTCATATTGCTTTCACTTGTAAATATTCACCTGTATATTCACCATATTTCACCTATTTGTATATATTTTATACTAACTACAAATCCAATAAAATCAACTCTATAGTGTATATATCACTAACACTAATTAAAAAAATATCAAAAAATATTAACTCGTAAAATTGACCAATTAAACCCCAATCCAAGTTTGAAACTAGGAGCCCTAAAATGCACATATCTCTCTCATACAGTGTCCGATTTATGTCTACTCACTTTTCAAGTAATAACATTTAAAGACCTTCAAAACAAGACCAATTTCATTAAAATCATAGCTCGTATGCAAAACTTGGGTTTTGAGCCCCTTTTGTATATTGTACATATTGACCGTTTTGCCCTTCATTTCATCCTTTTATTTTCTTAATTATTAAAAATCCAAAAAGATTAGATTAAGTTGTAAATATTCCTTTCATATTTTTTCTAACTTTATTTTTATTTTTATCTCTTTTAAAAATGATAAAAAAATTACAAAAGATAAAATGCGGTATTTTATATCTATAAGGTACCACCTAAAAATACATTTTTTACAGATGATTTTCTTTGATTTTCGGCCCTTCATGAAAGTTCTAGAAATCATCGAGACGAGCAACTTTCGTGTTGACCACTTTTTGATTTAATCCCTTTTGTTATTTCTTTTTGATATTTCTTTACATTTAATTTTTGAATTTTCAAGGAGCGACATGTGGCAACTCCTGGAGCCGCCACATGTCACCCCATTTTTTATTATTTTCGAATTTATTTTATTATTTTCGGATTTATTATTATTTTAATTATTTTTAGTAACCTAATATATTATTTTATTAGTTGTGTATTTTATTCCCCTTTTACCTTTTCTTCTTTACTTGTCTTCCACTCCAAGCCATCATCTTTTCCACTCTCTCCACCACTCCATTCTCCCCACTTCTTCTCCAACTTCCCTCTCCTCTTCCTTTATATTCATATCTCCTCCATCATTTTCCATCATCCGCTGTTTTCGAGAGAAGTGAGGTCGACCTCCTTTAACCTTCAAGTAACAGCTGTAGGACGACAAGTTGAGCAACAACAACCTCAAGGCGAGATTCGATGGTCCACACCACCGTCACGAGTTTCACGACGCTTGTTGAGCTTTGGAGCACACGCCGTCTCCTTTAAATGACAATCGGAGTGCAGCATTGCCCCCCAAATTTGGCTATTCTTACAGTTAAGTACTTTATCTTCATCTTGTCCATTTTTTTATCTAACAATTTTTTTCTATTATTCATCACCCCACGCATTCACAATCATCACCACCACTATCATCATCATCCCAAATATTCACATACCACCATCATCATTTTGAAATAAAATACAAAAAAATAAAAAAGCAACATGGGACGAAGCCTCTGCCGCCCCCCTGGTCGTCTTACTCCGTCAGATTCATCCTCGTTCTGTAGCCGCACGTCCGTCAACTGCCCAGCCGCCCCTCTCCTCCTCGCGCTCCAGGACCCCGCCAACCTCCACGTGTCCCGCGTCTGCCCGCCGTCCTACAGCCACCGCGACCGCCTCTGAACTTCACACCTCCGTGCTCTAGGCTGCTGCCGCCGCGCCTCACGTCCTCCGCCGGCCACCCTCAGCGCAGCTCCAGCGGCCGCGCTCCGGTGTGCAGTCCCAGCAGCTGACCTCCCCGCGCGTGTCCGCTAGCCACACGTCCCTTCCCCTCCAGCCCCAAGGCGAGTCGCCCCCGCTGCTGTCTAGCCGCTCGCACGCGGCGCAATGCAGCCGCAGGCTGCTCCACTTGCGCTCCTCCTAGCGCGCCTCCTCGGCGAGCGCGACCCCACGCCTCCAGCACTGCTACGACCTCCTCCGCCCCGCAATCTCCAACCCAGCCCAGCGACCGCAGCGGCGTGCGCGCCGTCACCACCTCGCGCAGCAGCCGCCAGCTCTCAACGCGTCGTCCCGTGCCTCACCAGCCCGCCGTCCGTGAGCCGCCCCTACTCTGTGCAACCGCCGCTAGTCGCCCGCGCGCGCTGCCCGCCCCACCGCCCACGTCCTTTTGCCCTAGCCTAGCTTGGGGGAAAGAAAAGGTCCATTGCATTTATTTTTTTTTGTGAAAATTGCAAGTTCACCCTTTGAAGTTTTCGTATTTGAAGAAGTGCTCCTGTGCACAGTTTGACTTAGTTTGTTTCAATTCTGTTTTGCATTGACACCTCTGAGTTTGAGCGTTAATTTGGACAGTCATTTTGCATCAATTTTTAATTAAAAAATAGCATTTTGTAGAACATCTAATTGTTTATCTTGTGGATATTCATTTGTATTTTTTTGAGCATTGATTTATTTATTAAAAATCAGATATTGAAAATCAGTGACATTTTACCCATTTAACCTATGAAATCTGCATAATTCACTTATTGCTCCAAAAATTGTGAAAAAAATTGTGAATGATGCCTCTAAGTGTGCTTTAATTACAATCCAAATTTCGTCCAATTAGGATTGTCTTTTTCATAAAATAAATTATAGAGTGATTTTTGTAATTTATTTTTAATTAATTCCACGAATAAGATTTTTGAGAAATTTTAAAGCTCTTGGATTCCTTATTAAAATATCTATTTGAGATAAACAACTCTCTAGATAATTTGATTTCTGGATTAATTAAGAATTAAACATTCACAGTCACTCTGTTTTCAGTAAAAAAATAATAAAAAATCATAAAGTGTCAGAAAATTCTAAAAAAATTAGGTAACTTAACTTCATCATGTTTATCTTCCAGTAATTTTTTCATAATTTTTGCATATCATTTGCACGAAAAATTGCATAAAAATCCTAAAAAAGTTTGCATTTTTCATTTGTGCATTTTAAATCCAAAATTCCAAAAAAATACATTTGCATTCATCATTGTATTAGGTTCACAGAAAAAATATAACTTGGTCAATTTGGTCTAATTTAACATTCAAATTAATTTTGGCTAAGTTGTTAATTTTCTTAAATAACCTAGTTCACCCGCATCGGTGCATCTGCATTTTTATTGCATAAAAAATTACAAAAAAATTCTCACTTGGAAAACAATGATCTAATTCATCTAACTTGATCCCGAGTTGTTCTTTTGCCTCCTTGAGTCGACCCTGGGGCTTGCCCAGGCTAAACAAACATAAAACCGCGCGTTAATTCATTCGACGATTCATCGATTTGTGCGGTATTTTTTGATTGATCCGGATTTATCTACTGCAATGAAATTGTTAATTCGACAACATAAAAAGGGTAGATTTCGGACTCATCATTAGTCACCTCTTTTTTATTTCCATTATATTTACAATGACCAGATCGTAAGTATAAGGGGGAAACTGACTTTTATTCTTGTATTCTTTTTCACACACTTTAACTTAGCATGCGTTATGCCCTCCTTTTTCTCTTTTCATGCTATGAGGACATATGACAAGCTAAGTATAGGGGGGTGCGCATATATATTCTATATATACTTGCGTACATAACTCGTACTTTTATGTATTTTCTATATCTATAAAATCCATAAAAGTAGGTAAGGGTTAATTTTATTTTAAAAAATATGTATTTATTATTTATAAAATCATGTTAAATAAGTAAAATATGTGTATATTCTCATTAAAGATTCTTAATTTAAACTTTACATTTGCATAATACTATTAAATCCCATTCTTTAAAATATTTGTGAATAACTTAACATTTAAAATCTTTGTATATAAAACTTGTAAAATACATTAGTTATTTAATTCAAATAAAAATATTGGTAATTTATCTTGTAAATTCTTGTAAATATGTTTGTGTATAAAAATTGAAAATCCATAAAAAATTCAAAGTCTATAAATTCATAAAAAATGTAAAATCTCTAAATCCATAAAAATAAGTAAAATATTTAAAATTCATAAAATAAGTAAAATTTAGAAAATTACTTCACAAAAACATGGTTTCCTTTGCATTAACATTTCCAGAATAAGTTTGAATTCTCGAATCAAAGATTGGGAATAGTCTAAAGGATAGAGCTTTATTATGATCATTGACTTTCATTGTAAGGAGCCTAGTTAGGAATTGGAATTTGGACTCTTTAGGTCTGTGACGTAACTCTTTGAGTTCCATAAGACCATGTTTGTGAATTCAACTTAAACTTGCCTAAGTAGAACACTTAGTGTCATCTGTTTAACTCTCCAACAGTAAACCAATTTTGGACACATGCACTTTGCACTTAGCTCAACTTGCATGGGGTTGCGAAGGTCAGTTCATTTTAGTGGTGCATACTCATCCTTTTCTAGTGACGCAAACGTCTAAAGATGGGAGTTGTGAGGTTGAAAATAAAGCTTCGGATGAGGGAAGGATCTGCTGGCACAATTTTTCTAAGACCCCAAAAAATGAATGGAATGAAAACATACTATATTCGTCAAGGCACAAAAGATTGATTCATTGCAAGCAAACATTACAAAATATACCAAAAAGAAGCCAGCAAATACAATACGACCACAATGGTCCAAGCTTTCAAAAAGCCTGCACATCTTAGTGGAGACTTAGCTACACCTCTGGGCTTTACAAGGAGATGCGACTACACTGATCACACTCCAGTTCTTTCTCATTTTTCTACATTCTGTCTCTATTCAATTGTGGACACAACACGACCCGACCTTAGAGCCCCTCCTTGTGGAAAGAGTAGTTGGATGAGGAACCAATGGGAGTGTTTTATTCGATAGGTGGTTTCTTCGTTTCTTTAAGCAGGAGGAGCTAACACAATTCACATGCATTACAAATTGAATTCAAGGTTGATAGAGTTAGCAATATGGATAAGTGGATCTGAGCTGGCTGTTGATGTGAACTTGAATAAGTATTTGTGGAACTTAAGGACTGTTGAGATCAAAATCCTATACTAGTTAAGGCTCTAACAAAATGCATGTTTTAGGCCTGACCAAGATCTGTCCTTTGTCTGTTCTCATGAATTGGTCTAGGAAAATAAATTCATCCTAACTTTCTTTTCCTTATTTTCAAATAAGCATTTGGCTAAGGGACTAGCAAAATTTAAGTATATGGGGTTGATGAATCCCTGATTCATTAACTTTTCTTGTGTATTTTGTCTTAAAACTCTTAACAAATGCATGTAAATATTCATTAATTCTTATTTCTTATAAAAAAACATCATTCAGGTTCCCTAAATGGGTCTTTATCTATGCTAATTGAAGAAGAAGAATCGAGGTGGGGGAGGTCTAGAGGTATGGAATTGGTGAACAAAACCCTCCGCATGCATCACTGCTGCAAGATGAAGGTCTAGATATGGACAACATTGAATGAAGATGTATATACAAAGCGAAAAAAAATCAAAAAAACAAGAAAAACTAGCTAGACCAATGTCTCCTAGATTTTCTCTAGATCATCAAGGTGAAGGCTTTGGCTTGGGGGCGACACTCAAAGCATCTGGCCTTTACTTCATACCCAGGCAACAATGCCGGGAAGCTCTATGACCAAGGAACTGCCATGGTCATGTCCTCCTTCAGACATGGGTCGGCACTAGAGTCGAGGGTGATTGTGGCCTCATCTATCCGAATTCTCTTGTCACAAGAAAGTATAGAAGGGTTGGGCATTGACTCATGTAAAGGTGGATTGAGAAAAAATAGGTCGGTGAAGGCCTATTTGAAGCGGAGATCCGACAAAGGTTACACTTCCAGGCGGTTGTTTCAACCACTTCCAGTTAGAGGAGTTAGGATTAGGGTTAGTAGTGGAGTCAACATGGTTAAGGGTGGTTAGGTGAAGAGGTTAATGGGGGAGGTTGGTCGGGATGAAGACTGATAACATTGGGAAAAACGAGGAAGTTAGGCGGTTGAAACATTGCATCCTTTGGAGGCCGAGGGTCTGGAGGTTGGGGATGATTCCCCAACTATTGGATGGATGCATCGAACGACATTGGATGGGGCACACATCAATGGTCGTTGATGTCTTTCATCAAGAGATCAAGTGATTGGTATTTAGATGTTCCCGATCAAATGAGCATCGTCTGATTAAAATGCTCAGACAATTAAAATAATAGATGTTGGGTATTTAAGGGTTGAGTGAGGTGGAAGTTGGTGACTGGGCCATGTGGCCCAATTAGGAGATTAGAAAAAGAAGAAAATCAATGTTAAATCTACAATAAATAATATATGACTTTAAAATAAAAAATATTCAACATGAAAGTTGTAGATCTCGTTGAGATATAAAACTTTCATGTAGAACTCAGTGTGAGAATACATCATATGTACATAATAATAATTTTTGTAAGTATTTTTAATACATTAAAAATACTTATTTTATTTTTATTTTTATTTTTATTTAATATTAAATTAAATACATACAATATCAAAATTAATTTTTATTTGATTTTTAATAATAAAAAAATACATAAAATAAAAGGACACAATAATGTATTTATTTATATATAATAACTAGTGTTAATTAATTACAATGTGTTATTTATTAAATTCAATTAATTATTAATTATTATTAATGAATTACTTAAGACAAAATGATAATAAATACAAATAGAGATGATAATTCAGTGATTTATCAGACATGCCCACCATTTACTATAGAGTTTCTTTTTCACATTCTTTTGTGGCTGTAAATTGCATAGTTTTTTTTTCTCAAATGGTGCGTGCAACCAAAGTAGTTACTTAGTAGGTGGTATTATCCTATTCTTGAACAAGAGTATCCTGGTTAACTAGAACTTAACACCACTATGAATGCTTGGACTATATTCAAAAGGACGGAGTAAGTTGTTACAAATGTGATGGGGAAGTGGTCAAGAACATGACGAAAAACAGTGTCATGTTCTTAGCTATCCATGACCATCATATAAATAAAGACAATTTTGCTTTCTACTCTTTCAATCTTTACCAATAAAGAAAGAATAACTATCATTTACTTGAGAATATTTTTGGGAATTTTTTTCTATATCATTTACTTGAGAATAGATACAATTTAAAAAAGCGATTCAAAAAACAATCATTGGGAACACCATGAATAAACCAATTAACTAAAGAAAAAATACTTTCGTTACATTACAAAGCAATTCTTCTGTATTCAGCAATCATTTGGATTCATGGTTCGAGACAAAGCATAACCAATATACTCTATATAATCACAAGAAATCGAAGGCCAAAGGGAAATTTTCTTTGAACGAACTGATGTAAAATTTGGCATATGGAAAACTCGAAGACTTTTCGCAGATAAAACACTAACAATTGTCGGGGTATATTGGAACTTAATTACTATAATCTTGCCCTCCTTTCTTGAGAACATTTAAAATTTCTTCCCCTCAAACCAAAATAATATTTGTCCAAAGTTTGTATTAAATTCACACTAAGAAATCAATGAATTCCTTGCCACTTTCTTTCAACTTTACAAACCTTCCTTTGGTGCATGGACTCTTTGAAGGCCTTTGACTCATTCCATGAGGGTGCATGATTGGATATGGAGGAAAGATTCTATTTTTGTACTCTAAACTACATAAATTCAACATCTTCTCTGGTTCACACTAGATACCTTTGACTTATCTTAAAAAAGGTATGCTTGAAAAAATACTGACCACGAGAAATGTTGGCTACAAATGGGCTATATCTCTCTTTACCAAAATGGATCATTAAGGAAAAACTCCCTTCTTTGTGAAAAAAAACCTATCCAAGCAAATGTGTTATATATTCTTTTCTGTATTACGTTTTTTACTTGATGAGAACCTACTCAAAAACAAAGAAGAAGACAAAGAAGAGGAAACCCGATGCCATGTTTTAAGGAGTTTTACATTGAGGGTTGTGTAGCACAATAGCCTTTTGAAAGTGAATCCAACCATCACTATCCTTTAGAAAATATCCTAGTTTTATAAAACAACCATATGATAAAAATAAACAATCTTGTGCGGGGAAAGAGGGAAAGATACACAAATGAACGGATATATATACAGATAAATGTGTAACCATATCCTTATTAATTTCAAAATATGGATTCGAAACAGATATATTGCATACATTGAAAAGTAGAAGTCATATCTTTAAATATGAACACAGATATAGAAACATATAATCATAGATAACAAAAGGATAATGATTATTATATAGATAATAATTTTCACTCAACCCTTACAATTAGGAATTTTTTTGTAAAGATGAAATTATGGTCGATTAAGTCAAAATTACATAAATTACAAAAAGACAAAAGTAGTTTATTAAATTAAAATAAATTGTATATAAAACAATTAAAGAACATAAAGATATAAACTTTTCTTCTTGCATTTGAAAATGACTCTAACATATAATATACTTAGATATATGTCTATACAATATAAAAACATAGATTCAGTAATAGATATACCTATATATTTATCTGACAAAAAATATGTTACCATATCGATATTCATATCTTTAAAAAAGATGAAAAAGATACCCGTAACCATAATCGCATTTGCAAAAAATAAAGAAGACATTCACATCCACTTCAAAACAAATTCAACAAAGGAGAGATACTTTTATCCCTATGCATTTGCATCCCCGATGGTGAATCATAGCCGTTGGATTGACTACTAGGGGACTTCGATGATCCGCCCCTGCGGTAAGAGCTTGGAAACAGAATCGACCAGTTAAATATCTAATACATTTCTTTTTATATTCGAATCACTGTCTTTCATAAAATGTGAATCCAAAGAAATCTCATCTCTTCTTTTGATAATAAAGAAATCTCATGCCACCTCGTGGGAAGGGAGCATAAAGAAAACCTACGCCGATATAGAGCTGCTGAAAATGATAAAACATGGCCAATTGACAAATATAAACTTCCCTTTACGGGGAATCCGAAGATTCCCCACAATTGCACCAGCTCACATCCCCACCCCCCTCGGGGTCTCCCCGCTCCGGACTCCACTCCCCCGCCCTTTCCAGTTTCCACGATAAATACTCCACCCCTTCCCTCCGATGCCACCCTCCTCCCTGTCGAGTGTGATTAAAATACACACTCGGGTGGAGACGAGAGCGACAGAGAACGCGGAAAAGAAGAAATTGGGCGATTCTTCCGATCAGATCCTTATCACACGGTGAGATTCCTCTGCTCTCTTTCTTTCCGCTGGGATTCGATTCCACCTTCTTCTTCTTCCTCTTGTTTGCGTTCGATTGGATTCGGGCATCCGATCAGGTCACGCGTTGGAATACGAATCCTTGGCGAGTGCGCCTTTCTTGGTGGATCGATCGGGATCTGCTTGATGTCGACCGGGTCAGCTAAGGAGATAGGGACTGCGGATTAGTGGCCTTGATGCTTTGTTTGGCATGAGGAAGATGCCGTGATTGTTTTTGATCCGGCAATCGTTGTTGTGCGAATTGATTGTTCGTTTGCTCAGAGTTTGAAGGAATTTAATGGTGTTACTTTGTTTTTATATGAGCGTATTTATGCTCTGTGGGTTGTTGGTTTTCCCTATAAGGGAGGGAATAGTTGGACTGATGATGATTGGAGCTACTGTGAAGTGTTTTTTTTTCAGTTACATGTATCTCGTCATACACAAACGTCTTTGGACGTGCAAAGCTACATAGTTGTAGATAAGAAGCTCCATTTCAAAAAAAATATAAAGTTACCCAAAATCTGGATTTGTTCGTAACTTATCGATATTTTATTTTTTAATTGGATTGACGGTAGTGGTAATGCGGGGTGATGCGTTGATCAGTCACATCTACAAAGATCAGGAATTTCATCCTCCTTTGTTTATGATATGGTTATTCCAACTCTTATTTGGAATATTCATGTTACTATATACATATACTCTCAGGAATAGTGCCAATTCGATCACAGTGTTGTTTAATAGTTGATTTATTATTCCAATTATTAAAAAACCAATCTCGACCGTGCTTTTGTTTTTCAGTTAGAAACTCTTATAAATTATCATTTCCAATTTGAATCTTTGTCCAAGATGACACGTTTTAAGTATAAACACATTTTCGGCATTGTCCCAAGATCACTTTATTTCTCCACTTCTTTCTTCACTCTTCTTCGGTCTCTTCTTTGCATTTGTGTCACTATGATTAGAATTTGTTATATTTTATGAAGCTATTGGAAATCTTGGCTAATATGCAATTGGTCATTTCCTTTTCCACTTGTATAGGTAATCAAGTTCATGCCGATTGATACCAAACCGGCTACTTCTTTGGTAATCATTGGCATTGATTGGCCTGATGAGGAGCTTCTGTTTTTCTTATGCAAATCGGACACTGGTGATCCTCTTCCTGCAAATGTAGTTACCGATATAGATCCATTTGCAATTGAACCATGGGATGCTCGAGGTAAGTGTATATGATGTATGTTATCATGCATAAATACTTCGTTATAAAGTAGAATTAGCAATTCACAATAATGAAGGGTTTGCATATTTTGGCATTTGATCCTATAAATGATCCACATAGTACCTGGATTTGTGTTCAGTTAACCTTGCTATGCTATGAGACCATTGTACCATCATTTGTGCTAACGAAGAACGAATTAGTATATTTGACCCCATCTCAGATCTCTTCTCCTCTAAAGACGGAAATGCATCCTATTTTCATGGCCTGCATATTCCCTGGTCTTGATGATGTCATTATATATACTTTTTCCACATGGAATCTGAGCATGGAGATCTATATTTTCTTATCTCTGCAGCACATATCTATTCTTTTTTGTAGATCTAGGGTTTTGTTCTTGGAAGTTTATTCTGCATGTCAAGGTATTTTATTTTGCATATCCGGTGGACCGACAAGGAATCTGTTTATTGTTCATGTGATTGAGAGCCATGGGATGCATCTTCCTACTTGCAATGAAGCAGACGTAGCAGAAATCATTCTTTAAACTCAGAGCCCACACACTGAAGCCCACTTGTCTTCATTCATTTAAGTCTTGTTTGTATCACATCTCTGTCAAACTGTATTCAGCCTATGATCCAAATCTGTGCAATTTGCACATCATGTACTGTTATGCATTCTTCACATCATATGCTATAATTCAGTGATCTCAGAATATCTATCTAGCAAACATATGTCGTGCATTTGTTCCTCTCAAATAAAAAATGTGATGTATTGCATTTTGATCTAGTTTTAGTATTTCTTTAATTCAAGGAAAATAACATGAGAAGAAAACCACTTATTGAGCCCAAGTTTGCAATTGATTGACCATTACGAGTAATTAGACCAAAGTATGCAGGGTGACCATGTCTTTTCACTATATATAGATATTAGCCAGATAGTTAGGCTGCTGGCAATCACTTGCAGTGTCAGTACAAGTTTATACCACATTTCGGCAGGTTTAGAATGCACAATGTATAGTAATTATCAATCGAGTATTATATCTAGTAAGTGGACATGTAACAAATATTTGGTATCATAAGCTTTATAGACCATGTTTACTTCGTACTCACACCCACTGTGTCCACCGTCCTCGATTTAGAGCAGCTCTGTGTTCTCATGCATGTTCAATTTCAATCTCTTTCTAGGCTTCTAGCCAATGATTGTGCCACAGAGATACAACCTGTTGCACTCTCTTTGTCTTTCTTACCATCTTCATTAACGCTCATCTACTGGCTGTTGGGAAACAAATAATTGGAAGAGGAGCTCTGCTAGGGTTATCCATACTCCCAATTCAGTGACCCCCTGCTGTTGCCACTTTGATCAAGTATATGTCGAGGATGTTAGTGACCGAGTGTATAAAATTTCATGATTATACAGATATCATGTTTGATCTTTGAAATTCAAAATAGATAACCATCATGAACAAATTAATAGGGGGTAAATCATGCCAGATAGATTGGAGTGCAATACTTGTACTTCACACTGCATATTTGAGGCAAAAAAGATAACCACCATCTCTCTTAATTTTTTCTGAATTATTATGTGATCACCTTGATGAATTTGATTCTCCAAGAAGGATATAGTATTGCAGCTGACATACTGGATATAAGAAGGATAACAAATTGCAGCTGACATACTGAATGCGGTATTTCAGGCGACACTTGGTTCCTGGGTAATTTTGGAGATCATGACTGTTCAGGAAAAGATATTTTACGCCAATATGGAGGTGGATACTGGAAACAACTAAATAATAACACACAGATATCTTGGGGCATCATCGGTGAAGGCGCAAAAATCTTTTGGGAATTCTATGTAGGCCATGAACCATCAGGAGACAGAACTGGGTGGCAGATGCTCGAGTATCATATGAAACAGAGAAAGGAACAAGAAGCAAATCATGCAAAAGAAAATGTACGTTCATTCATAGAAAATATGCTTCACATATTGTGAATGCTGATTATAGGTCTGTTTTGAACAATTTGCAGGAATTCAGCTCTTTATGTAGGATATACTTGAAGGACATTGATGCATTGACTTACAAAGAAGAGAATGGTCATTTTGGTGGTGATGAAAGTAAAGCTGATGATCTAGAAGCAGAATTGTTGAGACTCTGTGAAAATGAAGCTACACTGTCAGAGTTAGCAAAAAAATGTCAGGTAGAGGGTTATTCTCCTGTCTCCTCTTTGTGTGTGTTCTTCTGCTGCATAGGAGTATCTATACCCTAGAGCATGCACAAATACTTATTTATGTGCTTTAAGTTTCTAAATCTTGATGAATTCCGCATCTGTATTTGTATTTGGTTAGTTGTGATGCTATTTCCTTTTATAAATTTGTAAGCATATTTTAGTATCTTAGATTTTCCACGTTCATGCCATTTTCCCTGCATGCATATAAGCATATGTGAATCTCTCATCTCTTCCTATAACTACGAACTTTTTACTCTCTTCTGGTCTCTCCCCTTCTCCCTTTTGGGTTTTCTCTCCTGCCCTTCTTGACGATTTTTGTGAGATGTTGACTAGTTTGGTGCTAAAAAATTGTACTCTCTCAGATCTTCTGAATTTGACATTATTAAAATTGGCATTTGCCCATTTCTTGAGGATGTTGCTTAAACTTCTAGATCGGTTTAGTTCCGCATGCAGCTCTCTTGGATTATAATTATACACGTATTGCATGGGCAGTATATATCATTTACTGTCTTAGAAATATCGGTTGGGAAAAATGGTATGTCTTTTTTTGTCTATTCAACGTTCTGAGTGGGTTGGACCATAGTCAGCGTGAGGATGCTGATGCCTTATTATATTTTAATATAGAGGCCTAGTTTTCTTGCTGTTCTTTTCCAGTATCACTTCAGATGGTGTGATGACACCTGTAGGTTCCCCCTGGGGAAGAGCTGGGGCCTCTCTCTGAAGCAGGAAGAAAGAAGAAGGAAAATTCTTATAATAATGCTGACATGCATGCCCCATTTGATTGTTCCAGTGAAGACTTTTTGGAGTTAGAAGATTTCAAGAACAACCTTTCACCCTCTTCTAGTTCGGATGATTCAAGCTGCACATCTGGAACATTTGACGAATGCTTCGATGCAATGGCCTTGTTGCATGACCTTGGAAGTGAAAATGTCATTCCCATTGAATCCAGGGAAATTAGTAATCACTCTCTTGCAATGAATCATGAGGTTATCAAGCCACCACTTCCAGGTATTGTTTCTTTCATTGATTACAGTCGGGGATAGATGAACAGTGGGATTAAAAAGGATGAAGATGATATACATGGGGCGTCTGAAATTTCATTTTGACTGACCTTGTTTAACCATTCCAAACAGTATTCAGGTTGCAACAAATAATCACTACTTTGGGAATGATTGATACCTACTAAGTATACAACTTCACAAAACAGAAATATAAATTGGAATCATGATAGAATTTGTATGTAGGGATGTGACAGGGTTATATTACTCAATACAGATGTACCACCGTCCTCACATTTGGTAATTTGTCCCTTCATCTGTGATATAAGAAGTAAGGCCATTATATTTTGACAAAAGACCCATACCAAGTTTGCATCCACAAACTAATCATGATTTTTCTATACCCAGAGGTCAGTTTTCCTTCCCTTCTGTTTCACCCTTGCGGAACATGGATGTAGTCAGGAAGATGCCATCAGCTTTTGGGAGGAAAGAAAATCGGATAAGAGTTGCCATCTTGTTTCAAAGAATAGGTCCCATAGAGTTTCCACATATTTTAGCCATATATATCCAAAAGTGTTGCTTCTTTGGGTTTTGGTCAGATAAATAGAGCAGGTGTCGTCATACTTATGAAGGCTTACATGAACCCCTGGAGAATGGGGACTTTCAATCACAAAGATCGCTAATATATGTCCATAGCAATAAAGGACCTGAGTTACCCTAAATAGAACAGGTGTCGTCATGCTTATGAAGACTTACATGTACCCCTGGAGAATGAGGATTTTCAATCACAGTGGTCGCTAATATATGTCCATAGCAATAAAGGACCTGATCTACCCTAAGAGGTTGGAAGGATGGTCCGGATTGGGGTGCTATTTTGTGCCAACTCTAGTTATTGTTGAAGGTGTCATCCAAGCAGGTAGAACAGGAGGCATCATCTAATTGAACTGTACAGACTTGACGGCTTAACCTTTACCTAGAAAAATGTTTAGTTGAAGGAGAAAAATACTTTTTCTTATTAGACATGGCCCCCTAAGGATCCTTACATAGGGAGATCTTGGTTCAGGATCACAACGAAAAGGTGGCATAGGAAAAAGGACTATAGTACCCACAGAGGGGTGTACAACTCATATCCTCCTCAAGATGGCGCATATATGTATATGTATGCATGTATATATCAACAATGCTTGGCTTGTTAGAATCTCTCAAATTTGGGTGTAACTCACGTCTGAGTTTACACCCATTTTCCTCTAAAATGTTGAGTATGAGCAAGTGACTTGATGATCATATCAAAATGTTGATTCTCTAAAGCTACCCTAGAGGTGCATAACAACCCTTTTTGCATTAGATTTCTGATGTAATGATGTAATGATAAACAACTTTCACATGTTTCATGCACTCATGAAACAAGGAGTTGTTGGTTATATGCTTGCATGGTTGCTCTATTATCACATCCGAAAACTATAACACAAGGAGGGTCAGATGTAAATATGCAAGTATGGATCACGTGTATACTGACTTTGTCGTTGTATGAGCCATTGCTCTATATTCACTCTCTGCATTATATTAGGAAATGATTGCTTGTTACTTGCTCCTCCGAGTAATCAAATTCATTGCTAAGCCGGTATAAAAGACGATAGTGGTCTCTTTGTCTAATATGCTTCCTCCATAATATCAGAGTAGGCTATGAAAGGTGGACACCCGGTGAATGCTAATCTTCTTCCCAGAGAGGATTTTATATATCTTAGAATAATCTTGTATGCATCAAAGTTGGCTGGAGTAAGACCATCAGTGAAGTGCCTCAACTTGCTAACTGCAGGCCATGTATCTGACCAAGTGATGGTCAAATATTGCAGTAACCTGACCAACCACATATAGCAGCTCTTTTCTTTAATTTCTCCAAGCATGTAGATGTGTGCCATAATATCCTTAAGAATCCAAACTGGGTTGGATCCCAACATCTCCATCTATTGCAGTAAACCATTAGCATACTTCGAGACATGGCTTGACTTCATCTGGAACGAGCAATCTCAATCCCAATGAAGTATCTTAATGGTCCAAGAATGTTGATCACAAATTGGTGTGCTGCATGTTTCTTACTTCCATAATGCAGAATCATCACCAAGGTTCATAAATGCGGTATTCATATGCTTTAAAATATTACCAAATGTGAGGCATTATTTGTGGGGGAGGGGGAGTGGGATATGCAGTTTTATGTGGTTTTTAAAATTTTTAATTTATAAATGAATAACCACGACACAAATTACTATTGAATTAGACAATAAAAGTGAACTTCTAGAATGTATGGTGATCAAAACAATCTCCATTGATTTAAAAGACTTTCATGTAGAGATGAAAAACCTTCTACATCTTGCTTCAAGCAGTTTCAACATGGGATTCCTTCCATGAGTAGGAGAAGAACCGCTATTAAATGGTTTCATTGATGCCATAAATTTCCTAAACATTCAACTGCAAAGAATACATTTAGCCACTGAAAAAACTAAAAGTATCCTCAGCATATTTTTACAAGAGTAGAAAAAGACAACATCTCCATCTATTGCAGTAAACCATTAGCATACTTCGAGACATGGCTTGACTTCATCTGGAACGAGCAATCTCAATCCCAACATCTCCATCTATTGCAGTAAACCATTAGCATACTTCGAGACATGGCTTGACTTCATCTGGAACGAGCAATCTCAATCCCAATGAAGTATCTTAATGGTCCAAGAATGTTGATCACAAATTGGTGTGCTGCATGTTTCTTACTTCCATAATGCAGAATCATCACCAAGGTTCATAAATGCGGTATTCATATGCTTTAAAATATTACCAAATGTGAGGCATTATTTGTGGGGGAGGGGGAGTGGGATATGCAGTTTTATGTGGTTTTTAAAATTTTTAATTTATAAATGAATAACCACGACACAAATTACTATTGAATTAGACAATAAAAGTGAACTTCTAGAATGTATGGTGATCAAAACAATCTCCATTGATTTAAAAGACTTTCATGTAGAGATGAAAAACCTTCTACATCTTGCTTCAAGCAGTTTCAACATGGGATTCCTTCCATGAGTAGGAGAAGAACCGCTATTAAATGGTTTCATTGATGCCATAAATTTCCTAAACATTCAACTGCAAAGAATACATTTAGCCACTGAAAAAACTAAAAGTATCCTCAGCATATTTTTACAAGAGTAGAAAAAGACAACATAGTAGAAAAAAGTTAGGATTGTGCACCTAACAAAATCAAACCTAATCGCTGTGGAGATGAAAGAATGAATTGCATTATTGAGAGGCTATATGGTTCTCTTATATAGGAGAGAAACTTGCTGGGCAAATTATAAGAAGAAGACAATGAAAATAGAAATTACATAAACTATATGAAAGATAACTAAAATTATGGTATGAAAAAACGTGCCTCGAGACGGTCGAGGCATATGCCTCGATGCGAGGTGATCCTTTTTAACCTTGAAGCGTGCGCCTCAGTCCAGTCCAGTGAGGCGTGCGCCTCAGGAGGATGATGTGTAGTCTCGAGGCATTCCGCCTCAAGGCGGTCGAGGCATTTTGCGAGGTATTTTTGCTTTTTTTGAGGCATTTTTTATGATTTTAATGGTTTACTTGGTAGTTTGAGAAGCTTATATATATATATATGTTTCTTTAGGATAATAATTATACGAGATAAATGCCTAAATCCGATGTTTCTTTCGTGTCCATAACTTCATATTAACTACTAGTTGTGCCCAACTATTTCGCAAACTCTTACTACTTCTCTTTTAATAAATGAATTCATAAATATCAAATCCAACAATACTCATAAACTTAATGAGCTTAGCAATATATCATGCAAAACGAAATAGATATGGTCCGCGATGTTTCATGTTGTCATATATTATATGTTTGACATAAAACATAAAATTCTTTGATATATATATAATCTTACTTTTAATTACAACAATATTTTAAAGGTTTGCTCGAAATGCATAGGATTCATGGTTTCTCGTGCGACCATGTATTAGACACATAATATAAATTTCATTGACGTATATTTAATTGTACTTTTAATTACAACAATATTTCAAAGATAGATATGTATTGTTCAATTCCTTCACAACATTTATAGCCAATGAATTCCTCTTTGATTGGATGAAAATGTGTAGAAAGGGATATAATGTTGTTCTATCTTCTATTATGGTGTTCTTGTCTCTATTATATACTCATATTTTATAATGCTAAGTATGATATATTGGGGTAAAGAACATGTAATTACATTACCATATATATATATAATTATAGTTTTGTACATATTTTTGTCTATAAACTGAGGCTTACACCTTGAGGCTATGCCTCGCCTCGATTCCGAGGAAAGCGCATTGTTTTGCCTTCCGTTTTTTCAAACCTTAACTAATATCTCAACACTCCCCCTCAAGCTGGAGCGTAAATATCAATCAGACTCAGATTGGAGCAACATCTCTGGTAAGGTCCTCTGCTAAGGTCATGGTAAGTACATCTGCTGTTTGGTCTCCATAGCTGATGTTAGTGGTGATGAGACACATCTGTATCATGTCACGAGTGTAGTAACAATCCACTTCTATGCAAGGTTTCAACTTTCGATATCAGATATCGTATCAACACCATGTTGAAATGAAATTTCACTGAAATTTGATAATTTTGTTGAAATTTTGATAAATTTCGCGTAAATCAAGCAACATTTGTGAAGGAAGGGCCCTATATTGGCATTTCACTCGAAATTTCGGTCCCATATCAAAACTGAAATTTCGGCGAAATTTCATTGATATTTCATGAAATCTGAAATCATGCTTCTATGTGCTTAGTCCTCTCCTGGAAGGCAGGATTGTTTACCATGAATATAACATCCTGAGTGTGCATTGGAAGTACATGAGAAGAGGTACCTCGATAGTCAGGTTAGTAAGACCAGATCTAACCCACATCATCTCTGTGTTAGCCTATGTCATAGCCTTGTATTCTGACTCAACACTAGACCTGATAATCACAGTTTGCTTCTCGCTCTTCCATGATATCAGGGAATTCCCTGTGAACACTGCAAAGCCTGAAGTAGACTTCCTATCATTAGGACACCCAACATAATCTGCATCTGTACATGCTGTAACTGAAAGGGATGTATCTCTGTTGAATAGAAGTCCAGTCTCAGGTGATGTCTTCAGATACTTCAAAATCATATGGACTACATCCATGTGTGCTTGTCTGGGCTGCTCCATAAACTGACTCACTTTGCTCACGACAAAGATATATCTGGCCTGGTAATGGTCACATACAGGAGCTTGCCAACAAGCTTCCTGTACCTCCTCTTGTCGGCCTCCTCAGTATCATCATCGTAGAGCTTCATGCTCGGGTCCATAGGAGTAGTAGTAGTGGCGGGCTTGCAATCTGTCATGCCTATCTCAGAAAGATCTGTAATGTACTTCCTCTAGTTCATCACAAGACCTTGCTGGTTCCTGACAAACTCTAGTCCAAGGAAGTAGCGTAAACTATCGAGGTCTTTGGTCACAAACTGATGTCCTATTAAATCCTTGGCAACCTAAATGCCATGCTTATCATCCCCTATAACAATAATATCATCAACATAGGAACGAATGACAACAGTACCTCTCTGAATCCTGTGCACAAACAGAGAGTAATCAACAATCGATCGCACAAACCCATGTTACTCTATCAAGTTCAAGAGCTTCTAGATTCATGTTCTTGGACTCTGCTTAAGGCCATAAATAGCCTTGTGTAGCCTGCAAACCTTCTGACACTCCCCTTCAATAGTGAACCCAATTGTCTGCTGCATGTAGACCTCCTGTAGATCACCATAGAGAAGGACATTCTTTACATCAAGCAAGGTTTTTAATCTCGATTTCGATTTCGTTTTGAGATGTTGAGAAAACGAAATAATTTCAAAATTTTGTTAAAATTTCGTCAATTTCGTCCTACATTTGTGAAGAAAGGGTATATATCGAGATTTCGATTTCGGTTTCTGGGTGTCGAAACCAAAATTTCGCAAAATTTGGAACCTTGACATCAAGTTGGTTGAGGTTTCAATCTCGTGTCACAACAACGTATAGAAGGATACATAAAGTAGAATTTCTCGCAACTGGAGAAAAGTTATTATGATAGATCACCCCATATGTTTGGGTGACCCACGTTCCACAAGTCTTGCCTTATAGCGATCTACACTGCCATCTACACGTTGCTTCATAGTAAACACCCACTTGCACCCAATAATGGATGCACCAACTAGAGTTGAAACAAGACTCCAAGTGCCACATGATTGAAGCGCGACCATCTCCTCTTCCATGGCTAGATGCCGCTGACTATCCTGAATAACCTCCTCATATGTCCGTAGTATCTCCACGACTGATAGTGCCAAAGAAATCCTCCTGAAATCATCTGATAGTCTTAAGGAAACATGGGCTACAAGAGGATATGTAGCACATATACGTTTTTGCTTCCGCAGAGTAACCGACACATCAAGATCATTTATTATATCCCGAACTTGTAAGTTTCCCTCTTGAGAGGACACATGCTCATCATGTAGAGAATCCGGCTGTACGGACAACTCAGTAGTGCCATCAGTAGAAACAATGTGTTCATGACATATCTGAGGCATGCTGGATGATGGGGAAGACCTGTGAGTATACACACGTGGAAAAAACTCGGTGAAGGTAGGCACATGAGATGGCGGCGGTGACGGTAGAGCAGAAATAGGTATAGGTAGTGGTATGGCAGTTGGAGGTGAAGGCATGTAGATCTCCTCATCAGAGTCTGATAGGGCTAGTCTCTCACCCGTAGGAGAAAAATACATGACAAACTCAAAGAAAGTAACGTCAGCGTTGACAAAATATTTCCATCGAAGCGGATCAAAGCAACGATACCCCTTTCAGATACGAGAGTAGCTAATAAAAACACACTTAACAGCTCTGAAGGAGAGCTTGTCATGACTTGGTGAGAAATCATGAACAAATGCAATCGATCCAAACACACAAGATGTAAGGGAGAACATATTCTTCTCGGGAAACATAGTCGAGAGAGAGACCTTCTTTCCCAATACAGAGGAGGGCATGCGGTTCACTAGGTAGCATGCAATGAAGACTGCATCACCCCATTAAGCGTGAAGAGCACGACTCTAAATCAACACAGTTCTGGTCACATCAAGTGAGTGACGGTGTTTGCGCTCGGCAATACCGTTCTGATGGGATGTATAAGCACACGAGGTCTGGTGAACAATACCAAGAGATCTAAGAAACTCAGAAAGCTGTAAGGTGCACAACTCAAAGGCATTACCAAAACACAGGTATTTGACATTGGTAGAAAAATATTCTTTATCTCATTAATGAAATATTTGATAACATACCCATCCTCGGACTTATTCTTCAATAAGAAAACATAAGAAAATCTAGAATAATCATCAACATTGACCATGTAAAAATGGTGTCCCTGGTGATCATGGACACGACCCAAACTCCATATATCTAAATGAAGGAGCTTAAACAATCGAGAATTGCTCCGATTCTGACAAAGATGGAAATGAGGAACAACATTGCTTCCTAAGCTGGCAAGCCTTGCACTTGAAGAAAGATTGCGTCAAAAAACTGTGGGAGGACATGACACGACTTTTGTAGAGGAAGGTGACCAGAATGAAGATGCCACAAGTATGGTGATATTGTTCTAATATGAATAATGGATACACCATCAAGAGGAGGCTGGACCAGTCGATAAAGCCCCCGCTGCTCACGACCACATCCAATCACCCTGCATGTGAGTATGTCTTGAAATACAAGAGACGAGGGGTCAAAAATAGCACGACAATGCAGAT
Organism: Ottelia alismoides; assembly: GCA_037367405.1. NCBI lineage: Eukaryota > Viridiplantae > Streptophyta > Magnoliopsida > Alismatales > Hydrocharitaceae > Ottelia > Ottelia alismoides. Next base: position 513,888 of record JAZKJV010003403.1, read on the forward strand.
CTTTAATAATATGACTAATAGAAAGTAAGTTCATCTGAAAATTAAGGGCATATAAAACATCTTGAAGGTGCATGGATGACGTCAGATGCACCTCCCTCTGTCCTATAATGGGCAAGTGGACCCCATTAGCAATAATAGTCCGTCTACTTGGAGGTATAGTCCTGTAGGACCTCAACTGGGCTCTGTTTCCACACATATAGTGGGATGCACTAGAGTCCATGATATGCTCTATCATATCTGCACTGCTACAATCTATAAAAGCTTAAGCGATACATGAGGAGCTCGAAGAGGCTCTGGCTGCGGTTGCAATATCTGTAGATCATGTAGTAGTGATGCCTGCCACTGGAGTCACGATCTCTCATATAAGAGAGAATGTCATGTAGGCATGGATCGGACTAGGAAGTTGAAGTCTTTGAAGGCTCAATCTGTTCTGCCACACAAGCATATATAGGGTATCCATGCGTATGGTAGCATGTATCGTCCGAAATGAATATCCTGGCCGACGACAGTAGATGCAAGGACCATGCTGATGTACAATGCCTCTGCTATGGGGGGTATGCCCTTTGAACTGGGTAGGCCCTCTGCCGGAGAAATGGTCATCGTTGAAGAGGGTTGTGGAGTGATAACATGAGGAATAAGAAGCATGTTGAGATGTTTATAGCCTCCTCCATGGGAGGTATGGTTGCCCTAGCGAGGAGCCGTGCATGTACAACATCATACTCTGATCGAGAGCAACCAAGATAACCCCAACCATCATGGAGTTCCTATATGCCATCTACTGCTCTGTTTGTAATAGACATGAAGCTGTGAAGCTTCTCGAACATGCCATAGAGCGAGGAGTAGAATGTATGTAGAGGACGACCATTCTGCTTGGCCATATAACTATCGAATTGAAGCTGAAGAATATTGGCTTCATTCTTCGCTTGGGCATACGGAGATTCCAAAATATCCCACATCGCCTTTACAGTGGGCTGATTCACAATATTATTGGCTATCTTTGTGGTGACGGTCCTGGAGAGTCATATACATGCATATGTGTCGTCTTGCTTCCACGAAGCATTGTCCCCAATCTTATCTGTCAGTTCCGATTTCGTCAGAATGTGGTCCTTATTGTTGCACTACATAAGGGTAAGAAACAACATGGACTACAACTCATAGTTGGTCCCATCCATATTTACAGTGGGAGTCAGGTCCTTGAAGGCACCAGACGAAGGAAAAATAGCATCCTTGTTCTCCGACATGATAGAAGAGCGGTCGAAAATAGAACTCGACTGGGAAGTGGACCGATCTATGCAAATCTACATAATCATACGAAAGATTGGTTGTACGCAAAGACTCATACAACCATCCTCATTAAACCTTGGTGTGCACTAGGGCCTGAAAACGTGATTTATAGGCATGAAATCACGTTTTTCGGTTAAAACCAGACCAGTTCATATCAAATTAGACTGCTATGTGGCCTGGAGATCATTGCGGTCACAAGCTGCAACCTCAGAGGGGCCTAGCGATGCCTGGGATCCCCTAGAGTACATAAGTGTAAGAACACCTGACATCGAGCAATCCATCGACATGCCTTCAGAAAGAGTTGTTGGACTTATAAGTCCTTGGCGACCCATTAATGCAATAAAATCTATTATTTTATCATGTTCATCTAAAATGAATGATTGCAAATGCACTTGATATTAAGGCCCCTTTGTACAATTGGGGTTATGTACCATGACATATTGAATACCATACAGTTGGGAGGACAGAACTAACATTAACATGTGATATTCGATAAAGATCTCCAGTCTGATAATAAGATGGAGGTATTTCTAAGATTGATTTCCGTTCGATTTCTTGATGCATGTTCTCTGCATAGGAATAGTGATTCAGAGGTGTCGGAATAGTCAGGTCAAAGAGTTGACTGATGAGGTCTAGGTAAATTAAGACTTGGATCATAACTATCATGATCATGCACACATCCTTTGACCAAAGACAATATGCATATTTGACAGATCGATAGGTTGGTGACCAAATCAAGGTCCATATATCGACGGGTTAATGTGCATGTGAAGACATATGAGGAGTATGATCTTTCAAAGGAATCATACATGTTCATAGTTGATGAAACAGGAGACAGAGCTCACTCATGATCTAATTTGGGATTATAATAAATTCCATACGTGGTCGTCTTGTTTATGAAATAAGATACAAATTTGAGATATTAATATATATAGAAAGTATATGATTAATATTGTCGCTTAATTATCAAATGAGAAATCTACTGATGTGTTCCGAAGAAGACAATTAAAGTAGGGTTTGAACTTCAGATATATCAAAGTCTTGTAGTATGAAGGATGAAGGAGTATTGGGAATACCCAGAGTTAAATTTATTTTTATAGATTATCTAACATGACACTTCCATTCCGAGGGAATGTTGAAGTCGGATGGATTTTAGTGGCTCCACTTTTTAGCTTAATGATTTGAGTGATGCATTTTGTTGAGCTCATTTAGAGTGTGATTTGTTTAGCTCGAGCTCAAAGATATGAGTGTATTACGTTTCGCTAAAAGTGGTAAACTCTGAAATTGTATAGTCATCTAAATTTCAAGTTACTATATGCGGATAGTATGACCTCTTCGACATTACTCAAAGTGTCTGCATTTGTATCTCACGAGTCCTAATTGGAGTAGTACTCGTACTATGTGATGTCAATATTAAGACAATAATTGCTATCATCATATTCAATTTCTGTACATGTTTTTTAATATGATTCACAAATACAACAACAACAACAACAAAGCCTTTTCCCACAATTAAGTAGGGTCGGCTACATGGATTCTTCGCCTCCATTCAGATCTATCTTGGGTCAATCTCAGACTTATATCCAAAAAACTAAGATCCCTTCGTATAGTCTCTTTCCAACACTTCTTGGGCCGTCCTCGCCCTCTCTTAGCCGGCTCAACATCCCAACACTCGCATCTCCTAACCGGTGCATCAGTTGACCTTCTTTGCAAATGACCAAACCATTTTAAGCGGTTTTCTCGCATCTTATCCTCAATCGGAGCTACACCAACTTTCTTTCTGATTGCATCATTACGAATACGATCTTTACGTGTATGTCCACACATCCATCTTAGCATTTTCATTTCTGCTACAACCATGCTCTGCACATGTCTATGGTTCACAGGCCAACATTCAGAACCATAAAGTATAACAGGTCTCACGGCTGCTTTGTAAAACTTTCCTTTAATTTTTAAAGGAATTTTCTTATCACAAAGAATATCGGAGGCTCCTCTCCACTTTAGCCAGCCTGCATTTATTCTAGGGATTTTATCACTTGTGCCCCTCCGAGATGTTGCAATATCAGTTATGCCCCTATCTTTTTGGTAATATCAGTTGTGCCCTTCAAAACTTGCTCCGTCATCAGTTGTGCCCTTCCGTCAGATTGACCGTCAAAAAATTAAAATAACCATGGTTTATTCAAACCATGGTGTGGTTAAGAAGGGTATTATGGTCCATACCCTTCTTCATCTTCTTCCTCCTCCATTTGCTCTTCTTCCTTCTCTTCATAATTTCTCTCTCTTACTAACACCTTCATGCATCCATCGAATCTCTAAAATTTTTATATTTCCGCGGACATATCACTCGTTACGGATCAAACGATGAATTTTATTGAATTTTTGGATGATTTTTTATGAATCAATTAGTCAAAAATTTATCAAAATTTAACAAAAAAAACAGGCGGAGGAGGGCGGAAGGGGGGCACGAGGGAGGGGGAGGCGTAGGGAGCGGGGGCGGCGGGGCGACCTGGGGGCAGGGGCGGCGGGGCGACCTGGGGGCAGGACGGTGGGGGGAGGTGCGGAGGGCGAGGGCGACGGGGAGAGGGGAGCCAGGAGAGTGTTGGGCGGGGGTCGGGTGGGGGCGGAAGGAGAGGCTCCTGGGTGATGCGGCGGCTCACAGCCGCATGGAGCGACTCCTCCAGGTGGTGACGCAGAGAGGCGAGGCGGGTGTTGCGCGGTGGCTCGCGCTGGCGAAGCCGGTGGAGGCCGTCTGTTGGGAGGCGCGGTTGCTCTAGGGGCGGGTGTTGGGAGGAGTAAGGGGTTTTCGCCTGGAGGTTGAAGGTGGACGAGATAGTTGAAGCTTTTTGTGAAAACAGGGGAAGTAAGGGGTTGGGTGTTCGCCTGGAGGTTGAAGGTGGACGAGATAGTTTTTGCCTGGGATTGGAGAAGACGAGGGGAGGAGGAGCGGGGCTGGGAGGGGTGCAACCCAAGGGGAGGGGGCACAGGGGACGGTGTCGGGGAGGGGAGGGGGCGACACCGTGGAGGGGAGGGGGCGGCGGGCTGGGAGGAGGTGCGGGAGGGAGGAGGTGCGGCGCCGGGGAGGGGAGGGGCTGCGGGGAGCTCGGGGCGGAGAGGGAGGAGGAGGAGGTCGGAGGAGGAGGAAGAAGATGGGAAGAGGAGGAAGAAGAAGAGGTTGGGGAAGAGGAGGAAATGACCACATAACCTTTTCAAAAAAAAAATAATTCCGTTTATGTCCTCAAAGTTAACGTCCGTTTGCACTGTAGATGGACGGTCACTAACCCGAGGGGCACAAGTGATAAAATAGCAAGAAGTGAGGGGCACAACTGATATTACCAAAAAGATAGGGGCATAACTGATATTGCAACATCTCGGAGGGGCACAAGTGATAAAATCCCTTTATTCTATTAGTAACATCTCCATCAATTTCCCCATCATGTTGCAAAATAGATCCCAGATATCTAAAAGAATCTCTCTCCTGAATGTTATCGCCACCAATCTTCACCTCGATTCCTTCACCATTGCTTCCATCAAAGGTGCATTCCATATATTCCGTCTTAGCCCTACTTATACGAAAACCTTTAATCTCCAATGCATGTCTCCAAACCTCAAGCTTCTCATTTACTCCATCTATAGTCTCGTCAATCAACACAATATCATCAGCAAATAACATACACCAAGGTAACTCATCCTGAATGTGACTTGTCAACTCGTCCATAATCAAAGTAAAAAGAAATGGACTCAAAGATGAACCTTGATGTAAACCAATATTGATATCAAAATAGTCGGTCTTCCCCGTCGGGGTCCTTACACAAGATAAAGCCCTATCATACATATCCTTTATGAGATTAATGTATAGGACAGGTACTTGTCTTATCTCCAAAACTCTCCACAGTATCTCTCGTGGGACAGAATCATAAGCCTTCTCCAAATCAATAAAGATCATATGGAGATTCTTCCTTTTAGCTATATAAATCTTCATTGTTCTCCTCAGCAAATGGATGTCTTCAATAGTTGAGCAACCTGGCATGAATCCGAATTGATTTTCTTTTATTTGGGAAACTTGTCTCAACCTTCTTTCGATCACACGTTCTCAAAGTTTCATAGTGTGACTCATCAGCTTGATACCTCTGTAATTTGAACAATTTTGAACGTCTCCTTTGTTCTTGTAAAGATGCACCACGATACTCCTCCTCCAATCTTCAGGCATTTTCTTGCTTCGCTAAATAACATTGAATAGATTCGTAAGCCAAGTCAAACCACGCTCACCTAAAACTTTCCATACTTCTACAGGGATGTCATCCGATCCAACACCTTTCCCAGGTCTCATAACCTTCAAAGCCTCCTCTACTTCTTTTCTTTGCATTCGTCTATAGCATGCACGATTCAAGTAACTTTCACTACTAGCTAGATCACCCAAAGTGATATCTCTATTTCCTTCTCCAATGAAAAGTTTATGGAAGTATTGCTCCCATCTAGTCTCTATATCCTTTTGAGTAACAAGCACGCGACCTTCCTCGTCCTTAATGCATATCACTTGAGAAAGGTCTTTGGTCTTTCTTTCTCTTGCTTTGGCCAACCTGAATATATCCTTCTGACCCTCCTTAGAGTTGAGATTTTTATACAAAACCTCATAAGCTTTTGACTTAGCTTCGCTTACAGCCTTTTTTGCTTCCTTCTTCGCTATTTTATAGTCTGTGACAGTTTTCTCTTTTTTATCCTTAGACATAGCTTTAAAGCAAGCTCTTTTAATTTTTAGCTTCTCTTGCATCCCTTCACTCCACCACCAAGCCTCCTTTTGACCCGGAGCTCCTCCTTTTGTTTCGCCTATCATCTCTTTGGCTACCTTTCGGATACAAGATGCTACTGCCTCCCGCATCTCGTTTGCACTACCGCTACAATCCCAAGATAAGTCTTCTAAAACCTTCTCCCTGAAGCTTGATTGCTTCAGCGGAAGATTCCACCATCTAGTTCTAGTGATCTTAGGAACCTTCCTTTTCTTTACCAGCCCTTTTATTTGTAAATCCAAGACTAACAAGCGATGTTGAGTTGTCAAACTCTCTCCAGGGATTACTTTGCAATCTTTGCAACACAACCGATCTCTTCTCCTCAACGCAAAGTAATCGATCTGTGTTCTAGTTGAGCCACTCTTATAAGTAATTAAATGCTCCTCCCTCTTCTTGAAAAGAGTGTTTGCTATGAAAAGATCATATGCAGTTACAAAATCCAGAATGACTTTTCCCTCTTCGTTTCTATCCCCAAAACCATGTCCTCCATGCACACTTGCATACCCTGAAACATCTTTTCCCACATGTCCATTAAGATCTCCACCTATGCAAACCATCTCTCTTTGTGGGATTCCTTGTAAAATCTTATCCAGATCTTCCCAAAAAGCTTGTTTAGTCCTTTCATCTAAATCAATTTGTGGTGCATAAACTGAGATGATATTCAGAATTTCTTCTTCAAGCACCAACTTTAGCAAAATAATCCGATCCCCAAATCTTTGCACCTCAACCACACAATCCTTCAAATCTTTATGAACAACCACTCCAACATCGTTTCTGCCCTTATCTTAGCCTGAATACCAAAGTTTAAAGCCTGTCTTCTCGATCTCCCTTGCTTTCTCTCCAACCCATTTAGTCTCTTGAAGACATAATATATGAATCTTCCTTCTTTCCATTGTATCCACTATCTCCATCAATTTTCCAGTTAAAGTACCGATATTCCAACTACCAATCCGTAACTTCCTTTGCAATCTCTTTTAATTAGTGTTAATAATGATTCATATTAATTAATATTTAAATGAATTTGTTTCTGTTGGGAAAAAACGAATAGCTTATTCATTCCATAAGCCCTAGGCTCTCTTATATAGGAGAGTAGCCTATGGGTAAATTACATAAAGCATACTATGAAGAAAATAAAATAGAGAAGAGGTACAAATACTACTACTATATGCGTTAACACTCCCCTCAAGATGGAGCATAGATATCAATCATGCTTAGCTTGGAAGCACACTTCTGAAATGGGCCTCGTAGCAATGCTTTGGTGAATATGTCCGCAGTCTGATTCTCTGAGATAACATGAGACGTAGCAATGAATCCTTTCTGAATCATATCACGTATGAAGTGACAATCCACCTCAATGTGCTTGGTCCGCTCATGGAATGCTGAGTTGTTTGCAATGAACAAGGCAGCCTGATTATCACATTCCAAGTTCATAGTAAGTGGTACATCTAAACATAGGTCTGTAAGCACAGCTTTCACCCACATCATCTATGTAGTAGCCTGGGCCATAGCCCTATATTCGGATTCAGCACTAGATCTAGCTACCACCGTTTGTTTCTTACTTCTCCATGAGACTAGGGCAACTCCAACATAGACGGCATACCCTGAGGTGGACTTCCTATCCTTGGGACATCCTGCATAGTCTGCATCTGCACATGCTGAGATAGAAATCCCCTTTCCTTTCTTGAATAGCAGACCTGCACCTGGAGAAGATTTGAGATATCTAAGAATCATATGTATTGCATCCATATGCACCTGGCGTGGTTGCTCCATGAACTGGCTCACACGACTCACTGCAAATAATATATCTGGTCTAGTGATCATGACATACAACAGTTTGCCTACCAGTTCTCTGTATCTTCTCCTGTCCACCTCCTCTGTGTTATCTTCATAAAGCTTCATGCTGGGATCCATTGGTGTCGTAGTAGGTCGACACCCAAGCATACCTGTTTCACTCAACAAATCTGTAACATGTTTCCTTTGTGACATTACTAGCCCATATGAATTTCTAGCAAATTCAAGCCCCAGAAAATATCTAAGGACACCAAGATCCTTAGTGACAAATTCACTACCCAGCATTTCTTTTGCTTGCTTTATGCCCTGCTCATCATCTCCTGTAATCAAGATGTCATCAACATAAACCATAATGACAATAATACCTCTAGCAGTCTTATGTACAAACAAGGAATGATCAGCATTGGAGCGTTTGTATCCTTGTTTCTCGAAGAGATCCGAGAGCTTCTGAAACCATGCTCTGGGGCTCTGCTTAAGGCCATAGATAGCCTTATGTAACCTGCATACCTTGGAACACTCCCCCTCAACAGCAAAACCAGGTGGCTGTTGCATATAAACTTCTTCCTGCAAATCTCCATATAGGAATGCATTGTTCACGTGCAACTGATGAAGCGGCCAGTCTCGAGCAACTGCAACTGACAACAAGATCCGTAGAGTGGAATGACGTGCCACAGGCGAGAATGTGTCAAGGTAATCCACTCCGTATGTCTGTGTGAAGCCAGGTGCAATCAGACGCGCCTTGTACCTGTCAATAGAGCCATCTGCATTGTGCTTCACTGTGAACACCCACTTGCAACTTACTGGGTTCACATCTGGAGGTACAGGAAGCAAACTCCAAGTTCCTCTGGACTGAAGTGCCGCCATTTCTTCTTCCATTGCTAGCCGCCATCTACTATCCTGCAGAGCCTCATGATGATTCCGCGGAATATCTATAGCTGAAAGTTCCATAACAAACGACCTGAAATCTCCAGATAGCCTCTCAAAAGATATGGATGCTGATAATGGATATTTAGCACAACTCCTCTTCGACTTCCGTAAAGCAATGGGAATATCCAAATCAGCTGTAGGCTCATCTGGCTCCTGCACCACATCCTGCTCAGAAATGTCGTCAGATCCATCAACATTAATATTTTCATTACATACCATAGGCGAGCTAGTGGACGAGTCATGACCATGAGCTGGAGGAAGCCTGCGGGTATAATGGAACGGTAGCGGTGAGATAGGCGGCGGCGGCGGCGGCGGTGGTGGTATATGAGGCGGTGGTGGTGGTGACAGCATCTGAGGTGGTGGTGTCATGTATATGGCATCAGGAGGTATAGGTGGGAGCTGCTTGTCTCCTGATGTTGAAAAATACATAACAGATTCAAAAAATGTAACATCTGCACTGATCATATACCGCCGACGCAGAGGATCAAAGCACTTGTACCCCTTTTGAGTTCTAGAGTACCCAACAAAGACACACTTGACAGCCCTAGGAGAGAGCTTGTCAGTACCGGGCGACAACTGATGGACAAATGCAACCGACCCAAACACACGAGGAGTAAGAGTGAACAGATCCTTGTCAGGATGAATAAGTGAAAACGGAATCTGTTCATTCAAGACAGACGAAGGCATACGGTTGATTAGGTAACATGCAGTGAGAACTGCATCACCCCAGTAGGAGTAGGGAATATGACTCTGTATAAGTAGTGATCTTGTGACATCAATAAGGTGACGGTGTTTTCTTTCATCAATCCCATTCTGTTGAGATGTATGAGCACAAGATGTTTGGTGAATAATCCCTTTTGAGGAGTAGTAATTGGCAAGAATATTGGTGCACAACTCTAAAGCATTATCACTTCTCACAAGCTTCACAGATGTAGAGAAAACATTTTGTATTTCATTCAGAAAATGGATAATTATATTTCCTGCTTCAGATTTATTTTTCATCAGAAACACCCATGACACTCTAGAGAAATCATCCACAAATACTATATAAAATCTGTGTCCCTGATGATCGGGTACACGACTCGGATCCCAGACATCAATATGAAATAACTCAAACTTGGAGGTACTATTCCGACCTGGACGACTGGGAAAGGACGACCTGTGATGCTTTCCCAATTGACACGCCTCACACTGAATAGGTGTGTGAGGGAGACCATAGAGTAAAAATTGACGCAACTTCTGAAGCGGTAAATGACCAAAACGCAGATGCCATAATAAGGTTGATACTTGTCCAGAAGAGGATGAGGATCCAGCAAAAGGAGTCTGATTCAGGCGGTATAGACCTCCTTGCTCATAGCCACGATCAATCACGTTGCCCGTATGGATGTCCTGAAAAATCAAAGAAGATGGATCAAAAATTGCCCGACAATGTAGATCCTTCGTAATCTGACTAATTGACAATAAGTTCATTGAAAAATCAGGTGCATGTAGCATATTCTTGAGCTGCATAGAAGATGTCAATCTAATCTCCCCCTGACCAGTGATGGGGGAATGAGTGCCATTGGCAATCACGACTGTCCAACCTGGAGGGATCTGAGTGTATCCTGAAAGCAGACTCTGGTCGCCACATAGATGATGTGTAGCGCCCGAGTCCATAATCCATGGTAAAGTATCTGATCTACTACTGTTCAGTGCAAGTATACTACCTGAGGTACTGGTAGAAGCGAAGGCGGAAGCAGCGGCATCAGACTGAGGCTCTGTAGTTAGTGCTGGGCCAGATGGTGGAATGATGTCCCTCAGGCGGGCAACTAGATCATCGAACCGCTGGTCTAAAGTAGTAGCAAATGGAGGCTCTATCTGCTCAGCAGCTCGTGCGGATGCAGGAAATCCATGCTTCGAGTAGCATGTATCTTCATTGTGTCCAACTCAGTGACAGTAGGTACATGTTGGCCTAGTGCGGCCACCCCTTCCACGAGGTCCACGTCCACGGCCCTGGTGATGAAATCCGCGACCTCTGTTAGCTGCCATAGCTGACGAATTCTGACTCGTGGCTGTGGAAGGAACTGTGATCCGACTCAATCTATGAAAAGCTTCCTCCATGGGAGGAATAGTTGAGTCAGCCAAAATCTGTAATCGTGCCGCCTCATACTCTGGATCGAGTGCAGCCAGGAACACACCCACCATGGTCGCATTCCTGTACGTCTTCTGCTGTTCTGGCGTGGCAGTAAGAGGCATGAAGCTATAAAGCTTCTCGAACATCCCTCTCAGTGATGTATAGAGAGAATGTAAAGGGCGACCATTCTGCTTGATTGTGAATATGTCATGCTGAAGTTGCAGAATCTTCGTCTCGTTCTTCGCCTGAGAGTATGTTGCCGCCAGAATATCCCACATATCCTTGGCTGTGGGTTGATGTAGGATGTCATTGGCAATTTCAATAGCCAACGTACCAGATAGCCAAACCTTGGCATATGCATCATCAGCCTCCCAAGAGGCATTGGCTCCAGTCTTCTCTGCAGGCTCCGGTTCGGTAAGAATGTGCTTCTTACCTGTTGACTTCATCATACTCATGAACTGCATTGCCCACAGTTCATAGTTTGTACCGTCCATCTTGACAATAGGCGCTGGACCACGAAAGGCGCCAATAGATGGGATATCCGCCTTGCTTTCTGACATACTGGAGATGGAAGACTGGAGCGATTGACCGAAGATGAGCTTTGTCTACAATGACATAGACGGGATTAGTTGCATGTGTAGACCTCAAGCAACTAACCCCATGAAGATGTGCGTGCTAAGCCCTACACGCGCGTAGGAATCATGCGCTGGTACAGAGAAGATGCACGCGCGCAGATGATCGCGCACAGGTGATGGCGCACAGGAGCTACAGCGCGCGCAAGGATGCACGCAAGAGGCACTGGAGATGCGCGTGCAAGGCGCAGGCGCAAGGATGCTACAGTGCGCGCACTGGAGATGCGCTACAGATGCACGCGCAAGGATGCACGCACAGGCACTGCAGCACAGGCGCTGCAAGGAGGCGATGCGAGGCGCGCAGGCACGCTGCAAGGAGCGAGGCGCGCAGGCACACTGCAAGGAGCGAGGCGCGCAAGCACGCTGGAGATGCGCACAGGCGCACAGCGCGCGTGCGCTGCACGCGGAGGCGCGGCGGCGATGGAGCAGAGCCGAGCTCGGGCGACGCCGATGGAGCGAGAAGAAGAGGCCGACGGGTGTGGTGGGGTTAGGGTTAGGGTTTCGAGAACTCCGATCTAGGACCGTCACTCTGATACCATGTTGGGAAAAAACGAATAGCTTATTCATTCCATAAGCCCTAGGCTCTCTTATATAGGAGAGTAGCCTATGGGTAAATTACATAAAGCATACTATGAAGAAAATAAAATAGAGAAGAGGTACATATACTACTACTATATGCGTTAACAGTTTCATATATTTATCAAGGTATTTATGTGAATATGATTCACATGAGATTTTAAATGTAAATTGGATTTACATTTTTATTTGGATTTATGAATATAATTCATAAGCTATGAGGGTCTTTCTCATAAAATTACCAAATTAAATTATCATGATAATAATTAAGCAACAAATTCAACCCATTTATTGAGACAAGGGGATATCTATGGAGAGAGATATGTGGTGTCACCTTAAGAGTCTAATTGGATTAAGCTCTTAATTTCTTGATTGATTTGTTGTTTTATTTATTGATTTATTTAATTGATAATTAAAAGAAGATAAATCAAGTTCTATTTCTTATAATAAGGCCCTTGACCATCCGTCCTATGGATACTATAGAGGACGTCTACTATGAGGAGAGGTGATGCAATCATTCCCAAATTGACAGGGAAACCCGAATTGAAGAAATTTGCTTATTTGGGGATTTTTGCAAATTAGGAATTTCTATTTCTAATTAGTTAATTGGATTAGTTGCTATTTTATTTAAATAAATTGAGATTTATCTCTATCTTCTCTCTATTCCTTCTCCCTCGCCGCGATCTACATGCTTCTTCTTCCTCGAATCCCGCGCATCCGACGTGTTATTCTCCTCTCCCACCCTTTCATCTCTTCTCCACCGATAATTCCACCTTCAAAAGTTATCATTCACCGTTGCAAAACTCTTTTTGCATCATTTGGTATCATCCCAAAATCCCGCGCATCCGGTGTGTTCTCCTCTCTCTTTCTCCCCTCTCTAAATTTCTTCCACCAAAATTAATTATTTTTCCGCTGTTGGAATTTTTCGACTGCATCATTTGGTATCAGAGCATGGCAACCGAATCGTTCCTACGATTCAACGATCCTATCGAGTATTGGAGGATGCAATTCGATCTTAGTCGTCTCTTCCATGGCTCGCATTCACGCTCGCGTTCGAGGAAGTTCAAGAAATGTCTTATATCTAGCTTCAAAGTGCAAGCATGGTTGGACGCGAAAATCGATGGAAATTCACCCATCGACAACTAAAAATCAGAATGCTGGACCTGCTGTTCAAACCAATTTCGGCCAAGAAAATGTAAGTATTCTTAGTCCCGAAGAATACTTTATTGATGCAACTCTTGTGCCACAAAACTATGAAGATATAGGGCCGATTTTTGATTAAAGTGCGGGCGAAGAATATGAATTCGAGGTTGAAGTAGCTGTCCAGGAATTAAAAAACAAAAAAAGGGAAGATATGGGGCCCATATTCGACGATGATCTAGAGGATGAAGAATATGAAATTGTAGATTTGTTCCACATAGGAAACAAAGAAGAAATCAAGAAAGATGCCGACAACTGCACTTTGACCATGTTTCATGTTGCTGCTCAGGGAAATTCAGACATGCATCCAACACTTTTGGAGCATTTTCCAACCTGCGGCAACCACCTGCTCACACGTGACAACGTCTATCCTGATGGGAGGCCCCATCCCCGCCTATGGAGGCCCTCCTATTTAAGCACCCCATCATTGCAGCAACAACAGCAAGGGTGCTCTCCTTTTCCACCATTGCCTCCTCCATCTGCGCCGTTATTCCCTTGCTGGACCCGATACCCCATCGCTGAATACCGTTATCGATGCCATCATCTTCTTGGGTTCCTGCACCAACGATGGTTGAGATTCCATCATTGGAAAGATCAAAGCTGCTTTATATCTCCTCTGTTGGTGCAACTGCAGGGACCATCTTGGCTGATACCGCCGCTACCAGACTCGATAGGGAAAGAAACCCTAGTCGTGATTGACAATCTCATTCCAGGGGTATTCGAAATCCCTACAATCACGGATAGGGGACGTTGGGAGAAAATATGAGTAATGCTTTTCTATCGAAACCGTACTGGAGTCTTTCGGAAATTGGGTGTAACAAATGGGCTTTACAACTGGACTCAATGTTCCGAAAAGCCATGCTTATTTAATAATTGCAAGTATTATAATGATGCACACGCCATTGGAAGCCTATGGAGAGAAGCCAATGAAAAGGCCCGTGTTTGAATTCTATGGTGCATACATTTCCCAAATAAAGTGCATAAGATCATTGATATTTTCAAAACTTACCAAAGAGCCCCTCAAAAATAAATTTGAGATCAGCCTCCAACAAGGTTAAGCTACTGTAATTATATTTTCAGGAGTTCTGCAAGTTCTGGAAGGGTACATATTGTTCTCAAAATTTAAACAATTGTTTTTCTTTAATTAAAAGGGTAGAAGATTTACAACTACGTCCTCCTGTGAGGAAAAATTATAAACGTAATGTTGAAAGGAAGACAAACATGCTCAAATTGAGGAGCTTGGAGCTCTGATTTCAAAATGAACTCTTCGACGACGGAACAAAGATCAAGCAATTTATCAGGAGACGAATTTTTCAAGCAGGGGAGAACTGATGCAATCATTCCCAAATCGACAGGGCAACTCGAATTGAAGAAATTTGCTTATTGGGGATTTTTGCAAATTAGGAATTTCCATTTTTATTTAGTTAATTAAGTTAGTGGCGTATTTTAATTCAATAAATTGAGATTGTAATATCAATGTTTTTCGCAGATAAAATTAGTTAGAAGTCAATTAGAATCGGTTAGAGTCAACTAGGATCGAGTGAGATTTTAATTGAAGTCGAAATTGAATTTATTTTTAATTTTGTAATTCCTCCCCTCCTATATAAAGGAGATGGTAGTCTATTGTAAGGGACAATTCAATTGATATGAAAAATTAAGATTTATCTCTATCTTCTCTCTATTTCTTCTCCCTCGACGCGATCTACACGCTTCTTCTTCCTCGAATCCCGCGCATCTGACATGTTATTCTCCTCTCCCACCCTCTCATCTCTTCTCCACCGATAATTCCACCTTCAAAAGTTATCATTCACCGCTGCAAAATTCTTTTTGCATCATTTGGTATCATCCCAAAATCCCCGCATCCGGCATGTTCTCCTCTCTCTTTTTCCCCTTTCTAAATTTCTTCAACCAAAATTAATTATTTTTCCGCCATCGGAATTTTTCGAATGCATCAAGAGGACTCCTCATAAACATAATCCATAGTTATAAAAGAGAGGGCAATGCTTCTCTTTAAAGCATGCTTGTTCCTCCTAATAATTCTCTTGCCTTGAGTATTGAAGAAATAGAAGGGTTTTAGATGTCTAGTCTCCTTTGGTATTCAGGTAAAGATAAGGGCATAAATGGTGTTGGAGTGTTTGTTCCTAAGGATTTGAGGGATTGTGTAGTTGAGGTGCAAAGATTTGGGGATCGGATCATTTTGCTAAAATTGGTGCTCAAAGACGAAATTTTGGATATCATTTCAGTTTATGCACCGTAAATTGAGATAAAAGGATTAAAAAAGCTTTTTGGGAGGATTTGAATAAGAAATGAAGAGGAAAAAATCATTCTGGATTTCGTAACGCCTTATGATCTTTTCATAGCAAACACTCTCTTAAAGAAGAGGGAGGAGCATTAATTACTTATTAAAGTGGTCTGACTAAAACACAAATAGATTACTTTGCGTTGAGAAGAGATTGGTTGTGTTGCGAAGACTGCAAAATAATCAAATGAGAGAGTTTGATAACCCGACATCACCTGTTAGTCATGGATGTGCAAATAAAAAGGATTGTAAAGAAAAGGAGGGTTTCCAAGATCACTAGAACTAGATAATGGAATCTTCTATTGAAGCAATCAAACTTTATGGAGAAGGTTTTAGAAGACATATCTTGGGATGGCAATGGAAGTGCAAACGATATGTGGGAGGCGATAGCATCTTGTATACGAATGGTAGCCAAAGAAATGCTGGGCGGGTAAAAGGGAGGAGCTCCAAGACAGAAAGGGGCTTGGTGGCGGAGTGGAGGGGTGCAAGAGAAACTCGAAATTAAAAGAGCATGCTTTAAAGCTATGTCTAAGGATAGAAAAGAGGAAACTATCAGAAATTACAAAATAGCGAAGAAGTAAGGAAAGAAGGTTGGTTGTTAGAGAAGATAAGTCAAACGCTTATGAACTTTTGTATAAAAATCTTAGCTCTAAGGAGGGTCACAAGGATATATTCATGTTTGCCAAAACAAGAGAAAGAAAGATTAAAAACCTTTCTCAAGTGAGATGCATCAAGGATAAGGAAGGCCATGCACTTCGTACTCAAAAGGACATAGAGACTAGATGGAATCAATCTTTCCATAAGCTTTTCATTTGGGAATGAAGTAAAGAGATCACTTTGGGAGATCTAGCTAGTAGTAGAAGTTACGTGAATCGTGCAAGATATAGGCGAATACAAAGGAACTAGAGGAGGCTTTGAAGGTTATGAGACATGGGAAAGGTATATGACCTGATGACATTCCTATTGAAGTATGAAGAAATTTAGGTGAGCGTGGTTTGACTTGGATTACAAATTTATTCAATGCTATTTGACGAAGCAAGAAAATACCTGAAGATTGGAGGAGAAGCATCATGGTTCTTCTTTATAAGAACGAAGGATACATTCAAAATTATTCAAATTACAGAGGTATCAAGCTGATGAGTCATACTATGAAAATTTGAGAATGTGTGATCGAAAGAAGATTGAGGCAAGTCTCCAAAGTAAAAGAAAACCAATTCGGGTTTCATGCTTTGTCGCTCAATTATTGAAGTCATCCACTTGATGTGGAGAACAATGGAGATTTATAGAGATAAAAGGAAGAACCTCCATATGATTTTTGTTGATTTGGAGTAGGCTTATGATTATATCCTACGGGAGATATTGTGAAAAGTTTTGGAGAAGAGACAAGTACATGTCCTATACATTAACCTCATATAGGATATGTATGATAGGACTCATCTTGTGTAAGGACTCAGTGTGGTAAGATTGACTATTTTGACATCAACATTAGTTTGCATCAAGGTTCAGCTTTAATTCAATTCCTTATTACTTTGGTTATGGACGGGTTGACACGTTACATTCAGGATGAGATACCTCGTTGTATGTTTTTTGCTAATGATATTGTGTTGACTGATGAGAATAGAGATAGAGTAAATGAGAAGCTTGAGGTCTGGAAGACATGCATTAAAGACTAAAGGATTTCATATAAGTAGGGTTAAGACTGAATATATGGAGTGCACTTTTGATGGAAGTAATAGTGATGGAATCACGGTGAAGATTAGTGAGGATAACATTCAGAAGGGAGATTCTTTTAGATACTTGAGATCTATTTTACAAAATAATGGAGAAATTGATGGAGATGTTACTAATAGAATAAATGAAGGTTGGCTAAAGTGGAGAGGAGCCTCTAATGTTCTCTGCGATAAGAAAATTCTTTTGAAATCAAAGGAAAATTTTATAAAGTAGTCGTGATACCTACTATGCTTTATGGATCTGAATGTTGGCATGTGAACCATAGACTTGTGCAGAAAATGGCAGTAGTAGAAGTGAAGATGCTAAGGTGGATGTATGGACACACACACACACACACATAAACGTAAAGATCAGATTTGAAATGGTGCAATCACAATGAAAGTTGGTTAACTCCAATCAAGGATAAGTGTGAGAAAACCATTTAAGGTGGTTTGGCCATGCACGAAGGAGATGAATTGATGCACCAGTTAGGAGATGCGAGTTTTGGGATGTTGAACCAACTAAGTGAGGGTAAGGAAGGCCAAAGAAGTATTGGAATGAGACTATACAAAGGGATCTAAGTTTTTTGGATCTAAGCTCGAGATTGACTTAAGATAGATATGAATGGAGGTAAAGAATCCATGTAGCCGATTCTACTTAATGTGGGAAAAGGCTTTGTTGTTTTTGTTGAGACGTCTAGACTCCATCCTACACATTTACCTTGTCAATCCTCTCTTTTCTCCATTGGCATGGTCTTATGGAGGAGAAGATCGTCTCCTTCTCTGTGCTCCTCATGCGTGAAGAAGGATTGATTTTGTACAACGAAATCAGGAGCTTGATCAACCCTGCATGGACAAGTTCAAGAAGTCAACATCGAAGTTCTTGGGAAGCTACATGACTCATCATCGTGTCCATGAGAGAAGTAAGCACAAATCATACTTGATTCTGGAGGTCTCTTGCTTTAGAGACTCAAGCTTCAAGAGGTAACCCTGATCTCATCTTTGTATTCATTAAAATATATGAAACCACTTAGGAAAATTATTTTCATAAAATTAATGGTTTCGTAAAGTACAGAACTATTGTTTTGAAATTGTATGTTTATATGATGATCATACAATGTTTAATGCAAAAGATTTGCTAGTTTCCATGTTTCTGTGATGCAAAGTTTTAATCAGCTTCCTTTAAGAGTACTACGCCATAACTTCTCATTGAATCTTGATCAACCATCACCTGGAGGTCGTACACCTTTACTTCAACGACAAATTTATCCACCCCATGTTGTTCTTTGCCAATTTTTTTAAATATGTACCCCCAAATCTGTAGGGAGGAGTTCAAGTTCTTTTTCTTTGAGAGGTGTTCTGGTCGAAGGTGAAAGCAATGGAGGGATGGAACAACAACAAAGAGGGAGATCGAGTGGAGGTGGTTATCATGGTTCGGGGTTCAATCAGGGGAAGGAATGAAGCGAAGGGAAGAGTGGAAGGAAGAAGAAGAAAAGGAGAAGAAAAAGACATATTTGCCATTGCTTTTAAATCCAATTAACCTTGTGTCCCCAAAGTCAACATTCGTCCGGGATGTGGATGGACGACAACTAACTTGAGGGACATGAATGACAACTGTGGATGAAGTCATGGGCATAACTGATATTCGAAAAAGGGAGGGGCATAACTGCTTTACAACATTTAAGAAGGGCATATGTGGTAAAACTCCAACAATTTTATGATTTAGTAAATCGGAAGTCTTTATAATCTTTCCAAAAATCTTGCATGGGTCTTTTCTTGGGCTTGTATGCTCAAGCCCAAAGTAGCCTTTTTGACACAGATGACGTGATTCAGCCTTTGAGTAAGTTTTATTGGTCTTCAAAAGAAAGTTGTATAATTTTAGAGTGCATTTCACCTTTTTTGAGAAAAAATAGGCGATCCCCCTAGTCTCCCAGGTTTTGCGTTTTAAAGGGGATTAAAACTGATGTGAATATTGACTTATTTGATACCATTGTATTAGTACAAAAAAAGGATTTAAATTTCATTCAAAATAAATAGTTGGTAATTTATCCGATATAAAACACTCATATGGATAAAATTGTTCAAACCATTTCCTACAAAAAAAAGGAATGTACTTTGTTTTTTTATACAATGCTGAACGGACAACCTACGTATATTATAAGAATTTCTGGATTTGAATAAATAATTAATAAATCAATAAAAATAGAAAAAATAAGAAAGAAATAAAAAATAAGGAAACAACTTAACTGCCCACTAAAATTTGTTGGAATGCATATATTCTTAATCTATGCAGGGTGGGTGTTCTATTCATCAATACAAGATGTCCTTGCATAACTTCTTCAAGTATTTCCCATACAATCGGTTCTTTTTCTCTAATTTTACTTTTAGAAATATGTATATTGGAAGTAATATGTTGTCTGATTAGACCAATTACAAATGCCTCAGTTTGCAGAGGATGTGTATGATCAGTGGAGACCTCGAGTTGCTGTAGTTGACCAAAGTTGATCTTTACGGTGGGAAGAGTGTCTGATGTGAATAATCAGTCCTTTACAATATGATAACAAGGATGGAGACCAACAAGAAATCTGTACACTTACCAGATGAATCTCTCTGCCACCTGTTTGGGACAACATGCTTGTTGGCAACAGGGAACTTGGGTACGAACTTTGGTCTAGAAACGTGGAGAGAAGATGATAATGCAATGGATGATTTTCTTATTGCACAGGGTTTCTTATATAATGTGAGGCTCTAGAGCTAATAGTTGACAATTCCATAATAATCTCATGAAGAGCATAAAAATAAATTAAAATAGAAAACTACGTTATTTGCCAATACAGTTAACAATGATGATAGTGGTGCGTAGAGGCAGGGAGGATCACGTGAGAAAGGTGGCAGAGGAGGGATGGGTGCATCTGCTCTTCATGGTGGCATTGTTAGGGACTCATTGGCACAACCTCATCCCCAATCTCGTTTGTGCTTCCCCAGGCCACCTCCGCCTCGTCCCCAATCCCCTCTACCCCTTTACCTCTGCCCTGCCTTAGCCTCCTTACCCACCCTAGCCCCCACTCGTACACATATCCTACCCCAATATAGTTGGGCGTCTTCATTTAGAGGATGTCGAGGTCCATGCATGTGACCTTCTTAGTGTTGCAGTGCTTTACCCTATCTAGGGTATGAGCTCAAAGCCTATGGTAGCTTCGGTATGGAAGGGTTGTGGGGAAATAGGTGTGCTTGGGGTGGAGGGAACAACGGGGTTGTAAGCTTGGAGTGTGCTTGGGACAACGAGGCTGCTAAGATTGGGGCAGAGATCATGTTGCCACATCGTTAACATGGTGAAGGAAGAAAATGAGGAAGGGCATAACAACAACAAAGCCTTTTCCCACATTAAGATGAGGAGGGGGTGATGAATCTCCGTCTCATCATCTTTATTCTATCATTTTGACCTTAAAAATCCTAGTAAATGCGTGTAAATAGGCTTAATTCATGCATTTAACATTCATGCCTATGTAAATAGTGTATAAAATACGATTTTTGAAGCCAAAATTATAGAATAAAGAAAAGAAAAGAAAAAGAATAAAATATTGCAACTTCCCAGGCCCATATCTCTCAAATAAAAACTCAACATATCAAAATTACCTTTAATTATATATAACTTTTAATAAGCTATTTAATGAAGGTGGTTTCATATTTTTTAGAGTTACGGTTTGAAAGTTAGGTTTTGGACCCCTATTGTATACTTATACCGATTAAAATATTCATTTTATTTATTATTCATTATTTTTGTAATATTATTTTTTTATAATTTTTGAATACTATTTATAATATATGTGTATATTAAAATTGGAATAAAAACATCAATAAAACCTTAAAATAAAATACTTGTATAAGATACATAGATGCGTTGCCTATAAGTATAATACCTATATAGATAATACAACTATTTATTTAATTGTATAAATTACATCAGAAAAATAAAATAAAAATATATTTGAGTATATAAAATTAAGTTATAAATATATGAAATAATAAACAAAATTAATAAAATTGAAAATACAAAATAAAAAAATATATATAAAAACATAGATAAATGTACCTATATATAGCCCTTAAAAGGGAACTTGTAATTCCAAACCTCGAAAAAATAAATAAAAATCATCATAAAATAATTCAGAAAATAATAAATATTTTTCATTTAATAACTTAAAATTAATAAAATCGTTTATTATTATTTATTTATTTTACAATTTTTTCTGCAGGCTTTTCCTGGTTGGTCCACGTGGACCAATCAGGGGGCGTGGAGAGTTGACCGTCGGTCAACTCTCTGACCCGCCCTACAACATTGTCAGAGCTGCGTGTTTCCTCGATTTCGTGATTTTTGTATACCGCACCTTTCACCCTTTCATGTCGACTCCTTAGCTTTTCTTCCTCGATTATTGATCTTACACGCCCATGCGTTTTTTAGATCTTTGCAATGCTGCATCGAGAGATACGTCTCGTCCTTTGGACCCGCTCGTCAACGTGCATAAGAACCTCCTCCGACTTCCCATTGACCTTTGATCGCTCTTCCCCGCAAAACCTAAGCCTAGGTTGTCCAACTTCCTCCTGGTGACACCAGGAGTCAAATCCTACTTCCAGGAATCGTGTGGGCGTTGAATCGAGTAGATTTACCTTCTCTGCCAGAGCGCCGCCGCCGAGACTCCCTCCTCGGTCTTCCATTCGATAAGGGTATTTATTTCCTGCCTATTAGTGTAGATTTAGTCGTACGTTCACCCGAAGCATCTATTCTAGTTTTAGTCCTTCGCCGGAGTTGTAAATCGAATTTTCGAAGTTCGTCGGAGCTTGCTCCGGCGAACCTTGCTCTCACCATCTCTGCCGTATCCGCCGTGCCCGATCATCTCCACTCCGATCCTCGTCGTCCTCTCATCATTCCAGGTCACTTCGTTTACCCAAATCCTACTGAATTTGGGCAACAACACGCCTTTCTTCACCCTACGCCGGCGTGCTCTTCTCGACCACCTTCCTTCGCCTCATTCCGCAGCTAGGAGGGCCGAGGCACTTTACCCTCGACCTCCTTAACGTATCTTGCAGGTGCCAGGAGCAAGAAGTTCGCCTGGCGGGCGATTTTGACTACGTCAGAAGCACCTGGGACCTCTTTTCGTCTCCGGTGTCGCGGAGGAGCCCTGGTGCAACCCTCACCTTTTTGACGGCCCCAGATGCCAGAGAACCACCGCAGGATCGTCTGGCACCCTCTTTAAGCATCCCAAAGCCGGAATAGGTCAGACGAGTGGATTGAAACTCGGATTTTTCCGAGTTCTTGATCTGTTCATTCTGACCCTCTCGCAGTCGTTTGATCCTTGAGGAGCCCCAGACGAAGCAGCCTCCGTTCGATCGTTCGCCTCGCAGCCATCAGATCCAGCGCTGGGATCTAATCCCATCCGTTCGTCTGCGAACTGGTATCGAAGCTCCAGGGTGCGACACGTGTCTATGTGGATCGATCGATCCTTGCCGTCCGTCTGCCCCTGCATTGGGGTATTTTGCATTTTCGCCCTTTCACGTTTTTGTATTTAATATTTGGGCTCGAATCATTCATCTGTAGGCTTATATGTTTTGTAGTATTTGCATTCGAACCCCCATATTATTTGTATTTGCACTTGCATCCACTGCCACATAGGTCAGCAAACTCTGGATAATTTGCAACCAGACCCTCGCGGGTTCTGGTTATTTTTGTTTTGTCGGAATTTTGAAATATTTAGTGTAATGTTTTCAGGCAAATTGCAATTTAGCCCCTAGGTTTTTTGGAAATTTCATTTTGATCCCTGCCAGGTGCGTACGTGTTTCTACACGTGTTCTTTGGCGGTTTTACAGGGATACCCTCGGGGCTTTTTGCATTTATATTTGGTCATGTAAATTGTTGAGCACGTTATAAATTTCTGGTAAATTTACACTTTGGCCCCTGCACTTTCTACTATTTACAAAAATACCCTTGCCAGTAGTGTAGTTTCTCTTTGTTGATTTTATTTATTCCATGCATCTATAAAATTCGAAAAAAATCCCCCAAAATAACCTTAGCTTCCTCTTGCATTGCACTTTCACGTCATATTTTTATTTTGCATATTTAAAGCTATTTATTATTTATAAGAAATCAAAAACATGTTTTTTTATCATTGTTTGCATTAGAAAATACATAAAAATTGTAAAACCTTTTTGAAAAATTCCAAAAAAATATTTCTTATTTATTTAAGTATTTTACAATTTCAGAACAAAAATCACAAAAAAATGTAAAAGAAAACTCATAAAAATTGAAAAACCCCTAAAACCTTTATAAAAGTATTAGAAACTCATAAAAAATCCAAAAATTACACTTTCTGTTTTTGAATTTTCTCTACTTTATTATCTTTATATTAAAATTAATTTGGAGAATTTTGGATACTGTTTACTATTTTTCGTCTCCATTTTAATTTCGTCTATATATTCTATTCTCTGTTTTGAGCATTTTTGGACTTTAAAAATACCAAAAAATAGTAAAAATACAGAAAAATCACAAAAACATCATAAAAATATAAAAAAACATAAAAATATTTTATTTCATGTATTTTGCTTATATATATTATCTCTATCTTATCCCTCTTGTATATATACTCTTTATATTACTTTATATATATTTTTAAAGAAAAAGAAAATGTAAAAATATAAAATTTAAAAAGAAAATACAAAATCAACAAAAAGGGAATATAAAAATATAAAATAAAAAATTTAGTAAAATAATATAAAAGTTAAAAACCCACAAAAAATAGCATATATAGACAAATACATTACATTTATTTTGAGCATTCATTGCCCTGATCTACCTCTTGTTCCCTGTGTTCGACCTCTACATTATTTGCACTATACACATCTTTTATAGAGTTATAATAAATTTTAACTTCACTTCTTGCCTTTCATAGTTTAATCATTGTTGTGGGTTAATTGTTGACTAATTGGGGTTTCGTGAGTGGTCGCCACAATAACTTTGTCTCTACCTTGTGTGAGACGTAGTTTGACCCTCGCTAAATCCCGATTATCAGGAGGCAAAATGGTATAAAATATATCTCCAAACTAACAAAGGAGTACAACCGTTGACGGTTATACCAAGAATAACAAGATAAATTAACACTTGAATTGAATTTGAATCGAACATTACCCATCTTACTTTTATTTTACTTTGGAAAAATCCTAGAAAAATAATAAAAACACATTATTCGATGTTATTTGATTGATAAATCAACTAGGACTAACTTGTTGGGCCAACTCCATATGAAGAGACTTCACACTATTTACCCTCAAACTCCTTTTTCCTACTGTTGGCAATAGCGGACCAACCAAGTTATTCTATTTTGGTCCCCTATAACTGCATAGTGATTTGATTAGACAACCTAGTCAGTGTACCTTGAAAAGTTTGTTCTCCGCCACTACCACTTCCATTGCGACTTGCCACCCACCATTGTTGTCCCTTTCTGCACGTCCTAAAAGCGCCATGCTCGTCCACTATGGAATCATTATCCTACGAGCTTTATTTGTTAAACTATCACCACATCACATAATACTTGTAATCTACCTTTATCCATGGATTATGAATTTCAAATCAAGGTTGAAATATTATTGAATTCCATAAATGAGCCAAATCAACTTTAAGTCTAATTGCGTATTTCTATTGCGGGAAGTAACTCTAAGCATCTCATTCCATAAAATGGTCACTCGCTTGAAGATTGTAGAACAAGTCAATATAGGATGGATTTGGAATGGATTGAGTTGAAGAAGAATTGTCCTATTTAGAATGGACCGACTAAAATCCAATAGTATCAAGAATGGCTTCATAGATGTTTGGATGAGTTTTGGCAACTTGATGATTGTGACGGATTGTGCTGCAATCTTTTGGAAGTCTATTGGATCTGGTTGGCAAGGCCTAGAGGTAGTTCAGAGAAAATCTGTGTTGTGGCTATTTTGTGGGCCTCATAGTTGGCAAGAAATGGGCGGTTTTTTTGTCAAGATCGTTTTGATGGTGAAAATGTAATTGTGCATTCTAAGGCACTAGCAAAGAGTTGGTCCATGTAAATATCTTTAGTTTTTCGTAGCCATGTACTTGTAATCGTGTGATTTAATGGTGAAGTTTTTTGGGAAGGCACCTATAACGGTGGATTTACTTTTTTCTTTCACAAGAATGGGCCAACCACAATTCAGCCTTCATCCTTTTGTACTACTATCAAAATGCTTTTGCGGTGACGTATGTGCCGGTTTAGGTTAGGCAGGGATGGATGTCCATCCATGTATCAATGTGTTTGCATATACACTTGTACATAGTTGAAAAAATTGTCCAACTAGCTCGACTAGTCGAGTAGGTGAAGTGGCCTACTGACTACTGAGTACTCTATCAGTAGTAGGCTGGTCGAGTAAGCTGACTAGTTGGCTGCCTTAATCTGATTAATTGCTCATATTCAGACTATATCAAATAATTTTAAAAACTCATATTCTGACTAAATCTGATTAATTGCTTGATTACCAATTATTTGCACATTGCATTATGGTTTGGGGATCTCATTTATTTAGTACAAACCTTATTGTGGCTTAGTATTTGCACTTTTACTTTAAATGTTCTTCGATCAAGTCGTTGCTTTTGAAAATTCAGTGTATGACATTCTTGCTCATCCAAAAGAAATTAAGTTTCCTGAATTCCATTCATCGTCAATTTCTTTCTTGGTTTACTGTGTATTTTTATCATTATGATAAAGGAGAGCCTTAAGGGTCCTATCTCCCCGGGGAAGCTCTAACATGTTATATTTGAGTTATTTAATTATATTAGTTTCTTGATTCATCTTCAGATCCTGATCCATCTTCCAATTCGCCTGGGTAATTGGGATTTAATTTAGTGTAATGCTAATTTTGCTTCGGCTCTTGTATGCACTTCTTATTTACAGTCCTGAAATGCTCATTTCGTATAAAAATAAGGATTTTTTATTGCTGCAAAAATTTGATGATGCGGATTGCATGCACATCAGAGAGTCATACTCTTTCTCACTCGTTAGTTCAGGAGTTTGTGTGATTGAACAACATTATATACCATAATGGATTGTAAGAGTCTCTTGTCAAGTAGATTAGGCCGGTTCCTTGGTTTACGAACTTACGAATCACTTAAATTTTTGTATCATTTGTACTGAGATTTACAATTCTTTGTTTTTCTCATTGTTTCTTTATTTTGTTGTTTAGTTTTATAGAAATCATGTTAGTGTGGATGAAGAAGGCAGAAAAGTAACCAAACAAGGGTAAGGAGAATCTTTTATAGTATTAGTCGAATAAGCAGCATCTATGGGGCGATCACATCATTTTTTCTGCCATAGGTAGAAAGAAAAAGTGGCTGAGTTCAAATTGTGGAGGAATTGTTGTTCAGCACGTATGCAATTGCAATGCAAGGATGACATCTGATTATACTGAGGAAGTTGAGGTGGCATGCATGTCAGTGATGCTGGAGACTTCGGACCATGCAAACGTTGATAGACTGCAGCATGTGTCCTAGGCAAATTGCGTGGTCACCACAAGTATATGATTCTTGTGATTTTGCAAAATGATTGCATACGTAATGAGACTGAGCAAACATGATTTAGTGAGGTTCAACTGGGCTGTCTAGTTTTTTGCATGACTGCCCGTAGAATACTTCTGACTTACATGACTGCCTGTAGAATGCGAGAATGCAAAAAGGTCAAAACATTTATAGAAATTGCATTGTTAACATCAAGAGAACTCACAAGATGTCCTTCCCTTTCCAGAAACCCCCACTACACACCATGTCTCAGGATTTAACAAGAGTACAGCCCTTCAGCATAGAGATGCCTCATGAAGAGTTGATCTGAAATGACTCCTTAGAAGGGTATATCTGTGTGGAAAAAGTGGTTAAAACCTTTTGGAACCCCTACCACGTGGTGGGAATTGGTATGTGTTTGCCTAATACAACACAAGATCACCACTTCATCATATCGAGTCTTAGAATGATTACTAGAAATCGTTGGCAGTTTAGATACATGCATAACATGTGTGCTGGAAGCGTTGTGGTGCCCTCTGTTTGGGGACTCCCTTTTTTGTATGCTTTATTATCATAAATTGTCAAGGTTGTTGAAACTTTGAAGGATGGGTATTGCATACTATTATTGGCATCTTCATTCTCCATCTATTCAACCTTGACAATTTATGACAACCAATTGCATGCTAGAGTAAGAAATAAGGACTGTGGTCCTACCTAGATTAGGATATGAATCAAGACTGCAGAATGCTTTTTAATTGCTCAATATTTTGATGAAAATTTGGACTATATATAAGATCCAGGAGGGCCCACCATATGGCCCATGTCGATGAGGTTCGTGCGAGAAGTAGAATGGAGGTTGTGAAGGGCGTCCACTGGTAATAAAAAAGGGAACACAGGAGGCATGTGCCTAAGAGATTGATACAGTTTTAGCATGTATTCTATGCTATGCCATGATCACTCTTATTAGCACGTAAGAAACGAAAAGTGCACTCCATAAGAAGATGTGAATACGTCAACTGGCCGGTTGGATTTATTCTTGGATTTAGAACTTCTATGGTACGTCACATTAGTTTTGTCTTCCATGCCATAATCTTTATTATACACACACTACATACGTACGTGCATACATATACACATACACATACACAGATACATACATACTATATATATACACACATATACACACATATATACATATACATATATGGGTAAAATGGGGCTGCCCCATTTTCCCTGTAATGAGTAAAATGGGGCTGCCCCCTGGGGGAGCAAACTTGACTCCTCTACCCCATTCTCCCCATATTTTTTATTTTTTGAAAAATACTTCCGTAGATATTCATTATTATGATATATATTATGTCATTCAAATTTCGTACGAAACAGAGACTCACACAGCTTCCATCCAGACAGGGTCGATTTCAATAATTCTGCGACTGTTGATAAATGACTGTCTAGATAGAGGCTGTAGGAGTCTCTGTTTGTCATGAAACTTGAATGACATAATATAGTGATATAGCGATGAATTTCCATGAATTCATTTTTCAAAAAAAATAAAAATATAGAGAAAATAAGGTAGGGGAGCCAAGTTAGCTCCCCTCATGGGGCAGCCCCATTTTTTCCTACATATATACATACAGTGTATATATAACGCCTGTTCTGAAATATAAATTCTGTTGAAGCGTGCATACTATACTTATCACCTCAATTATTTGTAACCATTATGTAGATATTACAAATTTACAACATATGGATGCACTAATACATGCTTCTGCATGCAGCATTGTCCCAAGAAGGTATAAATGATCTGCATGGGGAAGACATGGCTTCTACTTCTGCTCCCACGGCTCTGCGCAAAGTGGAAATAGTGACACCCTTGTCCTCTGTTCCTCAATCCAATGGAACGATGTTAGCATCAGGCTCTGGTGAAACAAGCAGGCTAAAACGTGTTGCATCCAGGAGCTCTGAAGGTTCAGGAAGTTCCCGTGGATCGCGCAGAAGCTCAACAGGCACCGGAAGCTCTCATGGATCCGGCATAAGGAGTCCGGTAGGTAGGATCAAAAGATTGGGAAAGAAATACTGCTGCATGAGTCCGTTCTAGGATCTTCTCTTTCATTGCTGATTCGGTAATGAAGAGTGAGGTGACACGTTGTAGCTGGTTGTAACCTACACACACTACAGTATATGATTCATCAATATATATTGGCATACTAGACCACACCTCCTGCTTATCTCCGATTTTGTTATATGATTGAATCCCAGTTCAAAAACAGGGAAAAAAATGAAAGCGGTGAAATTGCTAGAGTTGATCACATGAGTTTAATAACCATTGTATGGGTTCGTAGATCGCTGAACAGCCATTGTATGTGTTGACGCCCTTGAAGTTGTTGTAACCTAATATATTTATTTGAAGTTTTTACATGCAATTGGTTGTTTCGGTGCCCTCGAAGGATCAGAAGTTGTTTCAGTGCCTTTGGAATAGTTTATTTACATATCGTGCGGACTTTATGTCCACTTTGTCAGATAATTTCCAGTTTATTTTTTAAATTTCCTGGGTAAAAACGACGTCTTATGATTGGGTTGGACCCTAGGGTTCTCCCCAACGCCCAGTAAATGTGCGGCGAGCATTTTGCATGTGTAGCTATATTCAAAGGTGCATGCACTGTTGTTCACTTGCGCCACTAGGAATGCAAATAGATACAGATATATCCACATCTGATTTGGCATCGTACCTGTTTTATACAGATTTTGACATTCATATCAGTATCTATTTTAAAATGGATACTGATGCGAGTATCACTTTAATATCAGCAAACATCCGTATTCGTGTCCGTATGTTTATTTTCATATATAGATACACTTAAAGATTTATTTTTGATCATACAAAACATAATTTTTCACCATATTTGGTATAATATTTATGATATAAACACATTTAGAGTATTTATACTACGTGTTTTCCATTCAATACGTGTATATTTAAGTCAATATATAGAGTATTTGTAGTATTACTCATGCGATCAATATCCATTTTTTAAGGACATGATAACATAATATAAAGGGTTTAATGTGGCAACTCCCAGAGGGAGCTAAATTAACTATCATCACATTTATTTTTTATTTTTAAGACATTTTTTGAAAGTACCTCCGGAGATTTAGATCACTATATGATACCATGTTGTCATCTAAAATTTCATGTAAAACAAACATTCCTAACCAATTCATTAAGACTGTTAATTTAACGTTCTCAGAATTGCTGAAATTGATCCCTTTTAAATGGACAAGTTTGAAATGTCTATTTTACATGAAATTTCAATGACAACATGATGTCATATAGTGATCTAAATCCCCTATTTTAGAAAATACTTTAAGAAATGAAAAGAACAAGGGTGGGTATCAAGTTGGCTATGGGGTTGCCCCATAAAACCCTAATATTAATATCTATCAATATTTGTATTCACAATCGTATTTGTATATTAAAATAGATAAAGATATGGTAGTCCCTACATATGCATCCATATCTATCCGTTTGCATCCCTACATCACTTTCAAGGTTGGGGCTTTTAGTTTTGAACAATTATGCGGCGTTTCGATTAAAGGTCTCATTTTTTAAATGTAATAATACATGTCTGATCTTATTTTTGTTGTCAAATGCGTGCTTCCGTAAGTTTTTGCGATCCTTTTATGTCGATGTTAAACCATTGAAAATTAGGCACCTTTTTGTTACATTTCTTTGAACCGAAGCATACTTGAGAACCTTTGTTGTAACTTGGATAGTATGTACGCCATCATTACTAGGATCTCAAGCGTTCTTTATTTCTCCATAATTACCTATCCGGCAGCCTTATCAAAGGCATAGCAATATTTTCTAAAATTGACTTTCAAACGAAAATCATACTTTTATCCGTTGACCCATCAAACATAAAAAATACAATTATCACCTCGTTGCTCTCAAGGTGACGTCAACCATATATCTGACGTAATTAGCTAAACTGAAAAGTCCAATTATGACTACATGTTTGGTAAAAGGGATTAGAATAATCTTCCGTCAAAGGGTGAGTCACATGTGTAACTCTTCTGAAAATAATATATATTTAGATGGTTAAAAGGATTAGAATGATAATTGTGATATGATGTCGTATTGTTTATGTGTGATATTCATTATTTTTATGACTATAATGTGTTTTCTATGTTCACTTTTTTATTTGAAGGTGGTTTAGAGAAATAATAAAGAAAATGTGGGACCTATACATCAAACTCCAACACAGAAATGTAGGGATAAAACTGAGAATAACTTAGAATCAAACGTACATTTTGGGTGGCTAGTTTACTCTGAAGTAACCTGTCAATTGAACACGATGCATGAGAACATTTTTGACCGAAATAATGCAAAGTCCATATATACACATTATTAGCTATAGGCGATTGAATCATGTAGATATGTGTATTAAGATTAAAAGATTGTTACCAAAATTAATATCTTAATAAGTAGAACTGTGTTCCATGTAAGATCTTAAGGGATATTTTATATTGTATTATCATAAATCGATTTAATCAAATCTTATTAGAACATGACCAATTGAGATCCATTATAACAATCAATTCGAGATTGTATTTGGGCTTATAAATAAGAGATGGTCATTACCTCTGCGTAAGTGCAACTCACACACACTTAGTGAGTGAGAGAGAGAGCAACGTGTCTGGTACTTGTTTTTCATAGTTGTTTTCTTCTTTAGTGGTCACGAGATGTAATCGACCACCATTACATTATATATCTTCTGTTTGCTCGTGTGTGACATCCATCCGTGAGGACCCAGATACTCAACATTTCAATCAACACAATACAATCCCACATTTGAAGCATAGAAAATACGTTAGAAAGCCTAACATAAAAAGAAGAGTATAAATTCAATAAAAATTTTCCATTAATCTTTACAGATGCATTCATCAGTAACCATGTCCACAAATATACCACATACATATACACTTGAATGTCCATACATATATGCAAACATTATCTCTCAAAAAGTACAAGTAAGACAACATGAACTACAAAAGTGAACATACTCGAAAGTAATAAACCAACAACAGAAGAACAATACCAAGCTAAGTCGCTCACCGCTACGGTTGCTCATGAGAACCTACCAAATTCACAAAAGTAGGTACATCATGAGCAAAATTTCTCAGTACAATGCTAAAACAACTAACTACGGAAGAACCAATAGTAGATAAAAGTGTACAAAAGTAGGCACTTGTGTAAAACCCAAACCACACTGTAGTTGACTAGAAAACCTAGATCCTTTATTACTATCTTGTGATACAAGCATCATGGATAGTCTGTGGTCTTGGTTCACATGGAACCTCACATTATGACTCCAAGGCCCTGAATCCTTAGGGTTGAGGTGCATTCTAGACATGTAATGAAGTATAATGTCTTAACCAAGTTTCCAACGCATCCACTAGCTGCCTTTGATTCAATCGTGAAATCCCACATTTACCGTGTGCTAAGTCAAACCTTACACTTTATCAAGTGCGAAGTCAAATGTCACATTGTACCATGTGTCAACCCTCAGTATTGGTCCGTAACCGACCCCAATAATGTCTAATCTTGAAACTATCATGAACCTTCTCCTCCAGATAAAGCATAACTCTCGGAACTTCCCGCTTAATGCTTCCACCCGGAATACTAACCAATGTGTCCTACACTAGTTAGTATACGAGTGTCACTAAGTGAAAGAAATGAAGAACAACCAATCAACCATAACTACTTGGCATCATACATCTAAAATCGAGACTGTACATTGGACAAAAAGGGCACACTAGTGCACTAAGTAGCATGTTCCCTGACCAACAATCTGCTAGGATCGTGGTCATCTAATGCTTTTACTCAGTGCTCCAAGGATACATGCCCCTCCATTGGTGGTGCTACTCCAAGATATCCTGATGGCACTAAAAGTTGGACACCGTGGCATGAAATTAGAACTACAATAGGAAACTCAATTGTTGTTCCCATGAGTCGAAACTTGTATATGAAGATGTACGCAAGATGCTCCAAATTCCCATCCTCACTGGACCTCACCAAATCGATTAACATCCTTTAATTTTAATTTAAGTTGTAACATGTCCATTTCACTTGATTATTAATTTGTTTCGATAATCTAGACATTTGACACACACATACACATATCAATGTCCTATAAGTTTTATATCATTTTCATAACCAATTTTCGTAAGTTTTAAGGTCCCAATGGGATTCATAGTCCTAGTATGATGGATTATCAAAATTTCTTCAGTACTGATCAATCATAAAGCCAACCATGATCTATAATTTTGGACCAAAATGATTGATCAACCTAAGGGCATGATCGATCATTACCTGGACAATATCCGGAACCGCTCCTACAACGTCCCACGAACTCGATCCGATCAACTATCCAACTATAACACTATGATTCTGTTAATGCCCACATTAAGAAAATATGCTTGGATCATACATGCAAAATAAAATTGGTTGGAAAATTAGTATCTAAAACTGCGACGAAATATAAATAAAACTCTGACAATGGATAACTCGTAACCCCGATAACCCAACGATACAAAATATCACAAATTCGGTAGCACGAGGAGGATCAAAACCATACCTTGGGGTCGTCTCCCGTGAACTGTTGTTTTGTGAAATTTAGCATGGATTCACTCCTACCATACAACTCCCCACACCGAGATCTTCGAAACACACCCTTGGATATATGACCAACCACAAAAAATACTTCTGATGGTGGAGCTCCTACGAAGAGGGTGGAGCTTCCGCGAGGATAAGTGGTCTAGTTAGCCAGACCACATATGGTGCACCCCCTCATATAGGTACATACCTAAATAGATCCGGATTATTATATTGTCAAAAATCTGTAAACTAACCATATTTTCTCTGTAACTTCCTTGTACAGACTCTAGTTTTGATGTTCTTAGGCTTGTCGGAAATGTATTAACGAGTACTACAAGATAAAGTGGTCATTTTTCTCATTTGAACATCGAATAAGGTCTGAATATTAGAATTAGCGAGTTCCTATACTTAGATATCCTACATTATAAAAATCTCAATGGAAGACTCATCCCCGATATTAAGATGTATTCTCTAACCAGAACCTAATTCCTCTCATGTCCCAACCTTGTTTGAGTAAGCCCATAAAAATTTCAAAGAGGGCAACACGCATAAAAATCTCAAAAGATTGAATCAGGCTTTCGATTGTACCTATAAAAAGATGAGGGTACTTCTTCCTCATATCAACCTCGCGCTCTCGCATCATCTCCTCAACATCCTGATTGCGCCACAATACCTTGACTAAGGATATCTCTTTCCTCCTAAGCCTCTTGATTGCATGTTCTAGTGTTAGAATAGGTTCCTCGTGAAAAGATAGGTTGCTCTCTACCATCAAGTATTTGTAGGTAATGATATTCCTAAGATCCCGGACATACTTCCGTAAATTCAATACATGGAACACATCATGTACATCCTCCAGATGTGGGGGAAGGGTCATTCTATAAGCCATATTCCCATCTCTAACCAAAACCTCAAATGGTCCAACAAATTGTGGGGCTAACTTGCCTCTAGCACCGAACCTCTGCACTCCCTTCATCGAGGATACTCGTAATAACATAAAATCCCTAAGATGCAAAAGGGATATTTAGGAAAATAGTGTTGACTCTGAGTTATACTTATGATACAGATGTAAAATATGGTACATGAAACTCAAGGTCTTGATGCCTCTGGTCGGTGCAGCTCTTCTATTGGCTCTGAGATGTCATCAACATCTTCCTAATAGTCTCTACTACTCTAGATGTATCCTCAATGATCTACAAGGTGTACAAAGAATTATCACTCACCTGTTGCCAACATAAGGGAGTGGTACACCTCCTCCCATACAAAGCTACAAAAGGAATCATACCGATACTAGTGCGCTAACTGTTGTTATATGTGAACTCAACAAGAGAAAGGTGATCCTTCCAAGATCCCTTCCAATCAACAATGCAAGCCCGCACCAAATATTCAAATATATGAATAGTCCTCTCAGACTGCCTGATGTCTGTAGATGTTATTATAAACTAAGACACAACTCTTTGTGTCTTTCCTCAAGGATCTCACAAACTCTGACCAGTAATTTGAAGTAAACATAAATCCATGTTCGATACCACCTCCTTGGGTATCATGTGCACATCAGATGACATGCTGTATGTGCAATCTGGCTAGCTCAACCGCCCTGCATGTCATTTTGAGCAGAACAAAATGGGATGACTTGATCAATTGATCAATGATCTAGGGTATGCAATAATGATATTACGAAATCCATGGAGATGCTCTTCCATTTTCATAACAGAATAGAAATAGGATTTAGTAAACCAGGTGGCCTCTGGTGCTCTACCTTCACTATTTGACATGTGATGCGCCAACTGACATGCTCTACTACATATCTCTTTATTCCATCCCACTAGAAGTGTTGGCGGATCCATGTACATCTTGGTGCTAGTTAGATGAATGGAAAGTATTGAACAATGGACCTCATCCAGGATGTCTCTCCTTAGCTTCACATCACCTGGAATACAAACACGATCTCCCTTCCACAAACTGGGATCCCCAACTCAAAAACCATCAAACTCGTCCCACAAGAAATGATGATACAATTCTTATAACTTATGATCTGCCTGTTGTACCTAGACGATCCTATCCCATAGATCACTATACTTCATCAATATAGTCATTACATCAGACGTGCTCTCAAATGGATGCCACTCACTGAGTTTAGTGAGAACATCTCAAGTCGGAAACCTAGTGCCCCCTACTCAAGGCATCTGCTACCACATTTTCCGTAGAAGTATGGTAAGAGATAGTGCAATCCTAGTCCTTCGGTAGTTCCAACTATCGTCTCTGCCTCATGTTCAGCTCTCATTGATCAAATATGTACTTGAGGCTCTTGTGATATTTGAATATCTCGAATGTCACCCCATATAAGCAGTGGCACCATATTTTTAGTGTGAAGACTACAAACCTCTAGCTCCAAATCATGAGTGGGGTAGTTGCACTCATGTATCTTCAACTGCCGTGATGCATAAGTTATGACATGTCCTCGTTGCATCAGTACGACACCCAAACCTTTGTTGTAAGCATCCGTATAAAAAATGAAATTCAAAGTACCATATGGGAAGGTAAGAATGGGAGCAGTAGCAACCGCTCCTTGAATGTATGAAATCTCTGCTCACATTTGTCACTCTAGACAAATGTCACATCCTTATGTATCAACATTGTGAGGGGTAATGCAAACCTGGAGAATCCCCTAACGAATCATTTGTAATACTGATCAAGGACAAAGAAACTGGGAATCTCTATAGCTGTCTTGGGTTGATCCGAAGATAAAATGACCTCTATCTTGGCAAGGTCAACCACAACCCCTGCCCCTAAAATTACATGGCCTAGAAACGCCACCTCAGAAAGCATGGACTCGCACTTGCTAAATTTTGCATACAACTGATGCTCTCGAAGGGTCTCTAGCACAGTACAAAGATGTGACTCGTGCTCGTGCTCATCATAGGAATAGACTAGAACATCATCAATGACCACAATAATGAACCTATCCTAGTAAGGATGAAAGACTCGATTCATTAAATCCACAAATACTATATGTGAATTCATGAGTTAGAATGACATCACCATGATCTCGTAGTGACCCTATCTCATGCGAAATATGGACTACATCACATCTGAGTCTCTTATCCTCAACTGGTGATATCCACATAGTAAATCGATTTTGGAGAACATTGTTGATCCCTATAACTGATCAAAAAATCATCAATCTATGGGAGAGGATAACGGTTCTTGACCATCCGCTTGATCACTACTTGTAATCAATGCAAAGTATCATGGATCCATTCTTATTCTTGATAAAGAAGACTAGTGCTCTCCAATGTGATGTACTGAGGTGGGTGAATCCATTCTCTAGAATCTCATGCAACTGCTCCTTGAGCTCTCTCGGCTTAGCTGGTGCCATCCTTTATGGAGGGATAGAGATATGATCTATATCGGGTAATAGAGTGATCTCAAACTCTATCTCACTTTCTAGGGGAAGTCCAGGTAAATTATTTGGAACACATCATGAAACTCATGTACTACCCGAACCTCTTTGATCATCCTATCTTGAGTGGATGTATCAACATTGTCTGCAATGTATCCCACACATTCCTGACCGAGGAACTGCTATTCTCTTAAGGAATATACGTACTCAACCTTTGTATCTGATTTACGTGTATCGAACTAGAAGACTTGTACTCATAGTAAGTGGAAGACAATCATCTTTTCAAAGTAGTCCAGGAACACATGGGACCTCTCAAGCCATTACATGCCCAAGATTATGTAAATTCCTCTAACTATATCAATAGTAGGAATGCATGCATCTCATGCCCATTGATCTGTACAACTACATCATCGACTGCCTGACGTATAATGACTAAATGCCCCCATTAGGCACTTGATGTATTATGGGGTAGGTACACTCATTACATACATGCCCAAAGTGGGCACCAAATAGCGTACGAGAAAATAATACGTATCCCGAAAATCAAATAAGGCATGTAAATGATTTCCAACTACTGAAATTATATCTCAGACGACTGATACATATGCATGATCGTGTGTCATGGTATTTAGCACACCACATAGAGATGGTGCACTGGACCCTGAGATGTTGAATGACTATTGTGGAGTGCCCTATGAATCTCAATTTCCACGACGAAAACCTAATCCCTGAAACTTCTCGGATGGTCTTGCTGATATCACGCTCTACTTTTGGGTATCCGAACCAATGGTACGGTAAGGACACTAGGCCTTGATGGGACCCAACTGTATGCAGTAGAACCAAGTCATTCCTGATTGAGAATGTGTGCCTCTCAAAACCGAACTAACACACCCATATCTACATCTATAAACAAGTGTCGTGGAGTGAGACGGTCCTGCACCACGACTAGCTAATACCTGCCCCAAGGTAGGAGATGGAGTAGATCCACTAGCTGACTATGTCACTATAATGAGTTGGTGACAATGCTCTCGATGGAAATGAAAAAGTCTTGGCATACTGCTCGACAATGTGGAAAAGTTGGTAACTATGCCTATACTAATGGTGCTTGGCTATGTGTAGCCTCCCATCTTGTCACCTTGGCAGTTAATTCCTTGATAGAGGTAAGATACAAGATAGCGAGCATGTCCTATACCTCCTAGTGCATACCATTGATGAACTTCTGCAAGTTCTCCCGTGGATAAGCTGTAGTGATATGAGAATGGTGAGACAACTCCATGTATCGTATCGGGTATTCTTGGACCATCATCATCCATGTATAAGCTCCATGCCTCTACCTAGTGCATGGGATAGAACTTGTTGCAAAACTCCTCCATAAAAAGATCCCAAATGATGGTCTCTATTAGATGCTCCTAGATATCATGCCACCATCTCTTTGCATATCCAACCAACGAGAACTCGGCAAATGTAACCCACTCCCTCACCGATTCATGAATCATTCCAATCACTACAGACATATACTTGATCTGAAGCTTTGTCTCCATTTCTATACCAGTTGCAAAGAACTACTGTACCTGAGCTCGCTGGTATGCGGTGTACATAGTCTCGTGCATGTGTAAATCATTTGCATCCCCCAAATGGCTTAGGCTCTAGAGATATTAGCCTTTATAAGATTTCCTCCTCCTCTTGAGAATGATGATAAAACAAGCCATCCTGCTGATGTCGCCTTTGCTCAATTGCCTCCTAGCAGTGTTGCATGTCCTGCATATCATGGACCATGAATGCCAACTATAGTGCTACATCATGATCCACACGAGGTGGCATGGTTCTGCTTAAAGAACCATATCATCAATACTTGTCTTTATTTATGAGAGATACGTAGACATGTATACTACTATTTTTATGTTATTCGTGTCAGATAAAAAGACTCTCGAACACCACCTTGTACTTCAAATGCCACTGAGAAATTAAATAGGTGGAATGGAAAGGAATATCATTATTCTAATATCAAATCATGACATCCATCCTCTGAACCCTATACTCAAGATTCCAATCCACACAATGTAATGCGACAATCGAATCATAGAAAGTTAGCTAGAAAACATAGCATAAAAGGAACATTGGAAATGTAATAAACTTTTTCAAATAACATTACAGATGCATTCACTAGTAACCATGTCCACAAATATACAACATACATGTATACCTGAATGCACATACATATATGCAAACAATACCTCTCAAAAGTACAAGTAAGACAATAGAAACTATAAAAGTTGACATACTTAAAATTAACAAACCAACAACATGAGAACAATACCAAGACAAGCCTCTCACCATTATTGCTGCTCCTAAGAATCTACCAGATTCACGAAAGTAGGCACGTCATGAGCAAAGTTTCTTAGTATGATTCTAAAACAACTAACTATGAAAGAACCACTAGAATCTAGAAAGTATGCAAAAGTAGGAAACTATTTAAATCCAAACCACATTATAGCTGACTAGAAAATCTAAATCCTTTATCCTTATCCTTGTGATACCAGCATCATGGATAGTATGTGGTATTGGTTCACGTGGAACCTCGCTCTATGACTCTAAGGCTTCGGATCCTTAGGTTTGGGATGCTTCCATAGGTATGCAATGAAGTATAACATCCTAACTTAGTTCCAACACATCTACTAGTTGTCCTAAATTCAATCATGAACATTCACACTTTACCCGTGTGCTAAGTCAAACCTTATACTTTACCATATGCCAAGTCAAAGCCCACACTTTACCGTGTGCAACCTTCACCACTTGTCTATAACCAACCCTTCTAATGTCTAGTCTTGAAATCATCCTGAATCCTCTCTTCCAGATAAAGCACAATTTCTAGAACTTCCTGCTTAATGCTTCCACTTAGAATACCAACCGATGTAGCCTGCACCAGTTAGTACACAAGTGTCAACCCTAAGTGAAAGAAGCAAACTACAAACATCCCATCATAACTACTTGGCACCACATATCTGAAACCAAGATTGTACACCGGGCAAAAAGGGTACACTAGTGTGCCAAGTAGCATGTCCCTCGACCAACGACTTGTCAGGACCCCATGGATGTGTACCCTCCCTTGGCGGTGCTACTACAAACTACCCCTATGTTACTAAAAGTCAAACACCACGATATGAAATCAGAATTACAATGGGAAACTCAACCGTTGGCCCTAAGAGTCGAAACTCATATCTGAAGGTGTACACATGATGCTTCACATTCTCATCCTAACTAGAAATCAGAAAATCCATTATCATTCTTTAATATAAAATTAAGTTGTACGAGATCCATTTTACTTGATGATCAATTTATTTCTATAATCAAGATACTTAACATAAATATCAATGTCCTATAAGGTCTACACCATTTTCAAAATCAAATTTATAAATTTTAATGGATCCACGATCCCATAATGATTGATAATCCAACTTTATTAATTACTAATTGATCATCCAGTCAATCATGATCTATCATTTTGGGCTAAAATGATTGACCAACCTTAAGGACATGATTGATCAAGCATGTTCAATCAAGAAAGTTGTATGATCAATCATACCTGGAAAGTATTAGCCAGAACTGTTGGAAATGCGAGCCCACGGCGAGCCATTATGCAATAAATGTTATTGCAATTCA
Organism: Ottelia alismoides; assembly: GCA_037367405.1. Lineage (NCBI taxonomy): Eukaryota > Viridiplantae > Streptophyta > Magnoliopsida > Alismatales > Hydrocharitaceae > Ottelia > Ottelia alismoides. The sequence continues at coordinate 554,471 of JAZKJV010003403.1, forward strand.
CTCCTTAATCTGAAATGAAGAATACATAATTTGCATAATAGGTCCCTTAGTACAATTAGGGTTATGTACCATGGCCATCTTGATGATCATACAGCTGTTGATTCAACTATTGAATCATAGAGGCTGGTGCTTAAATGAATATCTAAAGAGTTAGATTGAGGACTCATCAAGCACCGTCAGATGATTGTTAAGAGATGATCTCCAGCCTGAGTAGGAGATGGCAATCCTTATCTCTGAAGGCTGATATCTGACCGACCTCTTGATGCAGGTCCTCTGCATAGGAATAGAGATTCGGAGGTGTCAGATTAGTTAGGTCAAAGAGTTGACTTAACGAGATCGAGATAACCAAAGTCCTATATCGTATGCTGTCAGGATATAGGCATGCATCCTCTGACCGGAGACAGATGTGTTGCTATATGTCTAAGTATGTACATTTGGCAGACCAATAGGTTGATGACCTAATCAAGGTCTACACACCGGCGCGCTGGTGTGCATATAAGGGCATATGAGTAATACGATCTCTCAAAGGGATCATACAGGTTCAGTTACTGAACCGGAAGACATGAGCTCACTCATGAGATATTGGGAAGAATCAAATTCCGTGCGCACGGTCGTCTCGCTTTGGAAGCTTGACTGAATTTGTAGGTTTGATATATACTTTTGGAAAGTATATGATCAAGACCTAGGTATGATATATGCTTTTGGAAAGTATATGATCGATACCGACTCCCAATGATCGAATGAGAAACTTACTGATAAAACCATGAAGTAGACAGTATAAAGTTGATCGAATACTTCAGGTTTAGTCTAAGTCTTCCAGTATGCAGGATGTACAGGTATTGGGAATACCTGAGGGTGATGTGATCATAAACGATTGTATAACCATGACGCTTCCATTCCTAGGGAGTGATGAAACGGGTCTGGATTTTAGTGACTCCTCTCAGTAGAGAAGTGATCTGATCTTGGTCCAAGTATTGGACATTGATCTGAATGTGATTCAGATACAATGAGAAGATTAGATTTACGGTCTTGATTTAATCAAGCATCTATGGGAGGCCCGCGATCTGGATTTGAGATACGATCTCAATATCCATGTCACTATACGTGGAACAATACAATCGCCCTGTCCTTATCTCCAAGTATCTGCGGAGAAGGCGCATTATCCTTGAAGGAGTTCATGGATAATTCTATTGTTGATATATGTATCCGAGCATTGAGAAAATGGATAATTAAATGTGATTTAATTATCATGATTAATATGAATTTGATTCATATTATAAAGAGAGCTATCTTAGATAATTAGATTATCAAAGATGTAAGTAATATGAATATGATTCATATTATTTGGACACAAGAGAATAGAGATCCAAGATGATTAAATATGATTTAATTATCATGGATATGAATAATGTGGATAGCAATATCCATATTAGTCATATATATTATAAATGTGATTTATAATATATAAGAGAGAGCTATTTGTAATTTACATTTGTTAATTAAATGTTAATGTGAATTGGATTCACATTGGACATCAAATTGAAAATGTAATTTACATTTTGTTTTGGGTTGTGAATGTGATTCACAATTTTTCAATGGCATGATTGTAATGTTCACAAAATAAATTGGATTTATTTTTGTGAATTAATTTGCAACAAAAGTTGTTGCAAATAATGGAGATTACATAAAAGGTGAAATAGCCACCTTCCTAATGGAGGAGGGTGGACGGCCACCACTCCCATTAGGAAAGGGAGGCCGTCCCCCCTCTCCACATGGAAGGAGGCTTTCTCTCCTTTCATTATCTCCATGTATTGATGATTTAATTTTGTAATTAAATTGTGTTGATTTATCAACATATATTTAATTTAAATTAAATTAATTGTTGTTGTGTTTTTAGCAACAAATCATGACCATTGAAAGAAACACAAATTGATGTGGACCATTGGATTTGTGTTGACACATGGATTGAGATCCATGGATCCCAAAACCCTATAAAAGGAGAGGCACCCCATTGCTCTTCTGGAGACACATAAGTTGAGGCAACAAATCTCTCTCTCTCTCATTCTCTCTACACGTCCTCTCTCCATCTCTCTCATGTGGCCGTCCACCATGGATGCCCTAGAGAGGTTCTCCATCGCCGCGGCATCGTCGTTATGCTGCCCGATGGTTTGCTCGTGGATCTCCGTCTCCTTCGGTGCGCCCCGCTCGTGAAGAAGACATCGGATCTCGTGTATCGAGATCAGGAGATCCGCCGCTTGGATCATCAACATGGATTGCGAGAAGCACGCGGTTCATCCCCGCGCTCGCAAGCGTCTCCTCCGACGGATCGGATTTGAGACAGGAGGTCTCTTCGTTCAGAGACTTGATCGCAACCACGCTTCAAGAGGTAAACCTAATACTTGGTTGTGGTTTAGACGAAACGATCCGAGAAGTGTTCTTGGATCATGTAGTTTCGTCACATGAAATTTTTTTAATTTCCGCTGCATAGAACAACTAGTGCGACCAGTCGTTCTTCGTCGTATTCGATGCGACGATCACGCTTCCGTGATGCGCTTGAGGATCTAACCATATCCTTCAAGTGGCATCAGAGCCAGGTTGGTGTTTTTGGATACGATCCATAAACCGAGGACGACTTGGGTTCATTAGGGTTTGCGAAAGTTTTCTTGCATTTCATTTTCGCATCTCTGTTTTGATATTATTTTCGGCACTGTTTAAATTGTTTAAACACGAAAATAATTTTCGGATTTTATTCCCCATTAAATAAGGAAACCGTAGGATCTGAGTTTGCGTGATTTCGATTCCGTTTGCTCTAGATATGCTCATTTTAGTGAACATGTATCCACTGTTTCGGGGACTGCGGATCATGACGTAATTAAGATGTTAATTGCGGATTTGAAACGCCTTGAAATGCGTGCAAATCACTTGGGTTCTGTTGTAAATCAAGTTAGCAAACTTTAGAAATTTACTTTGCTTAATTTGGATTTAAATTGATTGAGATATGGTATTTTTAGTAAGTGAGGGTCACTGCTGAAAATACTTTCCTAATCAAGAACCTAGTGATTGTCATTTAATTAAGTAGTGAAATTAAATTGTTTAATTTCCTGGAATAATTATGCATAAATATTTGTGAAATATTTAAATGATAATTATGTCCTTAAATGACTTTGCCCTAACCAACAAATGATTAGATGTGATCTAGATCAAGATTGGTTACATGATCTACATGATCAACATTCCAACAAACATGTTGCTTGAATAGGACTTGGGATTTGTTTAGCAAATCTCATTATAATGTTAATCAAAAATGTTTTGATTATTACTATATGGTACAATTTCGGTTGAAGAACCGATGATCATCTCAAGTACAAATTAATCAATTTGGCATTATCCTTTCCCGAGGCGGATATGGTGCCTAGTCGGAGAGCATTGGGGTTGCGGGTTGCAACGTATGTGGTCCGTCCCACTCTCGTCGGTACTGGCCATGACAGCGGGTAGGGCCGTGATAATGTCCGAGGGATTAAGATGTATTTTTCTAATTATTAAAATTCGAAATAATACGTATTTGAGATAATACCATTATTCAAGTAACTATTAAAATGTTTGTTGGATATTAATTGGATCATTAATTTAATATGATTAGATTAATTGGAATCCAATTAAGATTGAAATACTCTAATATGATTAGAGTTAATAATTCCCTTGGAAGAATTATTTATGTGAATGTGATTCACGATAATTAATTAAAATTTGAATATGAGGTGGAGGATCACATAAGTGACATCCATGGTCTCCCGTCAAGGCGAAGGGTTCCGTCGCCAGGGATTGTATGTGGGAGACGCCTGTCCGAAGTGACAGCTCCTGTATGCAAGCGCATCTGGATCGGGCTCTTTGCTTCTCGAAAGAGTAAGGCCGTATACGTAGTGACCCCAATATCGGATCCTCATATTATTGGGGCGATATTGGATTGCGTATAGCGAGTACTAATCCTGTTGACGGTTGGTTCAATTAACGACGGGTCAACATCGCCTTAGGGGTGGTGGGCTCGGGTGTTAAAGACCGAATTGAGAAATGCAAGTTGGACTTGCAAAGCGGAATGTGTTCCCGCTTCTTTTTATCCGAGTTGCAGATTCTCATATTATTGGGATGTAACAAAGATAAGGAAGGAGATCCCAGATCTTGTTGAGATATAATGGTAAGTATATCTCTTACATTGAAAGTGATTGAGGGAATGAACTTTCAATGTTGACAAGGCAAGACAACTTTGATATAAAATCCTAAATCAAAAAAAAATATGTATTTCTATATTTATGCAAATTTCTTATTTCAGATAATCCTTCATTAAAACCCACTCAATGATATACTCAATAATAACCAGTGAAATATCTTGGATTGGACTCATGATCCGGATATTGTACTTGCAATTGGACACATAATGTATGTGGTTGCAATGTGCAAGTTTCCTCATAATATTGAGGAATGACAATTAAATAGATAATAGGACTACAACCCTAGGGTTTGTGTGTCTCTATAGTCTTGATCTCTCATCGGATGTACTTTGGAAGTGACCTGTCGATGATGATCGTAATTGTCAAATAATCCTTATAAAATTAATGAAGATATTCCGGCATACATATGTGCTCTTGACATTTAACATGAATGAGATGGTTCACTGCATCATGCAGAATGGTGGCTCTATAAGAGATGATGTATTCAAATTGTTTGAGTACCTACCTGAACCTATGTTTTAAGAGTTTAGATGGATGTAGATGATGAGTGTCATCATTCTACTATCTATACTCTGGTCATTCATGAAGCTTCATAATATTCATATTGTATGAATTCAATGAAGCATGTATAAATGTTGAAATGCTCTTACATAAGAGATCCTTAGTCTTAAGCAATGGTTGCTTATAGATAAAGGGAGCGCAGTGGAAGCATGGGTTGGACCCGAGTAAGAAGTATGGTCAAAGAGTTGACTATACATATATGACTTCCATATGTCATCCGAAGAGTTGGATGAATGCCAATACTGCAATAAGTTGATGTGTTGATAGTATGACTATCAAGTCTATCTAGAATCCTTAGAGAAGGACTCGGATGGAGCATCAGATTAATCTACATAAATCATTGATAAGATAAAGTCAAATAATTGTATCTCAATCTTCTGATGACATTTGCAATAGGTTGCATATGTTTTAGAAGACTGGAAAATTTGATCTTAAAGGTTTATAGTTATCCACATGGATATTGATGCAATTGTTGCAATAATCTCTGTTGGATTGATAGACTTGTTAATTTCAGTGGGAGAGTCCTTAGTCTTAGAGAATGTCTCTATGACCTAGATATAAGAATACACTCATTGTTTGTTTCTAAATGTTGGAAATAAACATGAATTCTGAGGTAGAACTATCATAAATAGTTATGATGGAGATATTTCAGATAGTAATCTAAAATCTAGTGGACTCCACTAAATTAGAAAATTGATGAATGGCTCATTAACATTTCTAAATGCTGAAATTAAAACTTAAGACCAATATGAGGATGAAGATCATTTGACAATGATCTAGCATCAAGCCTTGGACATTTGTCTATTGATTTGATCAATAGACTAGTAAGAGATGAAACTTTAGAATGTCTAAAATTTCAAAACTTACATACTTATGAATATTGTATTCAAAGTAAAATGTCCAATACACCTTTCTTAGAGAAAGGTGTAAGATGCCAAGGTATTCAGGATCTCATACATATTGATGTATGTAGATCATCTATATCATAGTAAACATTGTGGATATGTGATATCTATCGATGATTATGTATGATATGAGATTTCTTCTCTTCACCAAAGAAACCTTTGAAATGTTCAAAGATTTCCTTATTTTTGGTTTAGAACCAAAGTTTGAAGGAAGATAAAATGAATTTGATCTAATCTAGGTAGCAAGTACCTGTTAGATAAATTCAAAGAATACCTTATAGAGATATGAATATCATTTCTATCTCAATCCTCCTAACACACCTTAACTCAATAGAGTTATAGGCAGATACAATTGGATCATGTGTAACATGATATTATCAATGATGAATTTTAGCATAATTATCCCTTAGTTTCCAGGTATATATGTGTAGTAGAGACTACAATGTATATCCTTAATAAGGTTCCATGCAAGATGGAATCTAGCACTTGAGAGTGCTGCTTCATTAGGAAAATAAAGGATGGTATTGGATACCTACTTTATGACCTTGAGATTCTTGAAATATCTCATCTCTGAGAATGTGATCCTTGGAGGTTGAGACTCTTGAGAATCAAGATAAAAAAAAATGAAGTGTAGGAACTCATTTAATCTTGAAAAGATAATGAGGCTCCTAAAATTGGAAACTAAAAGGATAATTGAAGATGAAACACTAAAACCTCTTCAAATAAGTTTGAGGATGGATTCCATGTGTCAGAGAAATCTGACAATGATCGAACTTCATGTGATGAAGCTTCTGAAGATCATAGCATGGATAGATGGATGTTAGAAATAAAAGTCTAATGTAGACTTCATGTACAAGTGTTGTATATGGACCCTCGAGGATCCACCTATATGGGTAAGACCCGTAAAGGTGTAAATGGATCTTCAAGAGAAAGGGAACCTGAAGAGAAGGTACATACCTTCAAAGCATAGTTCGTAACAATGAGCTACACATGGAAGAGAAGACATTGCTTGCAATGAGACTTGCTTTTCGATGAACATGCTTAAAATCATCAGAATATTGCTAACCTTAGCTACACAACTTGACTATTGCATCTTCGAGATGTAAGTCCAGATTGCATTCCTCTATGAATATCTCTCTGAGGATATTCACATGAAGTAGCCCCAGGGCTTCATGGTTGAGGAAAGCAAGGTGTGCAAGATAAGGAATCCATCTAAGGACTCAAATAAGCTTCTTTGAGATAGACCATAAGATTTGATGAAATTATAAATGTTATGATTTCAAATGAAATCTTGATGAGCCATGCGAAGCTTAGTGGGAGTGCCTATGTGTTCATTGCGCTAAAAGTAGATGATATCCTGGTCATTTAAAATGATATAAGGATAATAATAAGTGTTTTATAATCTGGTTATTCCATATCTTGAAATATGATTTCAAAGATACCTCTTAGATCTTAGTTCTGAAGTTGTTCAGAAGCCAAGAGAAGATGATAATTGGACTGTCACATTTGTAGTATACCTTGGACATATTCTATTCATAGAAATTCCAAGAAAGGCTTCTAACCCTTAAGATATGGTACTGACCTATCTTAAGGGATAGCACCTCAAAGAGTTGAGGAAGTAAATGCTACAACTACTTGCACTTGTGCATTAGTTACGAGAAGCTGAGTGTATGCTAGAGTGTACAAATACCAGATGTCTGTCATGCAGTGGGAGTAGTAAATTGTTACTAATCCTACTGTAGAGATAAAACACTTGATTGCAGAAATAACAAAATCTTCATAGATGAGGAGATTTTTGAGATAGTAATCTCAAAGTCTTATCTTCAAAAGTTTAAGACCATGTAGATAGTGATCTATAAAGGTCTAAACTATAGATACCTTAGGAGATAGAGATCTCCGGGAATGAAGGTATTCTAATAAGGATTATGGGGATACTGGTTATGATGTCAGGGACACTGTAACCAACTAGATTGAGTATTGGTTGCATGAGATGCAACATTCGCATTAGATGCGAGCACTGTTGCTGGGGATATGCAAGTGCCGTAAAAGGACTTGGCGTAGTCTCGTAGGAACAGAGTGACTGATCAGCTTACCTAGCTATTTTCTTAATAGCCTATGATTGTCACATGAGTGCGGGTTTAAATGATTAGCCCATTAATGGCTCTTTGGGCTAGTGGGAGATTGTTGGAAATGCGAGCCCATGGCGAGCCATTATGCAATAAATGTTATTGCAATTCACTCCTTAATCTGAAATGAAGAATACATAATTTGCATAATAGGTCCCTTAGTACAATTAGGGTTATGTACCATGGCCATCTTGATGATCATACAGCTGTTGATTCAACTATTGAATCATAGAGGCTGGTGCTTAAATGAATATCTAAAGAGTTAGATTGAGGACTCATCAAGCACCGTCAGATGATTGTTAAGAGATGATCTCCAGCCTGAGTAGGAGATGGCAATCCTTATCTCTGAAGGCTGATATCTGACCGACCTCTTGATGCAGGTCCTCTGCATAGGAATAGAGATTCGGAGGTGTCAGATTAGTTAGGTCAAAGAGTTGACTTAACGAGATCGAGATAACCAAAGTCCTATATCGTATGCTGTCAGGATATAGGCATGCATCCTCTGACCGGAGACAGATGTGTTGCTATATGTCTAAGTATGTACATTTGGCAGACCAATAGGTTGATGACCTAATCAAGGTCTACACACGCGCGCTGGTGTGCATATAAGGGCATATGAGTAATACGATCTCTCAAAGGGATCATACAGGTTCAGTTACTGAACCGGAAGACATGAGCTCACTCATGAGATATTGGGAAGAATCAAATTCCGTGCGCACGGTCGTCTCGCTTTGGAAGCTTGACTGAATTTGTAGGTTTGATATATACTTTTGGAAAGTATATGATCAAGACCTAGGTATGATATATGCTTTTGGAAAGTATATGATCGATACCGACTCCCAATGATCGAATGAGAAACTTACTGATAAAACCATGAAGTAGACAGTATAAAGTTGATCAAATACTTCGGGTTTAGTCTAAGTCTTCCAGTATGCAGGATGTACAGGTATTGGGAATACCTGAGGGTGATGTGATCATAAACGATTGTATAACCATGACGCTTCCATTCCTAGGGAGTGATGAAACGGGTCTGGATTTTAGTGACTCCTCTCAGTAGAGAAGTGATCTGATCTTGGTCCAAGTATTGGACATTGATCTGAATGTGATTCAGATACAATGAGAAGATTAGATTTACGGTCTTGATTTAATCAAGCATCTATGGGAGGCCCGCGATCTGGATTTGAGATACGATCTCAATATCTATGTCACTATACGTGGAACAATACAATCGCCCTGTCCTTATCTCCAAGTATCTGCGGAGAAAGCGCTTTATCCTTGAAGGAGTTCATGGATAATTCTATTGTTGATATATGTATCCGAGCATTGAGAAAATGGATAATTAAATGTGATTTAATTATCATGATTAATATGAATTTGATTCATATTATAAAGAGAGCTATCTTAGATAATTAGATTATCAAAGATGTAAGTAATATGAATATGATTCATATTATTTGGACACAAGAGAATAGAGATCCAAGATGATTAAATATGATTTAATTATCATGGATATGAATAATGTGGATAGCAATATCCATATTAGTCATATATATTATAAATGTGATTTATAATATATAAGAGAGAGCTATTTGTAATTTACATTTGTTAATTAAATGTTAATGTGAATTGGATTCACATTGGACATCAAATTGAAAATGTAATTTACATTTTGTTTTGGGTTGTGAATGTGATTCACAATTTTTCAATGGCATGATTGTAATGTTCACAAAATAAATTGGATTTATTTTTTGTGAAATAATTTGCAACAAAAGTTGTTGCAAATAATGGAGATTACATAAAAGGTGAAATAGCCACCTTCCTAATGGAGGAGGGTGGACGGCCACCACTCCCATTAGGAAAGGGAGGCCGTCCCCCCTCTCCACATGGAAGGAGGCTTTCTCTCCTTTCATTATCTCCATGTATTGATGATTTAATTTTGTAATTAAATTGTGTTGATTTATCAACATATATTTAATATAAATTAAATTAATTGTTGTTGTGTTTTTAGCAACAAATCATGACCATTGAAAGAAACACAAATTGATGTGGACCATTGGATTTGTGTTGACACATGGATTGAGATCCATGGATCCCAAAACCCTATAAAAGGAGAGGCACCCCATTGCTCTTCTGGAGACACATAAGTTGAGGCAACAAATCTCTCTCTCTCTCTCTCATTCTCTCTACACGTCCTCTCTCCATCTCTCTCATGTGGCCGTCCACCATGGATGCCCTAGAGAGGTTCTCCATCGCCGCGCGCATCGTCGTTATGCTGCCCGATGGTTTGCTCGTGGATCTCCGTCTCCTTCGGTGCGCCCCGCTCGTGAAGAAGACATCGGATCTCGTGTGTCGAGATCAGGAGATCCGCCGCTTGGATCATCAACATGGATTGCGAGAAGCACGCGGTTCATCCCCGCGCTCGCAAGCGTCTCCTCCGACGGATCGGATTTGAGACAGGAGGTCTCTTCGTTCAGAGACTTGATCGCAACCACGCTTCAAGAGGTAAACCTAATACTTGGTTGTGGTTTAGACGAAACGATCCGAGAAGTGTTCTTGGATCATGTGGTTTCGTCACATGAAAATTTTTTAATTTCCGCTGCATAGAACAACTAGTGCGACCAGTCGTTCTTCGTCGTATTCGATGCGACGATCACGCTTCCGTGATGCGCTTGAAGATCTAACCATATCCTTCAAGAACCACTCCGACGATGTCCTGCGAACTCAAATTTATAAAATATCCAACTATACCATTGTGTTCCTACTAACATCCACATTACGAAAACATGCTTGAATCATACATGCAAACCATGTATTGATCGAAAAATCTGAAAACGTGATGTGATAAGTTATCCGTCATGCCCAAAACAACTACAAAACATGATGAAAACACCACCAACAAATAGCTCATAACCTTGTAATCCAATGGTGTAAAACATCATAATCCAACAACAAGAGAAGTGTCGAAAATCATACCTCGAGGTCATCCCTCATGATTCTTCCCTGCCTGGAAAGGATGTTCTATGATGTTTAGCATGAATTCATGTCCACCACATGACTCCTCACACCGAGATCTTAGAAATGACGCCCTCGGATCTTCAATTGGTAGTCGAAAATATCTCCGATGGTGGAGCTTCGATGAAGGGGGAGGAGTAGCGGTGAGTCTAACTGGCCTAGTTAGCCTAATCAGTTTGGGTGTACCCCCTTATATAGGTACAGATCTAAACGAATCCAGATTCAGATCCGGGTCAAACAACCATAAACCTACCATATTTTCCCTGTAACATCCCCATACAAACTCTGATTTCGATTTTCTTGGGCTCGTTGACAAGGTTACAATGAGTACTACAAGATACAATGGTCATTTATCTGATTTAACCACTGAATTAGGCCTGGATTCTAGAGTTAATGATTTCATATACTTAAAGGTCTTATAATGTGCTTTTTGGTAGTTAATTGCACATCCACTAATATCCAAGAGCGACACTTGTGACATCCGGATTCGAATCACCAAAATTCAAATCGAATCTGACCCAATTAGGGTCCATATGATTCGATAAAATTTTTGATCAATATTAAATGATACGAATCAATCCAGATATCGTAAATTAATTTTTTAGGATTCAATCAATCAAAAATCAATTGGATCATAATTCATATCATCGAAAAGTCGTGACACAATCAGAAATAAAAAATCTGGGAGCACCCTAAACTTTGTATCAACAAAATAAGACCAATGAAATCGACCGTTTATTGATCAGAGACCACTTGACAATTGAAAATCGCAAAATGTGATCACAAATAAAGACAATATTTCATCAATTTCTAATTACATCGTAGATTAGAAAAGTATAAAATTTATAATATTTCATCGTCATTCCAAGACGGTCGAAATGTGCTACTGATCATCTGAATTGAGGATTCAGGTTGGAAATACAGATGACTTTGGTATACCATATAGGAGAGAGATAAAGATAAGGAAAGGTTTTTACACATGTCAATTCAAGCCAATACTTGTCTCTTTCTTCTTCCCCACTTTGCAAACACCAAAGAAACTTCTCTTGTTTATATAGCACCTCACCTTTTACCTTTTCTCCATTTTTTCCCTCAAAAGAAAAGCCCCAAATTCTTCAATAGCTTCTAGCCAAAGAGCCCCTCCCCTTCCTCCTTTATTTTTGGCTGGAAGGTGGAGCTGTTGTCCTCCTCCTCAAGCAGCAACAACAACTGCTACTTCTAACTTCCAGCCGAAGAAATCCCCCCTGTTGCAATTCTTCGTTGTTGAAACAACTGCTGCTATTGAAGTAGCCCCATTTGATGCTATTAGGAGTCCTTGTAGCTCTCCTTTCCTATGGCTGGAGATCCATTTCTAGTAAATCCGAAGGTGCTTGGAGCCCCACCTCTCCCCATCAACTGGGAGCTACTACTCCCTTCTGCTAAGAAGTCCTACAGTCATTTAACTGCTCCTGAAGCCATCTCCTACTGTATGCAACATGTATTTGATGTAATTGCAACAACCAGAAGTGTTGTTTTTGATGCCAAATTTAATATCCAAAACTTGAGATCCAAGGTACAATCTTCCCCCGTCCTTTTGCTTCCTTCTATGTATGAGAAAACCAATTTCAAAATATATTAAAATTGCTTCTTAAATTTATAAAATTGTGGAATTACACATGGAATTGATAATGATTTCAGGCCATGAAATATACTCCAGTTTGCATGCATAAAAGATGAAATTTTAGTGGTGATTGCATGCATTTAGATGTAAATTCAGACCACTGACTTCATGATTTTAAATGTAAAATATTTGGAGGTAATATAATATGAGTTAGATATAATTCCTGTTCTATAATTGCTACAGTTTTCATGCTAAAAAGATTGGAAAATTGATATCTTACTGTTTCATGTTTTAAAAATATAAAGAATTGGGATTGAAGCTGGCATGAATATGGTTGAAAAAATAAGACCATAGTTAGCCACTGTTTTCATGGCTAAAAATTAGAAATTTGGGGTGATTTGCATTCACTTAGTGCTAAAATCAGACCATTATTATGCACTAATATTCATGTTAAAATGTGAAAGAATTAAGGGTGATTTACATGCTTGAATGATGAGAATTTGAGGATGATTGCATGTAATTAAATATAATCTCATACCACTTTTTATGTACTGTTCATACCTAAAAATTTGAAAGAATTGGGGATGAATTAATATATGAATTGAGGTTAACTTCAGACTAATTAGTTACAGATTTTTATGCTTGAAATATGAGAGATCTGGGGGTTGAATTAGCATGAATTTATGTCTACTTTCAGTCTAATTAGTTACAGATTTCATGCATTAAGAATGAAAGAATTTGGAAGTATTTTACATGCAATTGGATCAAAATTTAGACCATAAATTATCTGCAGATCTTATGTCTTAAAAATTAAAGGAGTTGGGTAATTTGGCATAGAATTGAACTTGATCCATATCTAATGAGTATCTCTAAATCTCATAAGTTAAAAAAGAAGAAAGTTGGGTAATCTGGAAAAGAATTGAAATTAAATTCAGATCTAATGAGTAGCTCTAAATATCATAAGTTAAAGAAGAAAAGAGTTCCATAATATGGCATAGAATTGAACTTAAATCCATATCTAATTAGTAGCTCTAAATCTCATGATTTAATGAAGAGAAGAGTTGGGTAATTTGGCATAGAATTGAACTCAAATCTAGATCTAATGAACAACTTCTAATTTAGTGATTTTAAAATAATGGAATAATCTTTCAAGTTTATAAACCAAATATGTAAAGCTAACCACAATAGAGATTGAAAAAGGAGGAGGAATAAAGTAAGTATGATGGTGAATCAGTGATGATAGTTATTTGTGCTGGTCATGGTAAACCTTACACCTTTCTGTGCAAGGGTGCAGTGGCCCTCAACTAGGAGGAAGATATGACACTCAGTTTGAAGGATATGGAAAGATCCTTAAGTGCATAACAGAAGTGTGATGATCACATTGTATGGATCGGGAGCAACTAGTAACACTAGTTGCTCGAGGCAACGGAATTTTAAAAAAAATTGAACAATAAAACCACATCATCCGAGAACACTTCTCGAATCATTTCATCTAAATCACATGCATATATTAAAGTTTCCTCTTGAAGCATGGTTGTGATCAAGTCTTTAAATGAAGATATCTCCTGTCCCAAGTCCGATCCGACGGAGGAGATGCTTGCGAGCATGTTGATGAAATGCGTGCTCCTCGCAATCTGTGTTGATGATCCAATTGGCGAATTGTTGGACATGCGAGCCCACGGCGAGCCATTATGCAATAAATGTTATTGCAAATATCATTCCCTGATCTGAAATGAAGAATGAATAATTTGCATAATAGGTCCCTTAGTACAATTAGGGTTATGTACCATGGCAATCTTGATGATCATACAGATGTTGATTCAACTGTTGAATCATAGAGGCTGGTGCTTGGATGAATATCTAAAGAGTTAGATTGAGGACTCATCAAGCACCGTCAAATGATTGTTAAGAGATGATCTCCAGCCTTAGTAGGAGATGGCAATCCTTTCTCAATTAGGAAGATATCTGACCAACCTCTTGATGCAGGTCCTATGCATAGGAACAAAGATTCGAAGGTGTCAGATTAGTTAGGTCAAAGAGTTGACTTAACGAGATCGAGATAACCAAAGTCCTATATCATATGCTGTCACGATACATGCATGCATCCTCTGACCGGAGACGGATGTGTTACTATATATTTGAGTATGTACATTTGGCATACCAATAGGTTGATGACCTAACCAAGGTCTATACACCGGCACGCTGGTGTGCATATAAGGGCATATGAGTAATACGATGAGCTCCCTCAAGAGATATTGGGAAGAATCAAATTCCGTGTGCACGGTCGTCTCGCTTTGAAATCTTGACTGAATTTGTTGGATTGATATATACTTTTTGAAAGTATATGATCAAGACCTAGGTATGATATATGCTTTTTGGAAAGTATATGATCGATACCGACTCCTAATGATCGAATGATAAACTTACTGATAAAACCATGAAGTAGATAGTATAAAGGTGATCCAATACTTCGGGTTTATTCTGAGTCTTCCAGTATGCAGGATGTACATGTATTGGGAATACCTGAGTGTGATGTGATCATAAACGATTGTATAACCATGATGCTTCCATTCCTAGGGAGTGATGAAACGGGTTTGGATTTTAGTGACTCCTCTCGGTAGAGAAGTAATCTGATCTTAGTCCAAATGTTGGACATTGATCTGAATGTGATTCAGATGCAATGAGAAGATTAGATTGGCAGTCTTGATTTAATCAAGCATCTATGGGAGGCCCGCGATCTGGATTTGAGATATGATCTCAATATCCAAGTCACTATACGTGGAACAATACAATCGCCCTGTCCTTATCTCCAAGTATTCACGGAGAAAGCGTATTATCCTTGAAAGGGTTCAGGACAATTTAATTGTTGATATTATGTATCCGAGCATTGAGAAAATGGATAATTAAATGTTATTTAATTATCATGAGGAATATGAATTTGATTCATATTATAAAGAGAGTTATCTAAGATAATTGAATGTGATTTAATTATCAAAGATGTGAGTAATGTGAATGTGATTCATATAGACCCAAGATGATTAAATGTGATTTAATTATCGTTGATATGAATAATGTGGATAACCCTATCCACACTAATCATTTATATTATAAACGTGATTTATAATATATAAGAGAGCAATTTGTAATCTACATTTGTTAATTAAGTACTGATGTGAATTGGATTCACATTGGACATTTAATTGAAAATGTAATTTACATTTTATTTTGGGTTGTGAATATGATTCACAAATTTCCAATGGCAAGATTGCAATATTCACAAAATAATTATGAATTATTATTGTAGAATATTTTACAACAAAAGTTGTTGGAAATTATGGGAGAAATTCATGGAGATGTGTAATCTTGTGAGATTACATGGATTTGTCTCCACCATGGAGAGGTGGTGGACCACAAGGAAATTGGTAGCCGTCCCCACCACTCCTATTGTGGAGATCTCCATGCAAATCTCTCCATAATTCCTTGATCTAATTTAGTATTGAAATATATTTGAGATGTCAAATATATTTGATTTAAATTAGATTATTATATGTTGGTTTTTACCAACAACAATCTTGACCATTGGATTGGACATAAAATCAATCTCATCCATTGATTTTATATGTCCCATGGATTGAGATCCATGGATCCCAAAATCCTATAAATAGAGAGCCATACCATGATCTCTAAGGCTATGCAATATTGGAGCAAACTCTCTCTCTCTCTCTCTCTCTCTTTCTCTCTACACGACAACCCTCTCTCTCCCTCTCATGGCCGTCCACCATGGATGCCCTAGAGAGGTTCTTCATCGCCACAACATCGTCGTTATGCTGCCCAATTATTTTCTCGTGGATCTCCATCTCCTTCGGTGCGCCTCGCTCGTGAAGAAGACGTCGGATCTCGTGTGTCGAGATCAGGAGATCCACAGCTTGGATCATCAACATGGATTGCGAGAAGCACACGCTTCATCCCCGCGCTCGCAAGCGTCTCCTCCGTCAGATCGGACTTGAGACAGGAGGTCTCTTCGTTTAGAGACTCGATCGCAACCATGCTTCAAGAGGTAACCCTATTACTTGTTTGTGTTTTAGAAGAAACGATCCGAGAAGTGTTCTTGGATCATATGGTTTCGAAGCATGAAAAAAAAATTTAATTTTCGCTGCATAGAACAACTAGTCGGATTAGTCATTCTTCGTCGTATTCGATATGACGCTCACGCTTCCATGATGCGCTTGAGGATCTAACCATATCCTTCAAGTGGTATCAGATCCAAGTTGAAGGTTTCGGATACGATCCGCAAACCTAGAACGACTTGGGTTCGTTAAGGTCGCGAAAGTTTTTGTCGCATTTGATTTTTGCAGATCTGTTTAGTGAATAAATTCGTCCATGTTTAAAATATTTAAAACGAATTAATATTGAATTTTGTTCCCCATTAAATAAGGAAACCATAGGATCTGAGTTTACGTAATTCGGATTCCGTTTGCTCGAGATATGGTTGTTTCATGTATGCACTGGTGCGGGAACTGCGAATCTTAACATGATTAATGAGTTAATTACTGTTTTTATCTTCCTCAAAATGCATGAAACATCACTTGGCTTCTATCCTAAATCAAGTTAGAAATCTTTGAAAATTGAGTTTGTCTAATTTGGATTTAAATTGATTGAGATATGTTAATTTTAGTGAGTAGGGATCACTGCTGAAATTACAGTCCTAATCAAGAACCATGTGATTGTCAATTAGTGAAATTAATTGTTAATTTCATGAAATAATTATAGAAAGTATTTGTAAAATATTGGAAGATGATTATTACCTTAATTGACTTGGCCTCAACCAATTAATTGATTAGATTTGATCTAGATCATAATTGGAAACACAATCATCAAACTTGATGCTTAAATAGGATTGGGAATTTGTGTAGCAAATTTCCTTATAATAAAAAATATTTTGATTATTACTATATGGTATAATTTCAGTTGAAGAACCGATGATCATCTCAAGTACAAATTGATATATTTGACATTATCCTTTCCTGAGGTGGATATGGTGTCTAGTCGGAGAGCATTGGGGTTGCAGGTTGCAACGTATGCGGTCCGTCCCACTCTCGTCGGTACTGGCCATGACAGCGGGTAGGGACTCGATAATGCCAGAGAAAATCAAGGTGTATTTTTCTAATTATTAAAATCGAATTAATACGTACTTTGAGATATTACCATATATATTTAAGTAAATCAATCAAGTTTGTTGATTGAATTGGATTGATAATTAATTTAATATGATTAAATTGATTATGTCCAATTGAGACACTTTATTATGAATAGAGTTGTTATTTTCCTTGGAAGAATTAATTATATGAATATGATTCATGATAATTAATTAAAATTTGAATATGAGGTGGAGGATCACATAAGTGACATCCATGGTCTACCGTTAAGGCGGAGGGTTCCGTCGCCATGGATTGTATGCAAGAGACACCTGTCCGAAGTGACAACTCCTGTATGCAAGCGCATCTGGATCGGGCTCTTCGCTTCTCGAAAGAGTAAGGACGTATGTGTAGTGACCCCAATATCAGATCCTCATATTATTGGGGCGATATTGGATTGCGCATAGCGAGTTTTATTCCTGTTGACGGTTGGTTCAATTAATGACGGGTCAACATCACCTTAGGGGTGGTGGGCCCGGGTGTTAAAGACCAAATTGGGAGATGCAAGTTGGACTTTCAAGGCGGAATGTGTTCCCGCTTCTTTTTATCCGAGTTGCAGATTCTCATATTTTTGGGATGTAACATAGATAAGGAAGGAGATACCAGATCTTGCTGAGATATAATGGTAAGTATATATCTTACATTGAAAGTGATTAAGGGAATGAACTTTCAGTGTTGACAAGGCAAAACAACTTTGATATAAAAATTCCTAAATCAAAGTAAAATATGTATATATATATATATAAATATATACACATGCAAATTTCTTATTTCAGATAATCCTTCATTAAACACACTCAATGTTATACTCAATAGTAACCAGTAAAATATCATGGATTGGACTCATGATCCAGATATTGTACTTGCAGTTGGACACATAATGTATGTGGTTGCAGTATGCAAGTCTCCTCATAATAATGAGGAATGACAATTAAATAGATAGTAGATATACAACCCTAGGATTTGTATGTCTCTATAGTCTTGATATTTTCTCGAATGTACTTTGGAAATGACATGTCGATAATGATCGCAATTGTCAAATAATCCTTATAAAGATTTAAGAAGATATTCTGGCATACATATGTGCTCTTGACATTTATCATGAATGACATGGTTCACTGCATCGTGGTAGCTCTATAAGAGATGATGTATTCAAAATGTTTGAATACCTACCTGAACAATGTTTTAAGAGTTTATATGGATGTAGATACGATGAGTGTCATCATTCTACTATCTATACTCTAGTCATTCATAAAGCTTCATATTGTATAAATTTAATGAAGCATGTATAAATGTTGAAATGTTCTTACATTGAATTCTTTTGAATTTAACATAAGAGATTCTTTGTCTTGAACAATGGTTGTTTATAGATGAAGAGAGCGCAGAGGAAGCATGGGTCATACCCAAGATGAGAAGCATAGTCAAAGAGTTGACCGCACTTCTGTGACTTCCATATGACATCCAAAGAGTTGATGAATGCCAATACTGCAATGAGTTGATGTGTTGACAGTATGACTATCAAATCGATATAGAATCCTTAGAGAAGGAATCAGATAGTACATCTGAATAATCTACATATAATCATTGAAATTGACTTTCTTATTTGATAAGATAAAGTCTAATAATTGTATCTCAGTCTTCTAACAACATTTGCAATATGTTGCATATGTTTTAGAGGACTGGAAAATTTGATCATAAAGTTTATAGTCATCCACATGGATATTGATGCAATTGTTGCAACAATCTCTATTGGATTGAAAGTCTTCATAGTTTCAGTGGGAGAGCCCTTAGTCTTAGAGAATGTCTCCATGACCTAGATATAAGAATATAGTCATTGTTTGTTTCTAAATGTTGGAAATAAACAAGAACTCTGAGATAGAACTATCATAAAGAGTTATGATGGATATATATTTCAGATAATAATCTAACATCTAGTGGACTCCACAAAATTAGAAAATTAATGAATGGTTCATTAAGATTTCTAATACTGAAAAATAAAACCTTGAAAGATCAATAGGAGGATGAAGATCATTTGACAATGATCTAGCATCGAGCCTTGGACATTTTTCTATTGATTTGATCAATAGACTAGTAAGAGATGAAACTTTAGAATATCTAAAATTTCAAAACTTACATACTTATGAATATTGTATTCAAGGTAAAAATGTCCAATACACCCTTCCTTGGGAAAGGTGTAAGATGTCAAGGTATTCAGGATCTCATACATATTGATGTATGCAGATCATCTATATCATAGTAAACATTATGGATATGTGATATCTACTGATGATTATGTATGATATGAAATTTCTTCTCTTCACTTAAAAACCTTTGAAATGTTCAAAGATTTCACATAATTTTGGTTTACAACCAGATTTTGAAGGAAGATAAAATGAATTTGATCAACCTAGGTAGCCTGTACATGTTAGATGAATTCAAAGAATACCTTATGGGGATATGAATATCATTTCTATCTCAATCCTCCTAATACACCTTGACTCAATAGAGTTATAGTGAGATACAATTGGATCATGTGTGACATGATTTGATCAATGATGAATTTTAGCATAATTTCCTCTTAGTTTCCTGGTATATATGTAGTAGAGATTACATTATATATCCTTAATAATATTCCATGCAAATAAGTTGGAATCGAGCACTAGAGAGTGCTACTTCATTAGGAAAATAAAGGATGGTATTGGATACCTACTTTATAACCTTAAGATTCTTAAAAGATCTCATCTCTGAGAATGTGATTCTTAGAGGACGACTCTCTTGAGAATCAAGATAAAAATGAAGTGTAGGAACTCATTTAATCTTGAGAAGATAATGAAGCTCCTGAAATCGGGAACTAAAAGGACAATTAAATATGAAACACTAATACTTCTTCAAATGAGTTTGAGGATGTATTCCATGTGTCAATGATCGGATTTCATGTGATGAAAATCCTGAGGATCATAACATGGAAATATGGATTTTAGCAATGAAAGTCTAAAGTAGATTTCATATACAAGTGTTGTATATGGACCCTCGAGGATCCACCTATATGGGTAAGACCCATAAAGGTGTAAATGGATCTTCAAGAGATGTAAGTCAAGATTGCATTCCTCTATGAATACCTCTCTGAGGATATTTACATGAAGTAGCCCCAGGGCTTCATGGTTGAGGAAAATAAGATGTGCAAATTAAAGAAATCCATCTATGGACTCATA
Organism: Ottelia alismoides; assembly: GCA_037367405.1. NCBI lineage: Eukaryota > Viridiplantae > Streptophyta > Magnoliopsida > Alismatales > Hydrocharitaceae > Ottelia > Ottelia alismoides. The sequence continues at coordinate 575,308 of JAZKJV010003403.1, forward strand.
TAATATTCTTATTGCTTGAACATAAGATTTGATGAAATTATAAATGTTATGATTTCAGATAGAATCTTGATGAACCATATGAAGCTTAGTGGGAGTGCCTTTGTGTTCATCGTGTTAAATGTAGATAATATCTTAATCATTTAAAATGTTATAAGGATAATAATAAGTATTTTATAATCTGGTTGTTCCATAACTTGAGATATGATTTCAAGGATATCTCTTAGATCTTAGTTCTGAAGTTGTTCAGAAGCAAAGAAAAGAAGATGTTGGGACCGTCACATTTGTAGTACACCTTGGACATATTCCATTTTCTGGAAAATTCTAAGAATGGCTTTCATCCCTTAAGATATGGTACTGACCTATCTAAAGGGATAGCACCTCAAAGAGTTGAGGAAGTCAATGCTAGAACTACTTGCACTTGTGCATTAGTTACGAGAAGCTGAGTGTATGCTAGATGTGTACAAAAGCCAGATACCTGCCATGCAGTGGTAGTAAAGTGTTGCTAATCCTACTATGGAGAGAAAACACTTGATTGCAGTAAAAACAATATCTTCATAGAGGACAAGATTTTTGAGATAGTGATCTCAAAGTCTTATCTTCAAAAACTTAAGACTTTATAAATAGAGATCTAGAAGGTCTTAACCGTGGATACCTTAGGAGATAGAGATCTCCAGGAATAAGGGTATTCTGATAAGGATTATACAAATACTGGTTATGATAATTATTAAGGTATAGTGTCAAGGACATTATAATAACTTTAACAAGATTGAGTATTAGTTGCATAAGATGAAACATTCACATAAGATGCGAGCACTGTTACTGGGGATATGCAAGTGCCGTAAAAGGACTTGGCGTAGTCTCATGGGAACAGAGTGACTGATCATCTTACCTAGCTATATTCTAAATAGCCTATGATTGTCACATGAGTGCGGGTTTAAATGATTAGCCCATTAATGGCTCCTTGGGCTAGTGGGAGATTGTTGGACATGCGAGCCCACGGCGAGCCATTATGCAATAAATGTTATTGCAAATATCATTCCCTGATCTGAAATGAAGAATGAATAATTTGCATAATAGGTCCGTTAGTACAATTAGGGTTATGTACCATGGCCATCTTGATGATCATACAGCTGTTGATTCAACTGTTGAATCATAGAGGTTGGTGCTTGGATGAATATCTAAAGAGTTAGATTGAGGACTCATCAAGCACCGTCAAATGATTGTTAAGAGATGATCTCCAGCATGAGTAGGAGATAGCATTCCTTTCTAAATTAGGCTGATATCTGACCGACCTCTTGATGTAGGTCCTACGCATAGGAATAGAGATGCGGAGGTGTCAGATTAGTTAGGTCAAAGAGTTGACTTAACGAGATCGAGATAACCAAAGTCCTATATCGTATGCTGTCACGATACATGCATGCATCCTCTGATCGGAGATAGATGTGTTACAATATGTTTGAGTATGTACATTTGGCAGACCAATAGGTTGATGACCTAACCAAGGTCTATACACCGTAGTGCTAGTGTGCATATAAGGGCATATGAGTAATACGATCTCTCAAAGGGATCATACATGTTCAATTACTGAACCGGAAGACATGAGCTCACTCATGAGATATTGGGAAGAATCAAATTCGGTGTGCACGGTCATCTCGCTTTGGAAGCTTGACTGAATTTGTTGGATTGATATCTACTTTTTGAATGTATATGGTCAAGACCTAGGTATGATATATGCTTTTTGGAAAGTATATGATCGATATCGACTCCCAATGATCGAATGATAAACTTACTGATAAAACCATGAAGTAGATAGTATAAAAGTGATCCAATACTTCGGGTTTCTGAGTCTTCCAGTATGCAGGATGTACATGTATTGGGAATACCGATGGTGATCATAAACGATTGTATAACCATGATGCTTCCATTCCTAGGGAGTGATGAAATGGGTCTGGATTTTAGTGACTCCTCTCGGTAGAGAAGTAATCTGATCTTAGTCCAAATGTTGGACATTGATCTGAATGTGATTCAGATGCAATGAGAAGATTAGATTTGCAGTCTTGATTTAATCAAGCATCTATGGGAGGCCCGCGATCTGGATTTGAGATATGATCTCAATATCCAAGTCACTATACGTGGAACAATAGAATTGCCATGTCCTTATCTCCAAGTATTCGCGGAGAAAGCGCATTATCCTTGAAAGGGTTCAGGATAATTTCATTGTTGATATTATGTATCCGAGCATTGAGAAAATGGATAATTAAATGTGATTTAATTATCATGACTAATATGAATTTGATTCATATTATAGAGAGAGTTATCTAAGATATTGAATGCGATTTAATTATCAAAGATGTGAATAATGTGAATGTGATTCATATTATTTGAACACATGAGAATAGAGACCCAAGATGATTAAATGTGATTTAGTTGTCGTGGATATGAATAATGTGGATAATCCTATCCATATTAATCATTTATATTATAAATGTGATTTATAATATATAAGAGAGAGCAATTTATAATTTACATTTGTTAATTAAATGTTGATGTGAATTGGATTCACATTGGACATTTAATTGAAAATGTAATTTACATTTTATTTTGGGTTGTGAATATGATTCACAAATTTCCAATACCAAGATTACAATATTCACAAAAAAATTATGAATTATTGTTGTAGAATATTTTTACAACAAAATTTGTTGGAAATTATGGGAGAAATTCATGGAGATATGTAATCTTGTGAGATTACATGGATTAGCCTCCACCATGGAGAGATGGTGGACGACCACCAATTCCGCAAAGAAATTGGTAGCCGTCCCCACCACTCCTAATGTGGAGATCTCCATGCAAATCTCTCCATAATTGCTTGATCCAATTTAGGATTGAAATATATTTGAGGCGTTAAATATATTTGATTTAAATTAGAATATTATTTGTTGGTTTTTACCAACAACAATCTTGACCATTGGATTGGACATAAATCAATCTCATCCATTGATTTTATATGTCCCATGGATTGAGATCCATGGATCCCAAAACCCTATAAATAGAGAGGCATACCATGCTCTCTAAGGCTATGCAATATTGGAGCAAACTCTCTCTCTCTCTCTCTCTCTCTCTCTTTCTCTCTGCACGACAACCCTCTATCTCCCTCTCATGGCCATCCACCATGGATGCCCTAGAAAGGTTCTTCATCGCCGCAGCATCGTCATTATGCTGTCCGATTATTTGCTCGTGGATCTCCGTCTCCTTCGGTGCGCCTCTCTGGTGAAGAAGACATCAGATCTCGTGTGTCAAGATCAGGAGATCCACCGCTTGGATCATCAACATGGATTGCGAGAAGTACGCGATTCATCCCCGCGCTCGCAAGCGTCTCCTCCGTCGGATCAGACTTGACACAGGAGGTCTCTTTGTTTAGAGACTTGATCACAACCACGCTTCAAGAGGTAATCATATTACTTGTTTGTGGTTTAGATGAAACGATCCGAGAAGTGTTCTTGGATCATGTGGTTTCGTCGCATGAAAAAATTTTTAATTTTCGCTGCATAGAACAACTAGTCGGACTTGTCGTTCATCGTATTCGATATGACACTCACGCTTCCGTGATGAGCTTGAGGATCTAACCATATCCTTCACGAATCTCCAAATCTCATCTCACGAGATCCAATATCTTCTTCACGAGCAAGATGCACTGAAGGACACATAGATCCATGAACGGTCAAAGCAGCGACACAACAGTGTGGCGATGATGGCGACCCTCTCTAGGGTTTAGGGTGGATGACCACTTTAAGGAGAGAGAGAAAGAGGCTTGGCATGTAGAGAGAGATAGAAGGGAGAGAGAATGTCGTTATTATGTGTTTTAAAGAAGAGCTAGGATTGTCTCTTCTTTATAGTATTTTCAGAGTCCATGGATTCCAATCCATGTGAAACACAAAATCAATGGTTGAGATTGATTTGTGTTCCTATTCAATGGCCTTGATTTTGTTGTAAAAAATACAACAATTAATTTAGATAAAATTAAATATATTTAATAATAAAAAAAAATTAATTTTTAACTAATTAATTAACATAGAAGGATAAGGAGGGAAGCCACCCACTCTCCTGTAAAGGGGGATGGCCACCGTTGTGACCAAGTCAAAGGGTGGCCACCCATCATCCATTAAATGAATGGTGTTAGCTCTTTTAATCCTTCATATATATTTAAAACAACTTTTGTTGTAAATTAATTCACAAAAATAATTTCAAATTAATTTTGTGAATATTGCAATCATGCTATTAAATAATTGTGAATCATATTCACAAGACAAAATAAAATGTAATTTGTATTTTCAATTAATTTCCAATATGAATCCAATTCACATCAACAATTAATGTGAAGATAAAAGCTCTCTCTAATATATTATAAATCACATTTATAATATATACAAATAATATGGATAGTGCTATCCACATTATTCATATATATGATAATTAAATCATATTTAATCATCTTGGATATCTATTCTCCCATGCCCAAATAACATGAATCACATCAAATTATTCACATCTTTGATAATTAAATCACATTTAATTATCATAAACAATTCTCCTCATATGAATCAAATTCATATTGTTCATGATAATTAAATCATATTTAGCTATTAATTTTCCTCAATGCTCATACACGTTATCAACTATGAAATTATCCTTGACATCTTTGAAGAATAATGCACTTTCTCCGCGTATACTTGGAGATAAGGATGGGGCGATTGTACGTTCCACGTACAGTGACGTGGATATTAAGTCCAAATCTCAAATCTAGATCTCAGGGACCTCCCGTAGATGTTTGACTAAATCAAAGTCATAAATCTAATTTTCTCATTGCATTTGAATCACATTCGGATCATTGTCCAACATTTGAACCAAGATTAAATTACTTCTCTAGTGAGAGGAGTCACTGAAGTCTAGACCTGTTTCATCACTCCCTCGGAATGAAAGCGTCATTGTTATACAATCGTTAATGATCACATCACCCTCAAGTATTTGTAATACATGTACATACTGCATACTAGAAGACCAAGAATAAACATGAAGTTTTAGATCTCATTTAGACCATCTTCTTCGGGGTTTTATCACTAGTCGATATCGATCATATACTTTCCAAAAGCATATATTATACCTATGTATTGATCATATACTTTCCAAAAGCATATATTAAACCTACAAATTCAGTCAAGCTTCCAAAGGGAGACAATCGTGAACAGAATTTGATTCCCAATATCTCGTGAGAGAGCTCATGTCTTTCAATTTTGTAAATGAATCTATATGATCCCTTTGAGAGATCGTATTACTCATATACCCTTGTATGCACATTAGCGCACCTGTGTATAGATCTTCATTAAGCCATCAACCTATCGGTCTGCCAAATATACATACTCAAACATATAATAAAATATATGTATCTGGTCAGAGGATGCATGCCTATATCATGATACCATATGACATAGGTCTTGGTTATCTCGATCTCGTTAAGTCAACTTTTTACCTAACTTATCTAACACCTCCGAATCTCTATTCCTATAAAGAGGACCTGCATCAAGATGTCGATTAGGTATCGACCCATTAGAGAAAGGATTGCCATCTTCTACTCAGGATAAAGATCATCTCTTAATAATCATTTGGCAGTGCTTGATGAGTCCTTATTCTAACTCTTTAGATATTCATCCAAGCACCAACCTCTATGATTCAACAATTGAATCAACATCGGTATGATCATCGAGATGTGCATAGTACATAACTCTAATTATATTAAGGGACCTATTATGCAAATTAGTTACTCTTAATTTCAACTCAGGGAATGATATCTGCAATAATATTTATTGCATAATGACTCGTTGTGGGCTCACATGTCCAATAATCTCCCACTAGCCCAAAAAGCCATTAATGGGCTAATCTTTAAACCCACCCTCATGTACTAATCATAAGCTATTTGGAAAAATAGCTAGGTAAGATGATTAGTCACTTTGTTCCCAAGAGACTACACCATGTCCTCTTACAATACTTGCATATCTCGTAGTAAAAGTGCTCATATCCAATGCGAATGTTGTATCTTATGCAACCAATACTCAATCTTGTTGAAGTAGTTATAGTGTCCTTGACACTATAACTCAATAATTATTATAACTAGTATGTAATTTCTATTATCCTTTTTAGAATGCCCTTAGTTTAGGATATCTCTATCTCCTACGGTATCTGCAGTCAAGACCCTTTTATATCATTATCTATAAAGTCTTAAGTTCTCGAAGATAAGACTTAAAGATAACTATCTCTAAAGTCTTGTTATAATTTGAAGGTATTTTTATTATTTCAATCAAGTGTTTTATCTCCATAATAGGTTTAGCAACAGTTTACTGCTTCCACTACATGATAGACAACTGGATTTTGTACACATCTAGCATGCACAGAGCTTCCCATAGATAATGCACTAGGGCATGTATCTTTGGCATTCACATCCTCAACTCTTTGAGGTACTGTCCCTTTAGATAGGTCAGTGCCATATCTTAAGGGAAATAAGCCTTCCTTGGGGTTTTCCCAAAAATGGAACATGTCCAAGGTGTACTACAAGTGTGATCCAATACCCTTTTTCTCTTTACTTTGAACATCTTCAGAACTAAGATCTAAGAGGTATCCTTGAGATATTTCATCTCAAGTTATGGAATAATTACATTATAAAATACTTATTCTCATCCTTATATCATTCCAAATAATTAGGATTTTATCTACATTTTAGGACGATGAACACAATGGCACTCCCACTAATCATCACAAGGTTTATCAAGATTTTGTATGAAATCATAACCTTTATAATTTCATTATATCTGATGTTCTAACTACTAGAAGCTTATTTGAGTCCATCAATGTAATTCTCTTACACACTTTATATTCCTCAACTATGAAGCCCTGGGGCTACTTCATATGAATATCCTCAATGAGGAATTCATAGTGGAATGCAATCTTGAATTCCATTTTTTAGATTCATAGTCAAGTTATGTAATTATAGTTAGCAATATTCTAATGGATTTAAGTACAGTCACTGCAGATCAAGTCTCATCGCAAGTGATGTCTTCCCTTCATGTGTATCTTGTGGATACGAGTCGTGCTTCGAAGATCTCTACCGTCTCATCAGGTTCCCTCTTTCTCTTGAAGATCCACTTACACCTAATGAGTCTTACCCTTATATGTAGATCCTCGAGGGTCCATATATAGTACTTGTATATGAAATCTACTTTAGACTTTATAGCTAATATCCATCTTTCCATGTCATGATCCTTAGAAGCTTCATCATATTGATCATCGTCATTTTCATCACTTTAATTGTTGTATTTTATCGTAGTACAGGTGGTGAAAATGGTTCAGCAAAAACCACAAGCTTTGAATGTTGTGGAGTATTTATACATGGCAAGTCTACCAAGGTCGATCACAGGGACACGAGCTACTATTTTTATTTATTGATTTGAGCTCAGTTAAGTGCAATGTGAATTGATTCTCAATTTCAGGTCTTTATGAAAATGCGTGAAGTACTATGCTAATTACAATGCAATAAAATGGAACATGCAGTTTTTAGTTGATTTTTATGCAATTATAGGATGATGCATGATAATAATGCAAGAGAACTTATATGCAGAACAAAAGATTACAAATATACCCTAATAATATCACTGAAACTGAGAAACATAATAGAGATTGAAATCAGGGTGAATTTGATCACAACATTAAATTCAGTCATCAAATCAGAGCAAGAACAAGTATAGTCGGGTCATCTAACACAAAAAAATCACTTCATTTAAAATGATGTCGGAGAGAAAATTAAACATGCCATGATGTAGATGAGGGAACAAGGATCAAAACGACACTAAAATCATGAAATTTGGATCTACGATGCTCAAGTAATGAAGAAAACAATGTAGTGGCATAATTGTAATAAAAATGCAAGAAAAAAAGATAAATATTACATTTAGGTCCCTGGAGGGACCTAAATGCAAATATCAAAAACTGCCTGGCCCCCAGTATAATTTTTCCATTACGTGTAGGAACCTTTTTGTAATACTTGCGAGGACCTCCTTGTAAAATACCCAGGCACACACGTGCTAAGCATAAGCCTGGGGTCTAATATGTAATTATCAAAACTTATGGGGTCATTCTTGCAATTTACCTAAGCCCTCACGTACAGAGCACGTGGGGGGGGCTAGGATCGGGAGGCGTAGTCGGCTCGGGCCACGTGGCATCTGTTGGATGTTTGACATGAGGTTCGGTAGACCCGAGCCTGTGGTTTGGATTAAGGCTTGGGTCTTCCACGCGTCTTCATCTCTGTCGTCCGATCAAGATGATTAGACGACACCTGTGTCATCTGGATCCTCCGCAGGCCACCGGAGAAGGCAGGGCTCCGGCGACCTGCTAGTTGCTCCACCGTGCTCAGTTGGGTAATCAGAAGGTCGAGGAAGAGAGCTGGAGGTCTGGCGGAGCTCCTTGAGCCAAGTAAGAGCTCCATGATTGTTTGGAGGTGCTCAGCAGAGCAAGGTCGTCGGAGGAAGAGCTCGAGACTGGCGAGGCGACACGAGCTCTGGTCATTGAGGAGAATTGATCTGCAGACATTAGAATAGCCAAAGCGTGCCTTGTTCAGTGCATGGGAGTGAAGTGGGGGTGAGTGGGAGCCAGATCAGGCGGAGCAGGTGGTGGCTCGAGTGGGTCCTCCGACGTGTTGTCGGAGGAGATGGATCGACGCGGAGCGGGCGGAGGAAGAAGAGAGGAGGTGATCGGAGATGGTGGCGAGGATGGGAATTGTGCGGCGAGGCTTATGAAGTAGTTAGGCAGTGATGAAGATCATCGTAGTTGATAGGAAACTGGCAAGGAAATAGATGAAAATTAGGTGGAAGTACCTGGAGGTCGGATGAAGAACATGCGAAGGAGGTGGCTAGGCTGAGAGCCTTGGAGGCACTCGGGTCGTCGCCCGGCGAGGTCAGTCGGGTCCTCGGATCTCAGCAGTGGCGGAGCCAGGCGCAACATGGCCATGGTGGCCGTGGGTCAACACCTGGGTAGGAGACCGTCGTCGCCTCAAGATAAGGCCCCTCCGCTGTCACCGGAGGGCCGAAGGCTGGGCCTCAGCTTGTGGAATGGTGGACGAAGGTGCTTGGAGCAGAGGAAGGCGGTTTTATAGGAGGTGATGGCCGAGCGTGCAGAGGGGGCGAGGCGTTTTTGAGCGGAGATAGTGGAGGCTAGGAATGATGGTGGCATTAAGTGAGGGTTGTGCGAAGATGGCGGAGGTATGTGGTATGTGGGGCGACCGTTACGACGAGGAGGGAGCTTCGGGGGTGATGGCTAAAATGGAAAGGGTGTGGGGCATTACGAAGGTGAACGACAGTGCTGGAAGAAGACGATGAACCACAGTTGTTGGATCTAACGATCCAACAACTTGGTTGAAGGCGCTGATGGAGGGTTGCGATTAGATCTTTAGGAGATGATCAAACGGTGGAGATTAAGTCACGCATGAGCTGATATGATGTGATCTGGAGGAGATCCAATGGTGGGAGAGAAAGAATTGATGTGGCGAGCGCTGAAGCGTACGGTGAATGGTTGATCGGATGGCTGGAATGAAAGGGCGACGTGTCACAAGGGGGGGGGCATAGGATAGGAGGTGAATCTAACAGCTGTGGATGAGGCAGGTTCGTGTCGTTAGGATCAGATCTGACAGTCAGATCTGATGGTGGGAAGTGGACGAAAGATGAACGCCGGAGATGGTGGTGGGATGAAGGTGATCAAACAGCTGAGAAGAGTGCTGGGTCGCAGAAGGAGATGCGGCCGCGTGGCGACGCTAGAGAGCGCCACGTGGCTACACCACAAAATTCGAAAAATATAAAAACAAAGAAAAATACAAAAGAAATAGTTAGAGGCAAAATTAGGAAAAAGAAAAAACATGAAAGTTGCTCGTCTCGACGAGATCTACAAGTTTCATGTTGGACAAAAAGCAAAAAGAGGTCATTTCTACAAAAAGGATTTTTGGGGGTATTTTTAAAGGGTTAAAAATACCGAATTTTATCTTTTGATTTGTTTTTGTATTTCTTAGTCTTTTTTAAAGGTCAGTGAATTATAGATAATTATTCTACATAATTTTTACGGTTTTTTGATGAGAAAATAATTACAAGAAAAATAAAGGAAATTAAATACAATTAATTAAGGTTAATAATACACAATATAATATAGGGCAAAAATAAGGAATTAATGGTGATTTTTATTTGATTGATTAAGCTATGGGTTTAATTTGCGGATTTAAGCATGATGAATACGAGATTCATCATACCCCTATACTTAAACCATGCTCGTCCTCGAGCATATAAAGAATGAAGGAGTCGGATTAATTCCTGATAATGAAAGTGAAGATTTTAAGGCTCAATCTTTCGAAGACCCTTAATTTAAGAGATCTTAAAATTCTAGGTTTATCTGAGCCTTAGTCAGAAGGAATCCAACTTCTCTAATCATGAGACTCTCATTTTGTACATATAATATAAGGATATGAAATTAGGTGTACTGCATTTTATGAGAGTCGAGTTGAGTCGAGGCATCACTCAAAGTTCCAGTTCCGAAGACTCTCCTCTAGACCTCATCCTCAATACTAGGGAATAAGTCTATTCTTGCTTCAGTCAACCGTCTCATTAGTTTGTCAGACTTGAAATGTAGTTAGACGGCCTGATGATGGAAGGCGTAGGATTGTGTCTAATTTTCTCTCCCTCACATTTGAACAAAGGGCCTCTCGAGTGCCTTTTTACTCAACCCATGTAGATTTTAGATTGCTGATCAATGTGTCTGTCAAGAGAGTTGGAGTCGTCTGCACGTTTTTCTGGGAGTACACTAGGGTGTGTCTCTTTTGAGTATCTAAGATACCTTAGACACCCAGACTTGTAGCATTTACGACGCAGAGCCCTTTTTTGGTGTCAGCCTGACCCTTGGTCCTAATTAGTGCTTGGTCCAAGTGGACACTTTAAAAATGTTTGGGAGCGCTCGCCATTTGTGGAAGCTCATTTATAATTTGACTTTGGATGATAGAGATTTTCCTTGACGTTTCATTGCTTTTGTTGTCTAGCTCCACTACTTTTACCAAAAGTTGGCGCACATTGATCAACAATTATCATTAATTTTCAACACACCCTGGCACTTAGGTCAATATCAAAAAGATAACATATGAATCTTATTCACATACTGTTTTGCTGACACTTAGGTTTTCTGAAGCCTTCATTAACTTTTATCCCATCCTCGAATATCATTAGATTGGGTCTAAACTCAAATCTCTAGTCCTAGTTCCTCAAGTGATATCTCAACTCATCTCATCAGTCATGCAGTTGTGCATGTGACTGTGCTGATCATATTCTTTTGAAGGTAGAGATGAAGAGTGCAATATAGCGCTCAAATCTTTCAAACTAGGGAAGTGTGGATAATTAAGTTCAAAAACCCTAATGACTAAGGCATGTTAACTCCAATTCTCAAGATCACAGAAATCCAATGTCCTCAAAATCCTCAAGCCTTGAGTGAATGTGTTTGTGTCAGGAATACACCAACTCCATAGTGACTTTTTGGCTTTTGCAGGTTTTTATGGATTTTTTTAATTCTTTGGAGAGACAATGACTGGCCCAGGCTCAAATGAATAAAAGTGTCTACTCTCAGCCAGGATGGGTGTAAGTACGATCTGTTAGACGGACCCGGTGTTACTTGAGGACGGAGCCTTCCGCAGTGTCCTCTAAACCACCCACTCTACTAAGGGAGATCGAAGTTCCCTTACTGAAAGTGTCTACTAAGCCTAGTAGTCAGAGTCTAATTCAAAGAAAGGTTTTCAACTTTTCATTTTTCATTTTTTTCTTAGAAAAGGGTTATTTACACAGATTAATCCCTCAATTTTTAAGAAAACAACTTTACAAGGTTTTTACAAAACTCAGTTCACAGGTTTACCAAAACCAAGCCCGAAAATAATTTTTTCAAAAAGTTTTAAAAATACGAGCTATGGCTAAAGTAAATATACAGTTATATACGGTATACCCCCCTATACTTAAGTTTTGATATGTCCTCATAGTACAAGTGTCATGAAGCCATGGCTCGATCAAATATAAGGTGATATAGCGGAACTGAGGAGGAGGGTCCCCCCATACTTAGGTCAAAAATTGACCTAAGTACAGGAAGACAATGTGAGGGATAGATGGATAGACGGGACCCCCTATACTTAGGCTACAATTAGCCTAAGCAATAGATCTGAATGAGGGGGGGCGAATGTCTTGTTTTTGGAGGAATAAATATACTATGATACATGGGCAGAGGGAGTGTTGTAATTTTACAAAACACTAGGGGATAGAAAGGGGGGGGGGTTGGTGAAATATACAGAGAGAGAGAGATTGTGAAATATACAGAGGGAAGGGAGATGGGGGGCTGAGTGTGTATGTGCACGTGTGTGTGTGGGGGTGGGGGGGGGGGGGGTAAATAAAGTGATCTATTTTTTCCTTTTTTTACAACATGCAAATGTAGGCTGACTGATAAAAGATCCTAGAATTTCCTTAGCCAATTCTTTTGTGGGCTCTTCAGCAGAAGCTCCCGACTTCACGCCTCCATGAAGATCAAGCATCCTCGATTTTCATGGGCCCTGTCACAAAAGAGAAAAGTTAGAAAAATTCCAAGGAAATTAAATAGCAGACATGATGCATGAAATGAGGACCTATAATTCTTGAAAAATATTCAACAAAGATGAGTCAAAATTCAACAAATAAATTAAGTTAAGCCATCTCCCCGACAACGACACCATTTGATGATCGTCATTTTCACCACTTTAATTGTCGTATTTTATCGTAGTACATGTGGTGAAAATGGTTCAGCAAAAACCACAAGCTTCGAATGTTGTGGAGTATTTATACTTAACAAGTCTACCAAGGTCGATCACAGGGACACGAGCTACTATTTTTATTTATTAATTTGAGCTCAGTTAGGAGAAATGTGAATTAATTCTCAATTTCAGGTCTTTATGAAAATGCATGAAGTACTATGCCAATTACAATGCAATAAAATGGAGCATGTAATTTTTAGTTGATTTTTATGTAATCATAGGATGATGCATGAGAATAATGCAAGACAACTTATATACAGAACAAAAGATTACAAATATACCCTAAAAATATCACTGAAACTGAGTAACATAATAGAGATTAATATCAGGGTCAATTTGATCACAACATTAAATTCAGTCATCAAATCAGAGCAAGGACAAGTATAACCGGGTCATCATCTAACACAAAAAATTCACTTCATTTAAAATGATGTCGGATGAGAAAATTAAGCATGCCATGATGTAGATGAGGGAACAAGGATCAAAACGACACTAAAATCATGCAATTTGGTTCTACGATGCTCAAGTTATGAAGAAAACAATGCAGTGGCATAATTGTAATAAAAATGCAAGAAAATAAAAAGATAAATATTACATTTACATCCCTGAAGGGACCTAAATGCAAATACCAAAAACTGCCAAGGCCCTAGTGTAATTTTTCCATTGCGCGTAGGGACCTTTTTGTAATTTTGAAAACTCACGTGGACCTCCCTATAAAATACCCAGGCACGTACGTATTGAGCACGCGCCTGGGGACCAATATGTAATTATAAAAACTTCTAGGGTCGTTCATGCAATATACCCAAGCCCTCACGTGCTCTTGCCTAGGCTCGGGAGGTGTAGTCAGCTCGGGCCATGTGGCATCTGTTGGAGGTTCGATGTGAGGTTCGGTAGACCCGAGCCTGCTGGTTCGGATTAAGGCTCGGGTCATCCACGTGTCTTCATCTCTGCCATTCGATCCAGATGATCGGATGACACCTGTGTCGTCTGGCTCCTTCGCAGGCCACCGGAGAAGGCGGGGCTCCGGCGACCTACTGGTTGCTCCGTCGTGCTCATTAGGGTAATCTGATCAGGGAAGAGAACTGGAGGTATGGTGGAGGTCCTTGAGCCTAGTAGAAGCTCCATGGTTGTCTGGAGGTGCTCAGCAAAGCAAGGTCGTCGGAGTAAGACCTCGAGACTGGTGGGGCGACACGAGCTCCAGTCATTGAGGAGAATTGACATGTAGATGTTAGAATAGCCAAAGCGTGCATTGTGCAATGCATGAGAGTGAAGTGGGGGTGAGTGGGAGCCAGATGGGGAGAAGAAGGTGGTGGCTCGAGTGGGTCCTCCGACGTGTTGTCGGAGGAGATGAATCGAGGTGGAGCGGGTGGTGGAAGAAGAGAGGAGGTGATCAGAGATGGTGGCGAGGATGGGAATTGTGCGACGAGGCTTGTAAAGTAGTTAGGCGGTGATGAAGATCATTGTAGTTGATAGGAAAATTGCAGGGGAAATAGATGAAAATTAGGTGGAAGTACCTGGTGGTCGGACGAAGAACGAGCGGAGGAGGTGGCTTGGTCTGAGCGCCTTGGAGGTGCTCGGGTCGTCGCTCGATGAGGTCAGCCGGGTCCTCGGAACTCAGCGGTGGTGGAGCCAGCCGCACGTGGGTCAACACCTGGGTAGGAGGCCGTCATCGCCTCGAGATAAGGCCCCTCCGCTGTCACCGGATGGCCGGAGGCTGGGCCTCAGCCCATGGAATGGTGGACAAAGGTGCATGGAGAAGAGGAAGGTGGTTTTATAGGAGCTGATGGCCAAGCATGCAGAGGGGGCGAGACATCTTTGAGCGGAGAAAGTAGAGGTTGGGATTGATGGTGGCGTTAAGTAAGGGTTGCGCGAAGATGGCGGAGGTATGTGGTATGCGGGACGACCGTTACGATGAGGAGGGAGCGTCGAGGATGATGGTTAAAATGGAAAGGGTGTGGGGTGTTACGAAAGTGAATGACGGTGCTGGAGGAAGACGATGAACCACAGTTGTTGGATCTAGCGATCCAACGGCTTGGATGAAGGCACTGATGGAGGGTTGCAATTAGATTTTTAGGAGATGATCAAACGGTGGAGATCAAGGCGCGCATGAGAGGATATGATGTGATCTGGAGGAGATCCAATGGTGGGAGAGAAAGAAGTGACGTGGCGAGTGCTGAAGCGTAGGATGAGTGGTTGATCGGATCGTTGGAATGAAAGGGCGACGTCTCACACGGGGGGTCGTAAGATAGGAGGTGAATCTAATGGTTGTAGATGAGGCGGGTTCGTGCGGTTAGGATCAGATCTGACGGTGGGAAGTGGGCGAAAGATGAACGACGGGGATGGTGGCAGGATGAAGGTGATCAAACGGCTTAGGAGAGCACTGTGTGGCAGAAGGAGGTGTGGCCGCGTGGCGTCTCTAGAGAGCACCACGTGGTTGTACCACAAAATTCGAAAATATAAAAACAAAGAAAAATACAAAAGAAATAGTTAGAGGCAAAATTAGGAAAAAGTCAAAACATGAAAGTTGCTCGTCTCGACGAGATCTACAAGTTTCATGTTGGACAAAAAGCAAAAGAGGTCATTTGTACAAAAAGGATTCTTGGGGTATTTTTAAAGGCTAAAAACACAAAATTTTATCTTTTGATTTGTTTTTATATTTTTTAGTCTTTTCTAAAGGTCAGTGAATTATAGACAATTATTCTACCTAATTTTTAGGGGCTTTTGATGAGAAAATAATTACAAGAGAAATAAAGGAAATTAAATACAATTAATTATGGTTAATAATACACAATATAATACATGGTAAAAATAAGGAATTAATGATGATTTTTATTTGATTGATTAAGCTAGGGGTTTAATTTGCAGCTTTTAGCATGATGAGTATGAGATTCATCACATATGAAGTCAGATCATTGTCAAACATAACTAACACATGGAATCCATACACTTTAGGTGGTCTTACCACCTTCAAACTAATTTGAAGAGGTATAGTGGTTCATATTTAATTTTCCTTTTAGTTTCTGATTTTAGGAGCCTATTATCTTCTCAAGATTCAATGAGATCCTTAACTTCATTTTCCTCTTGATTCTAAAGAGAGTCGTCCTCAAACAATCATATTCTTAGAGATGATATCTTTTACGAATCTCAAGGTCATAAAGTAGATATCCAATACTATCCTTTATTTTCCTAACGAAGTAGCACAATCTGATGCTAGATTCCAGCTTACTTGCATCCATGAGAAAGTTATGGACTAAGCAATCCTAAATCGTCAAGTGTCCAACACTATGCTAGGTACTAGACCATAGCTTATGAGAGTTTTCAGGTTTAGATTTGCATGTAATCTTATTAAGGATATATATTGTAATCTATACTATATATATACACCTTGAAACTAAGAGGTAATTATGCTAATATTCATCATTTATCAAATCATGTCACACATGATCCAATTGTATCTCCCTACAACTTTATTGAGTAAAGGTGTACTGGGAGGAGTGAGATAGGAATGATATCCCTTTCTCCATAAGGTATTCCATGAATTCATCTAATAGGTACTTGCTACCTTGATTAGATCAAATTCTTTCATCTTCCAATCTCACACCTCCAAGTACTCTTCAACTCAAAGGAGTTGTAGAGAGATGCAATAAAAACGTGTTGGATATGGTGAGATTAATGATGAGTAATGCAAACTTACCTCTAAATTTTTGGGGACATGTAGTAGAGACTGCAACTTATGTACTGAACAATATTTCATCTAAATATATACCCAAAACCCCTCATGAGCTTTGGCATGGTACCAAGACAAGTGTAGGATACTCGAGGATTCGGGATTTGTTTGGTCCATGATAAAAATGTAGATGCAAGCAAGATATAATTTCGTACGAGAGTGCTACTTCATTGGATACATAAAGAATGGTATTGTATACCTACTTTATGATCCTGAGACTCAAAAGGTATTCATTTATATGGGCATCAATTTATGGAAGATGAATTCTTTATAAGTCAAGGAAATAATGAAGTTAAGGAACTAATCGAATATCACGAGGCCATTGAAGTTCCTACACTAGAAACTTAAGAGATAGTTGAAAATGACATGATCATACCTACTAGAAGGAGTTCTAGGGTTGTAAGAAAACATAAAAGATATGGATTCCATGTATCAGAAGAGTCCTATGATGATCTAGCTTCATTTAATGAAGCTTTGGGTAAACATGTGTCACTGCTAGAAACTTAACAAATTTGAGATAGAATCTTGTGATTATCATTCAATTAATTCATGAAAATTAATGGTTAATCTCTTGTAATAATTAGTCATTAAATATTTGTGAAATATTTAATAAAGATAATTATTTTGAATGGCCATAACCAACACAATAAGATAATTGATCATGATCAACTTGGTTATAATGAACTTTCCAATAAACATGGATACTTAAATAGGATTGGGCATTTGTTTAACAAATCTCCTTGTAATATTAATCAAAATGATTTTGATAAATATAGTATGGTATAACTTTGGTTGAAAGATCAAATATCATCTCAAATACAA